>CM053583.1:223144069-223184889 GCA_028627135.1 Pseudochirops cupreus
AACCTTGATACTTATAATATATTTATGTATTTTGGTTTATATTGACATTGTATATGATACATTATGTGGTGTATATATTTTATATATGCATACATATAATTATATACACAATTTATCTTAAGGTTAGAGTTAAAATTCCAGTTATAGTTATAAATTATATGTATAATTAAAGATTATAAAATTTATATTTTAAATCATGGACTATATTTATAAATATTATAAATAATAAATATATTTATACATATGTAATTAGTATCCTTAATAGAGATCTTAAAATAAATATTTAATATATGCATTTACATATAAAACTAGTGTGTATATTGTATGTGTCAATATAAACACAACATGCATAATATATCAAATATGGCATTCGCAAATGTATCATTGCTATCAATACATGTATAAATGTGTGCGTGCGTGTGTGCGTGTGTGTGTGTGTAGCTGTGGTTTGAACTACCTTGATGAGGCCACACTGATTTTCCAATACTAGCAAAGAGAGAAAAAACAGACTTCTTCTTACATCTCTGCTCACCAGAGGAGCAACCAACTTTCTGTTATTGGTCACAAACACGGCAAAAAGCTACCATTTCCTTTCTTGCTCCATCTTGAACAAGAGAAGCTAAGTCATACATACAGAAAGAGCTGCTTACCTGCCAAGATGGAAGGAGAAAAGAATGAAGTGTGGTGCCAATTGTAAAGTCCAAGTGTTAATTTTACGGAAAGAAAGAGAGAAAAGAATCTTCTGTTCTGTTGTCCAAAAAGATCGAAAAGAAGAGAAAACGTTCATGGTCTCTACTTGTCTGTCTTTACCTGAGAAGGAAGGTAAGATACACATTGGTAAAAATAATAGAAGATCTCCTAGACTGGAGCCTAAAATAGAATTGTCCCTCAGGTGTCTAAAATGAAGGTGAAATTAAAACACCAGGGATTCCAGTTTCCCTTATAAAGAGACCCGCAAGCCCAGGGCAATGAACCTAGAGCAAACTGTGAAGGCAGAAAACGAACATTGCTGTCTCCAGACCTCTGGGATGTGGCCTATAGGCCATAAAAGATCTGCTTCTCATCTTTGAAAGAAATAATTTTTCTACCCATCATTTAACATTTACCAAGTTGTTTAATTTTTTTTTACATGTCTAATTCTCTCATGTCTACTGTAAGGTACCTAAGGACAAGAGTGTGTTTCTTTGTAGTCCCCGTAGTTCTAGCCCAGTACTTGGCATGAAAAGCACTCAATAATATTTTAATTGCTTCTTGGTTGGTGTTGTATTGATTCGTTTTTTTTTCCTACGAGATAAAGGATGGCTAAATGGTCAAGAGATGATACAGTAACTTACATTGTGATAGGACTTACTGTTTTGCAGTTTTATCTTGATATTTTCCCCTAATAATTATTTCTGTCCAAACCAGTTGACTGAATCTCTTTAACCTGACCTGAGAAGGGTTTTACATCTGCTACTTTCATGTAAGCTAGAGTTTTTCATTCACCGTAGCAGCACACTCAGTATGTGCCCTCTACTCTTGCAGAGAACAGTTGGAAGAAGGCAGTGCGTTGGTTGTTTATTAAATGAATAGCTTTATATGCAGCTTTAGGCTCCTCAAGCATCACAGCAGTTGAATAGCTAATCCAGTGTAGGAACTTGGTGAAAGCAGATGTAGCCACTGAGATTAATTTCCAAAGGTCAATGAATTATACAAATAATGATGAATATCAATGTGTGTTCAACTAGCTCCTGCTTATTTAGTGGTAGAGAGACATCAAGGCTTTCTGATGGAGTAAGACTATGAAGGAGAAACATGTCAAAGTTCACATCTTGAAGGAATATTCATTCAATTAGTACTTCATGAGAACCATTTCTAACTTAAGTGAAAATTTCATATCTGCTATTTTTTCTTTCATTCACTCATGCTTCCCTAAATAGCTTATTTATTCCCTGGAAATATATTATCTTTATTATCCTGCTGAGGTTCTTCTAGTCTAAGGAGAAAGCAGGAAATCCAGGGGTCTTAGAGCACTGCAAAATCAGTATGAGTCAACAGAGTGATCTAGCAGCCAAAACAATTAAGGTGATCTTAGGATGCATTAATACAGCATCAGTATCCAAAAAAAACAATTGGTCAATCCTGGGATCCTGAAGGTGATTAACAAGCCAGAAAGGATTCAGAAAAGGATTCAGGATTATAAAAGGACTTGAGCCTATGCTGTATTCAGATCAGTCAAAGGAGCAAAAGACATTTAACCTAAAGAAAATTAAGAATGTAAATGGACAGTGACAATTGTCTTCAAGTATCTGAATGTCTAGAGAGAGTGTGGCACCACGGGAAGAGCAGAAGCTCAAGGGCCTGGCTTCAAATCCAGTTCTAGTACTTACTACTTGTATGACCTCTAGCAGGCCACTCAACTCTTTGAGTCTCAGTTTCTTTATTTGTAAAAATGAAGAGAGCAGACTGGATCATCTCTGAAGTTTCCTCTGGCTCTAGATCTTTGCTCCTCTAAGAGGGATTAGACTTATTCTATTTGTATCCAGGGAGGAGTTTCACAGAAGATTTTAGTTCGAATCAAAGAAACACCATAATAACTACAGTAAAACAGTCCACACATGGAATAGATCTGTTTCACAAGATGGCTGTGAGAAAAGCACCAACTTGAAAGCCCTATGCAAATTGGTTATTGGCATTACGAGTGCTCATGCCAACATTGAGATGTTTGAACAAGAGCTAGAATTTCTTATTGAGAATGTGGCATAAGGAAGCCCTGTTTAGGGGCAGGTTGGGCTACAGTGTCTGAGGTCCTCTTCCAACTCAAAGATTCTGTGATTCATTCTCAGGTTCCTCTGGAAGCTGAGTTGTGGAAGACATTTATCTCCTTCTGCTTTTAAAAATAAATATTCAGGAAGCCAACATTAACTGAGTGAATGCAGATAGTAGCAGAGTCCTGGAAAATTGCTTCTTCAGTTGCGTCCAACTCTTCATGACCCCATTTTGGGGGTTTTATTGGCAAAGTACCAAAGTGGTTCGCAATTTCCTCTTCCAGCTCATTTTACAGATAAGGAAACTGAGGCAAACAAGGTTAAGTGACATCTATTATTACACAGCTAGTAAGTGTCTGGGGTCAGATTTGAACTCAGGAAGATGAGTCTTCTTGACTCCATGCCCAATATGCTATCCACTTTGCCACCCAGGTGCCCCAGAAAATTGCTAGTAGTCAGCAATAATTAAGTTGTCACTATATACTTCAGTATATTTTAAAAAAAAACACCTCACTTTGAAGGACTTTATACCAAGCCACTCCATCTACATGGTAGAGAGCATTAATTATTTTTCTTTTCATTGAGAGAGAGAGAGAGAGAGGGAGAGAGGAAGAGAGAGACAGAGAGACAGAGAGAGAGAGGAGGGAGAGGGAGAGAAAGAGGCAGAGAGAGAGAGAGAGAGAGAGAGAGAGAGGGAGAGAGAGAGAGAGAGAGAGAGGGAGAAAGAGAGAGAGAACCTAACGGTCAAGCTATTTTAGAATCACAGAAACACAGATCTAAAGGTGGAAGAAATCTCAGAAACCACCTAATTCAATGCTTTTGTTTTGCAGATGAGTAAACTGAGACC
Organism: Pseudochirops cupreus; assembly: GCA_028627135.1. NCBI lineage: Eukaryota > Metazoa > Chordata > Mammalia > Diprotodontia > Pseudocheiridae > Pseudochirops > Pseudochirops cupreus. Next base: position 223,147,664 of record CM053583.1, read on the forward strand.
CAGGCAAGTGAAGTAATTGGCCAAAGAGTACACAGTAAGTACTAGAATTGGGATTTGGCTCCAGTCCTTTGACTGTAGAACGCCTCCTCCAGTGGGTAAACAAGCATTTATGTAGAACCTACTATGCGCTAAGCACTTTCCAAATATTACCATTTTGAATCCTTGTGACAAACCTTGAGAGGCAGGTGTCATTATTATCCCCATTTTACAGTTGAGGAAACTGAAGTGAACAGAAGTTAAATGACTTGCCCAGGGTCTCACAGTTTGCAAGAGACTACAGCTCAATTTGAAATCTGCTCTTCCTGATTCCAGGCCTAGTATTCTATTAACTGCACTATTTAGTTGTATTTCTTGAGACTAAGGGATATTAAATAACAATCTAAGCACTACCTTGCCATTGGCAAAAGATTTTTACCAGCCATAGAGGCAGACTTCTTTTTTTTTTGCTTTTTTTGGAAGGCAATTGATGTTAAGTGACTTGCCCAAGGTCACACAGCTAGTTTTTGTGTCAAGTGTCTGAGGCCACATTTGAACTCAGGTCCTCTTGACTCCAGGGCCGGTGCTCTATTCACTGCGCCACCTAGCCGCCCTCTACAGGCAGACTTCAAACACAACGAATGAAAATGATCCAAGGGAGACAATGAATAAGTATTGTACAAGAAGAGAATCTTAGGCTGGTGGAGAAATGCTCCTGTGTGTGTTGTTTGCAGCATGAGAATTGAGCTGAGGAATCCCACAAGGAAGTTGTTTGCCAGGCTGGGGCCTCCTTGGGTATGGCGGTGATGACATGGGGGAAATGCAGAACAAAAGTGCCTTGGCCCTGCTTATGGCCTCTACCTACTTCCCCAAAGATACTTGAGTCTGGGAAATCCTAGTGTCATTGAGTCTGGGCTAGGGTCACCTAGAAACATCTGTTTACTACAACGACAGCACCACATCTGCTGAAAGGTTCCCAGGTAAAAGGAACTATTTGGATCTCTTATTCATATTAATTTCCCCAGGGCCTAACTAAAAAATAACAGAAATTCTATGAAACTCAGTCTAGTCTATAGGGCTTAAGAATTGAAGTAGGAAGCTAGAGAAGAAAAGTTATTTGCTCCAAAGTAATTTCTCTCCAAATACAGCAATACAGTATCTCCAGATGTTATCTCCAGAGTGATCATAGACAATTTCTCACCTACAGATGGCTGTATCCATAAGTCTGGAGGACTTAGTTTTGAACATATCGTTTGCACCTTTGGCAAAAGGAGGCAGGATGGGATTTTGTTATCACTATTCAAATTTACACAGTTTAATCTGTCAGGCAAGGTACCATGTGAAAGAGTGTTTTTAATATTATTATTATTATTATTACTTTTATTATTATGATTGTAAACTAGGGAAGTCCTTGACATTAAACAATTTAAATTAGTTCTGTGAATGTTACACAAATGAAAATGGCCCACTGACCACCCCTTTCCCTAATTTAAAAAAATGGCATTTAGTAAACCAGTGTCACAAAGTATAAAATCCTTGGTCCTGTTTTGAGGAAGTCAAATTAAATATAGCCAAGAGAATGAAATAAAAGAAATTTAAATGAACCCCACTAAACACATAGCTGAAGGAAATTCTCCCACTAATTTCTACAAGGAATTCTTGTTTTCCTCAGCTCATGGCATATATACATTTGGGTGGTGGTGGCCCTGAATGAAATCATCATTCACCCAAATCTTTCCCCCTAAATCTCAAGTGAATCAGAAAGTGATTCTGTGTGTGTGTGTGTGTGTGCATGTGTGTGTGTGTACGCACTTGCACATGTGTGAAAGTCACAGAACTCTGGAGGGTTATTTTTCAATTTTTTTCCCACATTTGTATCCCTACTTTTAAATCCTCACCAAACTCAGAAACTAAAATCCAAGAATCCTTTAAGAAACATTTGAAAGGTTGTCAGGGAATATGAGGAATCTTGAGAATACTAATATCTCTCTCACTTCAAAATCCTCTATTACTCTTCCCTTATCATTTGATTTTCTTTCATTCCCTTAAAGAATTTGGTTCCACAGTATGAAGACAGATTTAGAGGGGGCATTAGCCTTAGATAAAATTGAAGTCTTGTCTATACTCTATGAAGTACTGTATTGGAGACAAAAACTACATTTTAGTAGAGAGGGAGGCTTTTTCATTTCCTCCTCCCTGCTCCCTTTCTGTTAATAATGCACCAGATTCCTTTGGCTTCTTATTTTTTCCATTCTAACAATTTTCTTTGTTCCCAAAGTGTAGTCAAAATTCATCCTTTGGAATTTGGACAGTATAACAGAAAATCATGCTTGCAATGATATTTCCATAGCAAGACCCAAAATTATTGGATTTGTGAAATCTCTGACTTGGTTTTAGAATTGACCACAATGCTTTCATCTTTCAGCATCAGTGGATGGCAGAGTGCATTACAATGACCCATATGGCAGTGAGTTAGATTTCAAATAGAAGTCATGTCTTTCAAAACATTTTCTCATTTCCAGACTTTTTTTTTTTCTTTTGGGGGCCATGTTTCCAAAAGTAGGCAAACTTTACTCTAGGATTCCCTTTAGAAAGTTTTTTCAAATTGCATTTGCCCATATTCTTCCCTGGGTAGAACTTTGATTATTAGGTTCACTTCTTTCTCCCAGATGTTCCTCTCCCATTTGGAAGTCTTTTCTTTCATTTCTCCTCTTTCTGAAGAGGAAAAAAAAACAGGATAGAAGCAAGGCTAGAAGGTCATCTCAGGGTTGGTATGGAGTTTTTCAGAAAGGAGAAGAGAGTACAACACAACCCAAGATTCTGTTTCTTGCCTTGTATGAGGAATAAAGTACTTGCAGAGGATTGAGGTATAAGCGGGGCTCAAGTTTAAGCAGAGGAAGGAATAGAAGAGACCATGTGCTTCCCACCTCCTTCTTTTGGGTGAAGAAGTTTGAATCCTCATGTTCTTTAATCATGTGCCCCCTCCAGAAGTTTGGGAAATAAATACCTTGGTTAAGATTCAAATAAACAAGGCAGGATCATATATACTCATCAAGTCCTTCTGGTTTCTCTTTTTGATCTAGGGTTATAGTTGAAGCTTACAAAAGTATATTAATGGAAAATATGTGGAAAATTCAGGAAGTCAGTGGTGGATTTTGTTTTGGAGTCTTTGTGAAAGTCAGTTTTGAAGCTTAGGGAAAAAAAAAACTGGTTGTCATGAAAGATTAAGTAATTTGGTTCGCAAGTCTTTGCCAGTTTCTAAAGTGCCTCTGTGCCATCACCTTTGACATGCTCATAAAATAAAAATAAAGCTTCCACGTACTTATATTGTCTCCTTCCCTGAACTCAAAATATGGATATGATTCATTGAATTTATATCTCTCTGGCAGGAAGAGGAACTTTCTGAAGCTTACTGGGGTGCTCTGCATATTTTATTAACCCAACAGTATGTATGTGTCTTAATGACCTTGTTTTTTTGGCCCCCACTTAATAGAAGGCATGACTATTGAAGTGGATCAGAAGTAATTAGAGGTGGGCTTCTCAGTCTGGGTTTAGGGGACAACTAATTTGTTTGGTCAGAGAACAAAGTGGAACGTATTAATGTTAGTGTCGGTATCTCATACCTGGGGTTCCTCGGAGCTGATTCTCATCTTTTCTTTTCAATAAAGTTAGTGTTGCTAGTGTTAAGAGAGATTCTTCAAAAGAGGAAGGGGAAAGCCAGCAACCTGATCAGCTATCAGTGATTCATCCCTGGTCAAAAGCTTTCCTTCCTCTTCACTCCCCCAAAAAAGGTAACATTTTTAAAATATCCACATTATAAACAAGGGGGGATACACTACCCTTCTGCTCCCAGAATGTAAACATCTTAAGGGCAAATGTTTTATCTTTTTGGTCACCGGATATCCAGAACCTAGCAGGACGCTTTACACAGAGAAGATATTCAATGAACAACTTTTGAATTGAATGGAATTTAGATAACTCTCTGTAGGTCAGGCTCTGACCTTGCCTTATATTTATAAACATTCTTCTACTGGCACAGACAATTTAAAAAGAGAAAAAATAATGCATTAAAGGCCAAGAAATGCTAGGAGTACTCACATCCTGCAGATTCTTCTTTTTTTTAAGACAAGATACTAAACAGCAGTTTGGAACATTTCTCATATGGGGAAGGACTAATTCTGAGAGCTCTAGTTGTTTGTCCTTTGGTCTTGAAGAGGACCGTGACATTGGGGAGGTGATGCCATGACATACAACTGAATTAAGATTTAAGAGAGGGAGGGCTGTGCAAAGTCACCAGCCTCACTCTCTCCTCAAGACAACATGGGTCCGGCGTCAAGATACAGAACAGGACAACTGGAGATGACCCTAGAAGCAGGGGGAACCCTTGGCCTTTTTAAACTAGGGTCTTTCCCGGGTCTCGGTGTGCCTCAGACACACTGCCCATTCAGAAATTTAGGCTAGGTAAAATGAGGCAAAGCATAGCTTCTTTTACCTAGCCAAATAACTAAATAAACCTGGGAGGTAAAGACCCTCTTTCATGGTTTCTGTCTAAAACAGAAACAATTGCTACTTTCCCTCACTGGGAGTCATCAGAATTCAAACAACAACCGAATGAGGCTTGAGCTGGGACCCGTTGCTGCCCAATCAATGGGAGCCGGAGTGATTTAGGTTTAAGGTCTGAGTTCTAAGGCTGAACTCAAGGATAAAAGATTGAAGATTTTTAAAGAATTTACTTTTTTTCCCCTTAAAAAACTGCCATATTTCAAATCTAATCTGGATTTTAAAACAGTCTGGGTGTTGAGGATTAATTAGCAATGGCTACAGTCTTTTTAACCATCTTCAGCCCTCTTTGAACCAAAAGAAAGCTCTCAAGTAGGGATCCACAAGTGACTAGATTATGCTGATGCATTTGGCTTGAGTTAGATTTTTTTGAAAAATCAGAAAAATTGAGGAAAAGATTTATTCAAGGGCTTATCCTCTCTTATGCACAGTTTTATGGGATGGTAATGGGGCACTTATTCTGCATTCTGATAACTCTAGGAGATTCACTTTCAGTAATAAAGAGCTTTTAAAAAATACACGATGCAAAAATTTTTCAGTATCTTAGTTAATAGTATAGTGCCTTTAATTTGATTAATTTTCCTCTGAGTTGGAAATACTTTACTTTAAAAAAAAATAGTGCCTGCGCAATTGACACTCGGGAGGGTGATCTATTAAATTTTAAGCCATGGTAGAACTAGTTAAGTTCTGCCTGTTTCTGATGATTGCAGTGATGACTTCTTTATTCAGGTCCCATAGTCAAATTTCCTTCTTTGTAAAGAAACCACTGGACTGACAGCACACAATAAATCATGTCTAACAACATGCTGGAAAACTGGCAAGAGACAGCTTGTACAGTGACAAATACAGCTGACAACAAGTGTACACATCTGTTTGGTCGGATTTATGAGGAATGAATGCAAACAAGAAGGCAATGAGTGCATCAGTTTTACATGAGACTTTAAAGCCGCTTTTCTTTCAGCCCAAACCACAGAAACATAAGGAATACATATCAACCCCCAAGATTTATTTATTATAAGCACAACGAGATCACAAATGGCCTGTGAAGATTAGCATTTTGATTATCAACGGCTGCTCCAAATATCTGATGAACTGATATTAGAATAGTTCTTAAACATACTGATTAAAGACACATTGCTGTTGCTATTTTTAATACTTGCTTATATTCAGGTGTAAATCAGGTTTTGAAGCCTATTCCTAAACCTTTACATGGGAGGGGGGAGGAGAAAGAGAAGAAGAAGGAAAGGAGGGAAACAAACTTAGAGGATTCTTCTTTACAGCATAGTCTTCTCAAGGAGACAAAGATCCAAAGCATGATTTCCCTGGAAATTTACTTTTGACTTAATAAATGAATTTTGAAGGAAGGTCAACAGATTCAAACTCTCCTAATTAGCTGCTCAAGTAGCTTGTGCCATAATCAAGGTGCCCTCTGATAATTCATCATACAACTTGACTGCAATTGCTAAGGACCCCTCTGTACTCAATCTAGTAATGATTCAGAATTCAACATAAGAGTCCAAAGAGCTGGCTTTCTTCCCCTCCCACAGTAAATTTGTGCCTAAGGCAGCACAAACCATGCCTGGGGCAAATGGCCTAAGAGAAGACCTCCACTCATTTTATTTGACTAAGCACTGAGACTGGAGTGACGATCATCTGATAGTCTGGCATTTCACTAATTCTTCTTACTAACAAGATGCTAAATTCCAGTATTTCAACATTTCAATGCTAGTGAAAGATTACATGTCTTTTCAGCAACTTCTATATGAGGGTGCTCTAGGCCAAAACTCTGATGACCACCCTGCCACCATCACCACTACCCCCATCTAAATTACCTTAATCTTCTTCAAGGTCATTTCTAGAAAAATTACCACCCTGATTATTTGATTATTCAAAATAGTTTTACCCCTTCCCCTCTCTAGAAGAGGTGATTCTAGATTTCTTGCTCACTTTCCAAGCCTTTAGAACTGGATGCATTTCTTCATCTGCATTTGGCAGGACCCTGGTGATCACAAGAAGAGTTTATTGGGGAAAAAAAGTCTGAAGCTAATGAACCACTTAGATGGGTTCATTCCTCCATGTGACTCACAAAAAGGGGGCCTTGATGGTGGCTGTACCTGGTGACAGGCCTGTACTTCTCCCTAGGTTCTAAATCCTGTTTCAGGGTCACGACTTTAGTCCTCCCACAATTCTTCCCTCCCCAACTATCCTCCAGGGACAGATATATACCAGTAGTAGTTCACAGCTGTCACTCCCACTGAGCAGCTGACACTTTTCTTGAAGCAGTGAAACATTGGCTTAATGACACAACATACCTAAAAATAAAGGTCAAAAAGAAAATTCACAGTCTCAAAAGATTTAACCATAAAAAGCAAAGTTTCACTAATCATACCTTAAATAGAGTTGGATAAAGTTATTATTGGATAGTTATTATTACTCTTATATTGTAATCATTAGAAAATTTTAAAAATAGTTACACAGACTGAATATATGGGGTGTTCAAGGAGGACTAGCACCTCTGTTGGGAGGATTTGCCAAGGTTTTTTTCAGGGCTGTTCATCTACCTTTGGTGTCCACCTACCACCCATCTCTCACCTGTGTCTCCAAGAAGCTGTAGCAGCCATATCCCAAGTAAAACTGTCTCTGCAGATGAGCTAAACCAGGTTGAGGGTAACTCACAGGCCTCCAATCCATTGGTGAGTTAGGGGAATGTCTACCGCAAGCATGTGAAGACTTCCCCCACTGGAATGGATACATGAGAACACTTTGTTCCAATGACCATGAAGGCAGCTGACACAAGCATTATGGAACACTTAGAGCTTGGTCAGACATCAAAGATTCCAAGGTCAACTGCTGCATCCTGGGCCATCTCTTATCATCTTGACTTTTGTCTTGCCACTGGACTTTAATAACCTGGGAAGAGAGAGTGAGGCTGATGATTTTCTAGAACTCTGTCTCATTTAAAGCCAATTCACACATGAGTCAAGATATCATCATATGATATCATTGGTCCTCTTCAAAAATGAAGGGTGAACACCAACCAACTGCCACTGTACCAAAGAGGGAAAGAAAAAACAAAAGTGAAAAGAAAAGAAAATAGAACAAAGAAAAGAGAAATTTATGAGAGAATCAGAAGAAGAGAAAAATGCTGTTCCATTGACTTATGCCTTTTGGTTTACAAAAATTTTTTAAGTATTATTTTCCTCTTTTGTGAAAGATTCTAAGTAATGTATCTGTCACCAATGCTCTAGGCAGGCCCGTGACCTTGTTTGTATACAGATAATTGTTCCTATAGATTACAGCATGCTCCAATCCACTAACCATCCATAGCCATATTTTATATATGTGTGTGTATATACATATGTATATACATGCATACACATATATGTGTGTATATATACATATACATGCATATAATATACATGTGTATGTGTATATATATGTAATATCTTGAATAACAAACCCCTTTCAGAGAAATTTGATACAAATAATTTTCCCCATTCATCCACTTTCCATCTATCCTAGATGCATTAATGTTGTCTCAGCAGAAGCTTCTCAGTTTCAAATAATCAAGATTATCTATTTTATCTTTTGTAATTTCCTCTGTTTCTTGCTGATCAAGAATATATCCCTTAGAGAGGGTTCTGGGAAGATGGCAGAGTAGGGAAGCTTTCAAGATTTTCCTCCAGAAAAAGAGATAAAACAGCTTCTCAGGGCAAATGTAGAATGGTAAAAATAAATAAGAGAAAGGGCAGAAAAAGGGTCCTCCCAAGACCACCTAAAATCTGAAGAAACATCCTGGATTGAGGTTAGGTCCCTCTGAAAAGTAAATACCTCTAGACTAGGGTCTGCTTAAATAATAAGCAGCAAGACCTGGGATTAGCTGTGTTGGGAGGCTACCTCAGACCCAACCACAGGAACTTTTACCCTCAGGACAGTGAGGAGCTGGGTGTCAGAGCTGGGGAAGATTGCTGGACTTGTGGCTGAAAATCTCATACCCAACAAAACTAAGCATAATCTTGATTGGGAAAAAAATGGATATTTAATGAATTGTCAGACTTACAGGACATAAAAAAGCCCTGAACTCAATAGAAGATTTGACATATAAGAGAAAAGATTCATACCAAAGACTAATTACAAGGGACTCAATAAAAAAAGACAGTTTACTTTTAATGTATATAGAATGTAAAATGTGTGTCTAAGATTGTTATTAGTAATTGAGTAGTTCATAAGAAAAATTGGGGTAGACCTGAGCATGATATGACTTCAAAAAATAAAACCGTTCAAGAACAGCTAAAAAGAATAGTTATCTTATTAAAACGAGGTGCCAGAGGAAGAACTGATACAGAGGAATTAGACGGGGGAGGAGGGCTGGTAGTTCTGGAAGCCTACTTTCATTGGGAATGGGTTCAAGAGGGAAAAATACATATACATCTAGAAAAGTATAAAAAATGTTTTCTACATTCAGAAAGAAATAGAACACTAAAGGCATAGAAAGGGGGGAGAGGATAAGACAGTAGGGTTCTTTAGAGTGGAGAGTGAGGGACTAGGTTAAAGGGGAATATAGAAAGGTGTTTAGATTAATAGGAATGGGAGGATAAAGGAGGGATTGTTGGGGGTGGTAGGATAAGTAATAGGAGGGCAAGGTAGCGGGTAGAAGAAAGTAGAGGAGTTGGAAGGGATGAGAAATAAGAGATACACAAAAAAAGATTAAAAAGTAACCAAAGATTGGGTATAGAATCTTTTAGGGAAAGTATATGTTTATATATGTATTTACATATGCATGCATGTATGTATGTATACACATGTATGTGTATATCAGTATTTTCATATGGTAGAGAAAGGGGGAAAAAGAACGAAGTAAAGAGTGTAAAGAAGAGAATGAAAGAAAACCTATAAGAGAGCAAAGAAAAAATGGACAGCCTTCAACATAACACGCAGCATGTAATGTGTAGGCTTTCTTGGAATGGGAATTTATTGCTATATATTTTGAATCCTCTCTTATATTCTATTGTGGACATGACATTTTTTTTCCTTTTTTTAGTTTAGATTTAAGTTTTAATATTTAGGTTTATGTTTCTTTTTTCTTTTTTTTATTATATATTTAAGTTTTAATATTCAAGTGTGAAAGAAAACAAGATAAAAAAGAATATATCTCTTACCCATAACTGTGAGAGGGATATATTATGTTTCCTTTAAAATTTGTAGTGTGATCTAGAAGACTGAGCTCATATATTCATTTAGAAAGCATTATGGAGTTGGTGTAAGGTATAGGTCTAAGCTTATTTTCTGCCAAACTACTTTTCAATTTTCCAATCAGTTTTTATAAAATATGGAGTTTTTACCTAGGCAGCTTGTGTTTTCCACTGTATCAAACACTGAATTATTGAGTTTTATTATTTCTGAATCTTCTTTGTCTAGCCTGTTCACTGATGGGTCTTTCTATTCTTTAATCCATACTACATGATTTTGATAACTGTTGCTTCACAATATAATTTGAGGTCTGAAAGTGCTATTCCCCCCCATCTTAATTCATCATTTCCTTTTATATTCTAGATCTTTTAGCTTCCCAAATGCTATCAGAAGTTCTTTTGTAAACTAATCTTTGGTGATATGTACAGAGTAGAGTTTGAATGCTGACTGAAGGCTACTGTGGCTTGCTTGCGGACCTCTTAGCCACAGAATGTGTTGGCTAATCTCATTTCATAGATGTAAACCACCACAATTCTATACAAGGAGATAGTAAATTTACTAGTGATAGCAGGTAAAGATTTCAAGGACAGCTAGCTGAGTTGTGATTATAGACAAAGCAATAATTTGTGGAAGCTCGGTTGATTACCCTAGAACTAGATAGATGAACAAAAAGGCAATAATGCTATATTAACAACTTTAATGGATGGATGTGTGTGTGTGTGTGTGTGTGTGTGTGTGTGTGTGTGTGTGTAAGAAATGGAGGGGAAAAAGAGAATAAAATCAATTTCTGCCATTGTGATTATATAGAACCACAGAAAACTGTAGCTGAAAGGGACCCTCAAGATCACCTTGTTCTGCCTAATCTTTTTCCAAAGAGGAAACTGAGGCCCTGAAAGGGCTGTTTAATTCATAACAAAGATTTTTTTAGTGAAATAACAATGTAAACAAAGTAACAATATAGCATTCCCTTTTTCAAACTTCCTGGTGCTTTCCCACAAATATATAAACACTCACTCGGAAGAGGAGATGTCCACAAAAGCCATATGGTAAGCATCTACAGATGAGGGATCCCACACACAGAAAAGACATGTAATCAAGGTACATGCACAAAAAGTTAGCCCATGGCTCCATTGGTACCAAAAAATAAAAATAAACAAAAGAACTGACATCTACTGATGACAAGACCTCTGCCAAGGATTTATTGTCGGCTTGTCTCCATGATATAGCGGCTTCTGCTGTCACTGGTGGGCATTGGTTTTCTGTTCCATCTGGTCAGCAACTCTAACTCTTTTTATTCTGTGCAATCTAAGGAAATTGCAGGTACCACTTTTTCATTAGTTCTGGCTACCTTCATCGTCCAATAGGCAGCTGAAGAAGGCACTACAGTGTTCTGCCTCCTGAAGAAGAAAAGTTGTGCCTCTTTTGGGTACTTTTTAAATATGAAATCGAGAAATACAGAATAGAAAAGGGAAGATTATATATGAAACCATAAATCTCTATCACATATAGCTTGCTCTTTAAATGTTGTATTAATTTTAACATGGTAATACCAACACTGCTCTGGTCCTCTACTGAACTTCCTTCTTCTCCCTTCTATGTATTTTTAAAATGTTCCTATTATAGTCTTTTCTTTCTTGTGTCTAGGAAGTAGTTAGTGGCACAATGGATGGGGAACTGGGCCTGGAGTCAGGGAGACTTGAGTTAAAGTCTGGCCCTCAGACACTTACTCTCTATATAGCCCTGGGCAAGTCACCTAACTACTCTCTCTGCCTCACTTTCCTCAACTGTAAATTAGGGAAGAAAATAGAACCTAATCATAGAGTTGTGAGGATCAAATGAGAATATTTGGAAAGTACTCACAGAGTACTTGGACGATATTAGGCATTTGATAAATGCTTGATTCTTCCCTTCATTTTTTGAGGGGGGGAATCATTATTCCCTATTTGCCCCCACAACTCTCTCCTGAAAACACACATACACACACACACACACACACACACACACACACACACACACACACACACACACAAAACTCTATGGTTGGTCCCCGGCCCACTGCCTCGCAGATAACAGGTGTCATCCCCCAGATTTCCTGATTCCAAGAACAATGCCTGTGTGGGTTTTTTTTTTCTTTTTCTGTAATATAGATTGCTTCTCCCCCAGACTAACTGCCCAGTTTTTTAGTTAAAAGTCAAAACTTGAGCAGCGACAATGTTCAGCTACATCAGTCTCTGCTCAACAGCTACATTGTTGTCCTCTGTTGGCCCTTGTGCATCTCATGTGAAACTAAAAATGATGACTTTGGTACCCAGAGCAAGCAGCATATTAGGTTCAACTGATAGAAACAGTTCAAAATACATCCCAGACAAACAGTATAATTTGTACCTCTAAAAAGTGTTATAATCACTTATGTGAAGCTAATGTAAGAAGTGTTTAAGGTAAGTTCAGTTAATGAAGCTTGGATATCAGTTACTCTCGTGTCTAGCTTCTATGTTTTTGAAGGTGAGTTTATGTTTAATTCTCATACCCTCTAAATTTCACTGTCCTAGACAGTGTTTATCTCCACTTTAGTTATGATTCTGGCTAGGCCAAGAAAGCTTTGGTTTGTATTTCACGTCCTAATTGCTGTCAGACCCAATCAAATGTACAAGACAGATTTTATGAAGTCTTTTAAATTATAGAAACTCAGGTCGGTCTCTTCAGCCATTTTATAGGGCCCTCTCTGGTCTCCCTTGCTCTCAGCTTCTTCTCAAGGATAGTTTTACCAAAAGGCCTTGGAAACTTGGGCCTCTGGCCTCCTCTTCATCACTGATATTACACATAAGGTTTGAATGAGTATACTTGACAGAGACCTTAACATTATCCTCATTCAAATCTATGGAAAACTAGTGTCTTAGCAAGCACCCTAGCACATCCAGGATGGCCTGCTAGCACGGGTTCTTTAATCTGCTTTTCTAAAGGAAAGACAGCTTTAAAGGGGCCAACAATCTCACTTTAATTAAACATATATAAGTCATTCACTAGCTCAGGGGAAAGGTCAACACCCTGAATATAGAGGAAATACAAACAGAGAAACATAGAGAAATTAGCACAGAGGTCCAACGGACAGGGCTCCGATTGTCTAAACAAAGTAATAGATAAACAGTCACCAGACCAGGAAGCACCAGCATCTGCATTCTCAAAGCCAGGGGCCTCCTTAACAATGGCTACCCGGAGTCTCATCTGGCCTAATCACAAAGAAACGTTCTTCCCATGAATGAACCCCAAAGTAAAATACCAACCTCCCAGTATATATAGTTTTCAACAAATATGCTCAAAGCCAGAAGGTGTCATAAGCTATATGACTCAGCACAGCTGTGAATTACCAGGGTTCAAAGGAGATTGATCCTTTGGATGTTTACAATTTAGCATGAGCCTGGGAAACTGAACTCCAGAAAGAAAAAAAAACAAACACACTTTGCTTTTGCTTACAGCAAGTGGTATGCGTAATATTTATATTACAATGTGTTGCAGCACATAACTAAATATGGTATTTTAGGGTTAAGCTGTCAGCAGTAGCACTCAAATCTAGTTTCTCAATCCCATTCTTGCCATAAATATTGTTATTGTTCAGTAATTTCAGTAGTGTCAAACTTTTCACTACCCTATTTGGGGTTTTCTTGGAAAAGATACTGGAGAGATTTGCCATTTCCTTCTCCAACTCATTTTACAGATGAAGACAAACAGGGTAAAATGACTCACCCAAGGTCACACAGTTAGCAAGTGCCTGAGGCTAGATTTGAACTCAGGAAGATGAGTCTTCCTGACTCCATACCCAACACTCTTCCACTGTGTCATCTAGCTGTACTCAGTAAATATTAGAGCAGTCCCTATCCAAGGAACAAATGGTCACTAGGTATAAGTGAAAGATTACTGAATAAGAAGAGATTCTAGCTTTTGAGACTTTTAATGTTGGTCCCTAATCATCCTTATTGGTCTAATTCAAAGACAGCTTTTGCACCTTAGTACAAAAGCACAAAATTAGAAATATTATTTATAATAATTGCTTTCATAAAGACTCCAGCACAAGACAGTAGGGGTTAAAACAATGCCGAGATACAATCACACTAGGATACACTAAAATAGAATTTCTCCTAAAGGGCTTTTAATATTTTTAGCCTTAATTTTTATCACATAATCCTAACATTCATTTCCTGCTTCTCTTATTATATGCATTTACCTAGTTTTTTTTAAAATAATATTTACTCAAATGTCATGTATTTACATAATTAGCATAATTATGCCTAAGTACATAATTAGTGTAAATACATATAATTGCATTATTATAATAGGCAATGATCTTGCTTTTATTTAAGCCTTTTCAAAGTTTACAGGCAAAATCTATATACTGGGCAAGCACATTAGACAATTATGGACATTTGAAATTTTGGTCTCTAATTGATTCAACGAAATGCCTCAACTGGATATTTGTATATAAGTCCTTGGATGAAGATATCTAGTTTTATGGAAAGTATTCCAGGGTAGAAATACCTGGGGAAAACATATATAGTTTTCTTTTTCTTCTTTTAATTTTGGTAGGTCAGTAGAATAAACACATTGGTATGTAGATGTAAAACATGACTTTAGTTGTAAATTTCATTCTGATAGAAGGTAATAAAACTGTAGTGAACTATGTGATTCAAAAATAACAGACTTTGATGAAAATGCTGCATGTCACCTTAATTATCCTGGTGCTACCAGATGCCAGAATAAAAAGAAAAACTTAATTTGTAATCCTTAAGTAGATAAGGGATGATATTTGGTAAATATAATAATATTCCATACCTGAAGAAATGCAATCTTTTTCTTGTTGGTCTTACTGTCTCCAGTCTTTATTAAACTAGTTTGGGACATTTTCACTAAAATCATTTCACTCCATTCTTGCAGTCTTATAATAAAGCCTAATTTATCTTCCAGATCAAACATTAATTTCTGTCTGAATGACTTTCCAGACCCTTCATAATCTAGCTCTGACTTCCCTCTGTCTCCCTATCAATACTAAACACAGATTCTGGACAGCATGTAAAGTTTCAGAGAAGATCATCTTCTTGCTTTTACTACACTTTTTTTTTTCTTTTTCCCACAACATGACTTTACTTCAGGTGTCTTACATGGATGAGAGTCTTTATTTTTTCATTTCTGCCAAGATAAGTCATTCATAAATTCACACCTTACAGGACTTCTTCGGGAAGCCTTCACCTTGTGAAAGGGGCCCTACTGCATCCATGAATATGACTCCTTGACAATTAACTACTTTCCCATTCGTTACTTTATTTATCACGCCTATATACTTTCCTTTCTTATCCTGATAGTTTGAAATTAATCTTACTGAGGACAAGGAATATATATTATACTAATGAAGGACCTTTTTCTCTGCAGCGCGTTGAAGCTAGCTTATAAAGGCTTAGGAGAGCTGATCATGAAATATTCTGTGTAAACATTTACACCTTTGAAATAATCAAGCTCTATAAATCAGGCTCCATTGATTTTAATCTTTGTGATTGTCTAGACTGAAGAGAGTGATGGAGAAATTTAATAATGCACATTAAACGTCATTTTTTTTTTAGAGCTAGTTCTCAAATATTTATGAACATACCCTTGCAAAACTAAAGTGTTCAATTCCTATGAGGCTCAAAAGAAAAGGGTGGTAGATTTCAATTCAGGATACGGGTTTGAATCTTTTTTCTACCACTCATCTGTAAAATGAGGAAACTAGCCTAGAAGACTCACAAAATCCCTTCTAGCTCTGGATCTATGTTACTATAATCCAGAGTTTCTTGAATTGGCATTCATGAACCCTCATCTGTGTCAGTGGGCTTGGAAAGAAAAAATCATTATTTTAGCTAACTACTAGCTAAAATCCATTATTGCCCTCAAACATAAATATATCAATTATAAATCATTCTGAGAAGGGGTCTATAGCCTTCACTGAATTACCAAAGTGGTCCATACCACATTAAAAAATAAAAAACTCATGCTATGATTTTCTTTTTTTTTTTTTACTGGGCCTGTGGTTTCATTCTACCTGTGCAAATTATCATTTGTTTTCTGACCTACACTCTTAGAGAAATTTCTGAAGCACTCAAAGGTTGAGTGACTTAACCAGGGAAATATAAACAATGTATGCCCAAGATGGAACTTGAACCAAGGTCATCCTGACTCCATAGAGAGTATTCCATCCAGTATACCATGTTGCATGGGATTCATTTTGCAAAACTGGCTAAAGAAAGGTGTTCAGAAACATTTAACTAGAATAAATCAATAGTGTATAAACTGATAAAGTCTGATTTCCTAAAGAAATCTACTCAATTCCAACTCCTTGCAACTAGGTCTATGAGTTAGAAGATGCATTCTGGAGAGATGGTTAAGATACATCTATAGGCAAAATGACTTGCCCATGGTTAAGAAGTTTCAGAGATAGTATTTGAAGCTAAGCCTTCCTGACAACCAGTCAGGAATAAATTTTATTTATAAAAATATTTTTATATTTATTATTTATTATAAATAATTTATTATAAATGTATTTATAAAAATATATATTTATAAAAAATAAATTTTATTTATACTCCAAGGTCCCTCTACAAGAATAGGAGTAAGGAATGGGCCTATGATTTCATTAATATAGAGAACTCCCAAGTAAGAAAAAATCCCCCCACAAATGCAGGCTAGTACTGTCTCTAGAACTTAAAGCCTCAGTTCTTCAGGAAAATCTTCACATCAGTCACTGCATTCTGTCCATGATCCTCCTCTCGTGCCCAATGGAACTTCAGATTCTGCCTCTAGAATGAAGGCTGTTAAAGGTTTGTCTTAGCTAGAACTAGGTGTCCACACCACCTCCCCTACAACTCCACACAATAGAACTGTTATCCCTTTCCATTCACCTTCAAGTCACTACCTCTTCACTTTTATGTCATCTCCCATTAAAATGCAAAACTTTTGAGTTCAAGGAATGCCATGATATAACTCTATAACTATATTTCCCATGTTTAGCACATTTTCTGCTACATAGTAATTACATAATAAATGCTCTATAATCTCTCTCTCCCTCTCTCTCTAATCTATCCATCCATCATCTATCCATCTATCCATCTATCTATCTATCTATCTATCAATCTGCCTATCTATCTGTCTGTCTATCAATCTATCTATCTTTCCATCTATCATCTACTGAGCTGCAATTTATCTAAAACACTAAGTGCTTAAGGAAGCTGCCCACAGTAATAAAGTAACTATATGTTAGAAGTAATAATTGAATCCAGGTGTTTGTGGCTCTAAGGCCAGTTCTCTACAGCTAGGCAGCACTATCTCTGCTTCTACAAGTCCAAAGTAAATAAACTGAATATATTAGCACTCCTCCATTAAAGTCCTTCTATCCGGTCTCATCATAACATGGAGTTGACCCTTGGTTTTTGAAGATTATTCCAGAAGAGTACAAAATCCAAGTGGTCCAAAAATCTGTAAAAGCTCCAGGCAGAAGCCTGGCAATTGACTCAACTTCTTATATCTAAGGATTGTCCTCACTACATTTGGAGAGGTTTCATCACTAGAAGGCTGATTACCAACTGATACATTTCTTTTCCACTATGGCGATTCATGTATTGTTCTCTTTGCTTTTCTTCTCTTTTCTTTTTTCTCTTCCTCTCCCCTCCATTCCCCTCACTTCTTTTCCTTTCCCATACCTTCCCCTTCTTCACCTCTCCCCTCCTCACCTCCCATCCTCTTCTTCTCCCCTCCTGTTCCCCTCTTTTCCTCTACTCTTTCCCTCCTCTTCCCTACCCTTCTCCTTGCTCCCGCTTCCCCTCCCTTCCCCTTTCTCTCCTCTTTTCCCTCGCTTCCCTCCTCTCCCCTGCTAGGCCCTTCTCTTTTCTCCCCCCAAACCCATAAGGTAGGGAGAGAAATATGTTTCTTTTAATTAAAAATAATACTTAATTTTTGTAAAATCCTCTACCAGGTTATGAAGGAGATGAGATCAGCATCGGTGAAGGAACATTTAAACTAATGGCATTATAAGTCCCTGAAATGTGGAAGATAATGTAAGTAAGAATATTCTGGGTTTCACAATTATGAGAAACAACTCAAGCTGAGAATTCAATAACTAGTGCCAGAGTTTCTTCTTTTTTTTTTGTAGGGGAAAATGAATTGAATTTTTTTCTGTTAGATCCATGGTACAAAATGAAGACATTTCATTGTGGCAGGTTATGTGCAGTATTTTTAAACTGTGAATTGGATCAACTTGGCTTTGTTTCATATGTGCAATTAGGTTCCATTTCCAAATATGTCAAATAATCTAGAGTGCCAAGATTGCACTTAGAAACCTGCCCTATGGTGAAGAGTAAGAACTCTTATAGCATTAATTCCTATAGAGCAAGCAAACTTCATAATGAAAAACTAATCCTCCAGCTTCTTTCATTTTAGCCAGGGCTGCAGAGTGAATAAGAATGTCATCAGGTCCAGGCTAATCACTCTAATAATCCTACTAAGTAGGATGAGATATACACACCCTAAGGAAACTCAATCATATATCAGAATTTGAAAGGAAATATCTTTTATCACATTTAAGAAGAAAAAAAAAACAAGCTGATCTTAAAAAAAAAAACCTATCCTCTTTTGTTTCAAAAAGGCCTTTATATCCATATGCTAAACTAACGGACTTGTGGAAAGTGACTGGTATGAAGGAGGACTTTATGAATTTATGAATACACACAAATAATTTTTCAGTTATTCACCAGAAAGACCAGCACAATTCACATACAGATATATCCCCGTTATGAGAAATAGTTTATCCAATCCCCTTGGAGATTAGTCATATATTTGTTTTAATATCTACTTTCTTTGGAGACTTAGTTTACACATCAGATTTAGAGCCAGAAGGGACCTTGAAGGCCATCTAATAAAACCCTTTTATTTTACATGTAAGGAAACTGGGGCTCAAAAGGGATAAGTAATTTGGTTGAGGTCATGAATTAGTAGAGTCAGGATCTGAACCCACATCCTCTGAATCCAGATCTCCCACACTTTCCCCTACACCCCACTGCCTCTTAATAATTGAAATTTTTTGACTGGATTTAGAAGCTGAAAGAAAATGTGGCTCAGTTGAAGAAATGTTTCCTCCCTCCCCATTTCTCCATTTGAAAATTCCTTCTACTAAAAACAACAGTACCAAGAAACAATTTTTAAGTCATTCTTCATGATGTAGACATATCATCAACACAGGAATTGCCATTTAGAGGTGATAATGAAGCCTCTATTTTCACACAATGGGAGTTATTTTCGTATTCTTTCCTCAGCTACTTGCTGTTTCTGGCAGTTCACGTTGTCAGATAAGCTAATGCTGGATGTGGAATATCATTCCCCTCTTTTATATCCAGCCAATGAAGAAATGATTAGCTTAGTAAGAAGGAAAAAATCTGCCATTGCTCACAAAATGGAAATGATTTTTTTTCCAATATCCCGCATATTTGAAGGACCCTTGATTGATTTAAATATTTCTCTTCATCTTATTCAACCCTCCCCACCCCTAAGTCTTTAATAAATATTCACATTCAAAAACTATACCCCAGGTGGTACAGTGAATAGAGTACTGGCCCTGGAGTCAGGAGGACCTGAGTTCAAATTCAGCCTCAGATACTTGACACACTTACTAGCCATGTGACTTTGGGCAAGTCACTTAACCCCAATTGCCCTCCAAAAAGCAAAAAACAAAAAAACAAAAAAAAAACTATACCCCCTAGCTAGCTCACCGACAGTGTATGACCCAATGACTATCCCATGGCTCAGGTCTCTGTCTTTTAATTTTTTAGCTGTCCAAAGTTAATAAGAGGAAAATCAAATAAGTGCTAACTTCCTCTGTGTTCTTTGCTGTCAAGAATTACTTTAAAGAAATTTAACTGGTTTTCTGAAAAGAACCTGGCAAAGAAACAGTCCCTCTTCCCTCATCCCACACACCTAACCCCCAAAGCTAGGGAAGAGCTACTGGTGGGGTGACTACAAAATGAAGACAATGTTATTTAAGAAAACATGCCAGACCTTAGCATTCCAAATGAGTGCTTCTGTTGAAAGCAATCATCTTGGAAGATTATGCACTAAGTTCAATTATGCTACCATTTGGGGAAAAAAATAGAATAACAGAGCACTATGAAATAACTGAAAGAGCACTGATTAAAAAATAAAGATCTAGATTCCACGCTCTATTTAATAACTGCTAGCACTGACGTGGTGCTCTAAGGATTGTGAAGCCCTTTGCACAATTATCTCATTTTATCCCCATTTTACAGCTGAGGAAAGTGAGACAGACAGAAGTTAAGTGAATTGCCCAGAGTCACATAACTAGACTCTGAGTCAAAATTTGAACAAGTCTTCCTAACTCCAGTTCCAGTGCATTTATCCAGTGCACCACCTAGCTGATTTTTTTTCTCTTTGTTTTTTGTGTTTTTTTTGCTTTTTTGAGAAGGGAAGGCAAGATAATTGGGGTTAAGTGACTTGTCTAAGGTCATACAGCTAGTAAGTGTCAAGTGTCTGAGGCCAAATTTGAACTCAAGTCCTCCTGACTCCAGGGCCAGTGCTCTATTCACTGTGCCACCTAGTGGCCCCCTAGCTGTTTCTTAATAGGGTAAATACTCCCATTGAGATCTCAGAGTAATCACGTCCTTTATCAGTTATTCCATGTACTAAATGAGCAAGTCATACTAGTGATCTCCAACATTCCTTTTTAGCTCTAAACTACATGATCCACCCAAATTCTATGCTCCATAATTTAAAAGAC
The DNA here is from genome assembly GCA_028627135.1 of Pseudochirops cupreus. Taxonomy (NCBI): domain Eukaryota; kingdom Metazoa; phylum Chordata; class Mammalia; order Diprotodontia; family Pseudocheiridae; genus Pseudochirops; species Pseudochirops cupreus. The sequence goes on from CM053583.1 coordinate 223,168,191, forward strand.
AGAAGAGAAAATCAACAGTACATTCTTATCCCATCTTTGTTTAGTTGGTTGGTTTTTTTTCTTCTTTGGTCTTGTTTTTACTCTAAAAAGTATGCTCTAGCTCTAACCTCTACTTTGATTCCTAATTACTTTTGATTACTTCTAAAGAAAGAAAGGAAGAAAGGAAGAAAGGAAGAAAGAAAGAAAGGAAGAAAGAAAGAAAGAAAGAAAGAAAGAAAGAAAGAAAGAAAGAAAGAAAGAAAAACAGAAAGAAAGAAAGAAAGAATGAAAGCAGCATTGTGCTCTAGAAAATACTTGACATCACAAAACCTGGGTTTGAATCCGTGCTCTGACTCTGTTTAACTGTGACCTCAGAAAAATGAGTTCATCTTTCTGTTCCTCTGTATTTTTATCTGCAAAATGAGAGGGTTGGAGTACATTGTTAGATCCAAATCTAGGATTCTGTGATACTAAGATATCTCACCACTTGAAAAATCCTAATTCAGGCTTTCAAACAAATTCCAACAGATAAGTTCCAATGTATTTCAATGTACTTAAAAGCAGTCTGAGGACATTTAGGGTAATTACTTTGAAGAAACTATTCCTTTAACGATTTAATCTCTTGCGTGTATTTGGACCAGTCACCTCTCCTCTCAGAATCTTGACTTCCTTCTCTTTAAAATGCAAGGGTTGGAATTCTGAAGTCCCTTCTAGTCTTAACATTCTGCATCTGTATATATAGATTTGTTAAATTCAGTTTAATATTTCAAGTAAACAAATATTAAGTTTTTACTGAGTGGAAAAAGAAGGGAAGGAAGGAAGGAGGAAGGAGGGAATGGAGGAAGGAGGGAAAAGGAAGGGAAAGAAAGAGAGGAGAGAGAAGGGAAGGCCAAGTATGCAGTCCATACCTACAATCCCTACTACTAAGAAGGCTGGTAAATCACCTGAGTTCAGTTCAGAGCCATAATAGATCTAAAGCCTACTTAAGTTAGCCACAATGATTCCAGCACCAATATGGAGAGCTGCTGGAAGCCAAGTGAGGCAGTACGCTACCTATGAAGGAGCAGTTCAGAAATGGAATATATCAATGCTTCTATGCTGATTAGCATTGAGATAGGGTCCATGAATAAGGAAGGAAGAAAGGAAGGAAGGAAGGAAGGGAGAGAAGGAGAGAGGGAGGAAGGAAGGAAAGAAGGAAAGAAGGGAGGGAGGGAGGAAGGAAAAGAGGGAGGGAGGCAGGGGAAGGAAAAAGAAGAGAGAAAATCATTCATGTTACTTTATCATTACACCTTTTATAACGAGAGTGATCCTGTTTGTAAAACTCTTAAATAGCAAAGTACATCATCAGGCAAAATGATATTTAACCTAAAGAAGGTATATTTTTCCCTATCTCGATAATTGGTTGCTTCAATTTCCCAATGATTCTCTTCCCCATCTAAGCACTGGTTTGCATTTAAAAAAGGAACTAACAATGAAGTTTAGAGGATTGTGGCATAAAGAACTGTGTGCTACCATCTGTCTAGGAGAGGACTTAACTGGAGTCTTCCTTTACGTAAAGAAGGGCCTTTCGTTGATCCAGGGATTTGAGTTCCTTAGAAAAAAGGCACAATCGGAATAGAAAGTACCACTATCAAGTACACCGACTGCTGTCACCAATGCCTGTTTCTTAGGCACTCATTCCCATATTTGATTCACTTTCTCACCTGAAATGCGAAGAGATCTGGAAAATCTGAAGAGAAAGAATAGGATTCTTTCCATTTCTTCTGAAATGGGCCAGCAAAGTCTGTCTGCATTCATCAACGGTATCTTTGGAAGTTGACACAGGCGGTAAGAATGCCCCCTTGAAGCTGAATCATTAACATATGTCTTTTTAAAGGGGTACTTGAAGACATTTTTCAATAGATCTTTAATATAAAGGTGATTGTGTTAATTTAGCTAATTATACAAAATTGTAGTATACTAGAGGAAAGATCTACAGGTCATTTAGTTCATCCTCTCTCAGTACAAAATCAATCCATCTATTATTTTTTTGAATACTTTTGCAAGTCCAGACTTAAATTTTAGTGTGTTTAAGGAATAATGAATGGTACATTGACTGAGACAGGAGCCTGGCAGATCTATGAAGGGAAAACACAGATGAATTTAAAGTGCGACCTTCATTACTGAATCACTTCATACAGATTAATTTGCTCATGACTGGGATGTTCAGAGCCGAAGTGACTTCCAAGTCTTTCTCCCTTGGCACAGGCTTCTGTGAAAAAGAAAAAAATAATAACTAGGAATCTTGATAGTGTGGTCTATTGGATGAGTCATTGTCCTGAAAAAGAAGGGTCCTGGGAAGCAATCCTGATTTTCTTATTTCTTTGCTGTGGGACATTGAGCAAATGGTTTGTTCTCTTTGCATTTTTAATATACTATTCAACCACATTCATTTCTTTAAAAATTATAATATTAGGATAAGAAAATATCAGTCAATGAGCATTTGTTAATCATCTTCTATGTACAAATAACTACTAGGTTTGAGTATAGAAAAAGAAATGAAATAGCTTTTGTTATTGAGGATGTTTCTTTTGGGATAAGCAACATGTAGATGAATAAGTTATTTACAAATTATATAGAATAAATAAAAGGTAATTTCTAGAAGAAGGCACAAGCAGTTGGGGAAAATGAAGAAGGGTGTCAGGGAGGAGGTACTGCTTTAGATGAACTTTAAAAGAAATCTGACATCCTGAGAAGCAGAGGTGAAGAGGGAGTGCATTCTAGACATGGAACAGGAGATGGAATCTCCTGTGGGAAACATTAAGATAAGTCAGTTTGAATTGCAATAGTAAAATATCATTGGTTAAATGTCACAATATTTTAATTTATTCATTGAGCTCATTTCTCTCCTCCTTTTTAGGACTGCTTAGCCACTAGAAGAAATATTATGTACACAATATTTTGAGGTCTTTCACTTTGAGGGCTATTTGGTAGAGAATAGCAGAATTTTCTCTCTTCCTCCCCCACATTCCCTATGTTCCCAGCCAGATTTTTTCAGCAGGTATCTTCTATAAGGCCTCTAGGCCAGGCTCTCATAGGTCAGGTTTTCATCTTTCTAAGAGGGAATAAAGATAGATAAGGCAAGGAGAGCAAGTTTCTTCAGTATCTGTCAGTGCTAGGACAAAGTGAATAAAAATATGGGATAAGATGTAATTTTCACCTACCCTTCCATCCACTCAAGCTACCTCTATAGCTCTCATCCTTTCCACACCTAAGCTACAAGGAAGTAATTTGCATTGCTTTCCTATGTTGTCACTCACTTCTCATCCCTTTGAAGCATCTGACTTAACGACTCAAATGAAACTTTTCTCTCTACAGTTACCAACCGGTCCTCATTACTTTTGACCTCTCTATAGATGACAACTATCCTTTCTTTCTAGTTCCTTTGTCTTCCTGGGTTTTCATAATTCTGTTCTCTTTTGGTTCTGCTTCTTTTCTCTCATACCAATCCTCAGTCTCATTGGTTGAATCATCATCTATGCTTTGTGGTTGTTCCCCAAGCCTCTGCTTCACATTCGTTCTTGGGGATCATATTAAGGAAGAAAGGAAGGGAAGGAAATAAACATTATTAAGCACTCACATTGTGCTAGGCACTGTACTACATGCTAGGGATACAAATGTAAGCAAAAAGAAAGGCAGTGTCTACCTTCAAGGAGCTTAGATTTTGATGACAGGGAAGACCATACAGAAAGGGGAGTGGAAAAGAGTATATGGGATGTGTATGTGTATATTTGGGTAGGAGGAGAATGCATGGTTTTGAAGTACAGCAATTCAAGAACAGGGTAAAGAAGAGAATGAAGGCAGGCTGGCATGGAGCTTTCCACAAAATGAAGGCTCCCAGAGAAACTAACTAACCCTTGTGAGTTCAATGATCATTTTATGTATGCTATTTTCAGATCTATTTGAGTCAGCCCTCAGTTCTTTGCTGAGCTCTAATCCTATATCCCCAGATTCTTAGTCAATATCTCCAACTAGATGTCCCTTGGGACAATTCAAACTCAACTTGAAAATGGAATCCATTATTTTTCCTCTTTAATTTATACCTCTTCCAAACTTGTCTTTCTCTTGAGGGAACCACCAGCCTTCGAATCATTCAGCTTCTCAGATAAAGAATTATCCTTGGCTCTTCACTGTCCTTCTCCCCACCTCCATTTACTATTTCATTTCCTATCTCCTTAACTTAAATAGGATTCCCTTCATGCCTGAAATCTTTTACTTCTTTGCCTCTGTGTCTTATAATTACTAGCTTCCTTAAAGGCTCACCTCATATGCCAATACCTCCAAAAATATATCCCTTTCCGATCTTTTGAAGGCTTAATTATGTCCCTCTCCTCTAATAACTGTTTATATTTTTCTATGCATAAATGTTGTATACTTATGTATAATGTAAGTAAGCACCTTGAGGTCAAGGACTAGTTTTCATTTTGTCTTTGCATATCTAGCACCTAAAATAGAGACTTTTTGCAGTCATTTAAGTAATTTTTGGATTGGACAGATTGCATTGAATTGGAATAAAGTTGATTGGAGAGGATTTGACAGAATGGGAAAGAGAGGGGATAACTAGGAGCCAAAGGTTGACTAAATTCACTAGCACTGTACAGACAATTCAGACAGGTTCCATAACTGACAACGAGAAAAATGAGTAGAATGCCCAGGTATTATGTGACAGATATCCCATAATTCTGCATCTTGAACTGCCAAATGCCACTATAAAATAGACTAGTCCCATATGGTGCTTTCTTAGTTTATGCTGAACCACCCCAACTACTGAGATAACTAATTCTATTTTATTTACTGTCCTCTAATGCCTTCAATTTCTCCACATTTCCTTTATTTCAGCTACCAGAGCAATTCCATGTACCCTTTTCTTCTGAAAAGGTTCTTGGAATGTTAGTACTTAATGGTACAGCAATGCAAAGAATCTCTACTATTTCATTCAGTCTATAAAACTACAAAATCCATTTTGTTTTATAAAATGAAAGTTATTTTATGAACAGAATAGAAGGTTGACCTAAATTGATGGGCTTGTCATTATAGCCTGCTCCTAATGAAAGATCCTGGCCAATATATCTTTTCTGAGAGTTCTAGCTTCTTACTCATAATACATTGTTGATCCCTTTTACTAACTCACAGACAAGGTGTAACTGTTGATGTTATGTTTGTCAGCTAATGAACAAATCCTGTTAACAGTAATCCCATGTCCTTCTTGGGAATCCATCTGAAAATGCCTTGGAAGTATTACTACTGAGAGATTTACTGTGGCAGACCAGTCTACAGAATAATTATTTAATTCATAACACTGGGGCTCTTTAGATGAGTCATGCTAAAACAGACTCTTTTCTGCATCAAAGAAGAATTAATAAGGGATGTTTCATGCAGTATAGGAACAGTAATGGGCACATTATCAAATGACATCTTTAATGTCTGCACCATGACTTAGTGCTGTCATTGGAATATGTTATCATTCAAAAGAAGCCTGCAATTAAGAATCTTACTCTGGGCCTTTGGCTGGAAGAACATTGATATTTAAAAGACAGGCCTTTGTTCCAAGGAAAAGGGTGGGGTCATTAAAGGCACTGCAGAAGTTCCCATTAGTGATCCAGTCTGGTCTGCTCCTTTTTTTCAGTCCTGGACCTATTTCATTGATCTATGATATCTGTCTAAAATTTATATCCTCATGAACTATGTCTGCATGCTCTCTATCCAGCTGCATTTTAAATAATAGGGACAATATGCATTTTTCATCCAATTGGTTTTTCCTTTGTGAATAGTTCAGCTTAACTCTTTTTTTGAGTTATCATGGATATGATTCAGGAGGCTCTGCAATGTTATAGGACTTGACATGATTAGTTTACTACAATTTTGAAAGAGTAGAATCTTGAAGATAGTTTCATATATAGGACATGCTTCTTCCATTTGGTGTTTATATTGGGCATTCCCCATACAGTGGGATGTACTTTTAGTGAACATACGTCTCTCAACATTTATTCCTTGTTTGATGTTAATAAGCAGAACAGTTTTTAAAATGTATCTCTATAGTAACATCTTTCAGGGAATCATGTATGATTTTGTCCTTTACATAGAAGAGATCTAGTTAGAAGAGAGTCTTTAGGGTAATGTTTTGTTCTACTGAATCAGTTGTTTCTTTTATGATCGATAAACAATAAACATAGTAACACCTTGTATTCTCCATACCTTTTTGTAAATATGTGACTGTAAAATTAAGGTCTCCTGAAGAATATCAATTACAAAAACTTTTGCCTGTTCTCTTCTCACAACATCTTCAAAGCCTCCTCCTTTGCATATGTAGATTACTCTTATAAAACTTTTGGAGCAATAGGGAAACTGTCATAAGTGGAAGGCATGCTTTGCATTTTCTAAGTTGTCTTAAAATAGGCTCTGCTGTCTCAAAAGCATAGCTCAGCTTTTACCTTTTACGTGGACCCTTTCCTGATTGTCCAGATTACTAGTGATACCCCTGACCCCATATTACCCTATAGTTATTTTGCATTATGAAAGTTCCATACGTACTCATGTGTGTACTTGTTTACCTCAAAAGAATGTAAACCCCCTAAAGTCAGAAACGTATTCATTTTTGTTTCTATGCCCCCAATGACTAGCATAATGCCTGGCTTGTATACAGAGTGATGGGTCTGGAGTCAAGAAGCCCTGAGCTTAAAGCCAGTTCCAGAAATTTCCTGGCTGGGTAACCCTGGCCAAGTCACCTCTGTTTGTTTCAGCTTCCTTAACTGTAAAATAGCGATAATAATATCACCTATTTCCCAAGTTTGTTGTGAGGACCAAATGAAGTAATATTTGTAAATCATTTAGCACAGTGCCAGGCACACTGTAGGTGGAATATAAATGTTAGCTATCATCATCATTACTACTGACAAATTAGATGTACAATAATATTATACAATATTTATCTAAAGTAATCATGGATGATATTAATTTTTAAACATGTTATAAGGAGAATATTGCTTAAATCATAAAAGTAAAGATTCTGTGCAATCTAATTGAGGAAAGGTAACAAGACCTAATAATCAGATTCCCAAAAGACCTAGGAAGCATATCTTCTACTTTGTACCAGTGCTCACGAAAAGGTTCCCTCTTTGTGCAGCTGGAAACTACATGGCTCCTTTCTACGTGGTATTCTGGGAAGTTTTCATCAGTCAGCACTACTGTCAGGCAAACACAGGCTACTCAAATTCCCAAGTGCAGGGAACACTAGGGAAGAACTCAGGGGAAGTGCAGGGAACTAGTGAAGACTCAGGAGCAGATTTGGGATACACACAAAGTTCCAGTAGTGGTTATTTACTAAACCTGGGGGATGAACATATCCAGTACAAAACAAGCTCTTAATAAATGTTTGTTGACCTACTGGGTGATACATGTACTTTTCAAATTATTCCACTCAACTATTTATCTTATTACAGAAAAAAAAACACCTTACATAGAAATATAAAGTATCACAAAACACAAAATATCAGAAGAAACAGGGGAAAGTTTTTTGAATGCTCCTCTGTGGAGTGTTTATGGAAAGAGGCAGATAGGAATGACACAGGAAGAGAAGATAGTGATGGGTTGCTATCTGAGTTGGAATGGCTCATATTGATGATATTACAGTTCTATTGAAATAATGAAGTTTGCAGGGGAGGAGGGAAATTCAAAAAGACTACTGGTTGTGAGGGGAAAATAATACTTGACTGTTGTGGCTTTTTTTTTGCTAGAATTTATTTATTTTTAGTTTTCAACATCCATTTCCACAATATTTTCAGTTACAAATTTTCTCCCAATCTCTCCCCCACGTCCATCCCCAGGATGGCAAACATACTTATTACCCCTTCCCCCAGTCTGCCCTCTCTTCTACCCCCCATTTTCTCCCTTTTACCTCTTACCCCTTATTTTCTTGTAGGGCAAGATGGGTTTATATACCTCATTCCCTATATATCTTATTTCCTAGTTGCATGTAAAAACAATTTTTTAACATTTGTTTTTAAAACTCTGAGTTCCATATTCTCTCTCTTCCTCCCTCCTCATTCACCCCCATTGAGAAGACAAGCAATTCAATATAGGTTATACATGTGTAGTTATGTAAAACATTTCCATGACAGTCATATTGTGAAAGATTAACTATATTTCCCTCCATCTTATCCAGTCCCACATTTATTCTATTTTTAACTTTGACACTATCCCTTTTCAAAAGTGTTTCCTTCTGACTACCCCCTCCCCCAATCTGCCCTCCCTTTGGTCATCTCCCTGTCTTATCCCCTTCCACCCTACTTTCCTTTGGGTAAGATACCCAATTGAATGTGTATGTTATTCCCTACTTAAGACAAATCTAATGAGAGTAAGGTTGACTCATCCCCTTTCACCTCCCTGTTCTTCCCCTTCATTGTACAGCTTTCTTTTGCCTCTTTTATGTAAGATAATTTAACCCTATTCTATCTCTCCCTTTCTACTTTCTCCAATGTATTCCTCTCTCATCTCTTAATTTTATTTTTTAGATATCATCTCTTCATATTCAACTCACCCTGTGCCCTCTATGTATACATATACACACATATACACATATATACATACATACACACAAACACACATACACACACACACACATACATACATATATTCCCTTCAACCATGCTTAAATACTGAGAAAAGTATCATGAGTTACAAATATCATCTTTCCACGTAGGAATGTAAACAGTTCAACTTTAATAAGTTCCTTAAGATATCGCTTTCCTATTTACCTTTTCATGCCTCTCTTGATTCTTGTATCTGAAAGTCAAATTTTCTGTTCAGCTCTGGTTTTCTCATCAAGGATGCTTCAAAATCCTCTATTTCACTGAATGACCATATTTTCCCCTGAAGTATTATACTCAGTTTTGCTGGGAAGGTAATTCTTGGTTTTAATCCTAGCTCCTTTGATCTCTGGAATATAATATTCCTAGCCCTTGGATCCCTTAATGTAGAAGCTGCTAGATCTTTTGTCATCCTGATTGTGTTTCCACAATACTCAAATTGTTTCTTCCTGACTACTTGTAGTATTTTCTTCTTGACCTGGGAACTCTGGAATTTGGTTACAAAATTCCTAAGAAGTTTTCTTTTAGGGATCTTTTTCTCTTTTTTTTTTCTGGGGGGGGGGAAACTTTTTCAACAGGTGATCAGTGGATTCTTTCAATTTCTATTTTACCCTCTGGTTCTAGAATATCAGGCCATCCCTGATAATTTCTCGAAAGATGATGTCTAGGCTCATTTTTTGATCATGGTTTTAAGGTAGTCCAATAATTTTTAAATTATCTCTCCTGGATCTATTTTTCAGGTCAGTTGTTTTTCTAATGAGATATTTCACATTGTCTTCTATTTTTTCATTCTTTTCTATCTGTTTTGTAATATCTTGATTTCTCATAAAGTTATTAGCTTCCATTTTCTCCATTCTAATTTTGAAGGAATTATTTTCTTCAGGGAGTTTTTGGACCTCCTTTTCCATTTGGCCAACTCTACTTTTTAAGGCATTCTTCTCCTCACTGGATTTTTGGACTTCTTTCGCCATTTGAGTTAATCTATTTTTTAAGGTGTTATTTTCTTCAATATTTTTCTGGGTCTCCTTTAGCAGGCTATTGACTCGTTTTTCACGATTTTCTTGCATCAATCTCATTTCTCTTCACAGTTGTTCTTCTACTTCTTTTACTTGATTTTCAAAATCCTTTTTAAGCTCCTCCATGACCTATGACCAATTTATATTTTTCTTGGAGGCTTTTGATGCAGGGGTTTTGATTTTGTTGTCTTCTTCTGGTTCTATGTTTTGATCTTCTTTGTCACCAAAGAAAGATTTCTATAGTCTGATTTCTTTTCCTCTGTTTGTTCATTTTCCCAGCCAATTACTTGACTTCTGAGCTCTTTGCCCAGGTAGGACTCTGCTGCCAGAGTGAAGAGTGCTCTGTCCTAAACTTCTGGAGTTTTGCACAGTGGTTGTCAAAGCTACTTCTAGGTACGTGCCTCAGAACTGTGAAGAGGACTACCTCTCCACAGCCACCAGAAGGTCTGCCATGCCAGCACTCCTCCTCCCCCCAGGACTGCCACCCAAGACTGCGACACAGATCCAAGAAGATTAAAGAAAGAAAATCCTGCCTCAGTGCCAACAAAGAGATTCCTGCAATTGCCCTCAGATCAGTAGCTTAATCCCCCCACCATCTGTGGTCCTGGAGCTCCAGAAGCAACCTAGGCCTATGTTGCTGCTGCTGCTGCTGCCACCTCCACTGCCCCAAGGGCTGGCGCTGGACCGCTCTTCTGTCCCTCAGATCCAAAAGAGTTTCCCCACTGCCCTTTTACTTTGTCTTTGGTGTTTGTGGGTTAAGAAGTCTGGAAAATGCCACAGTCGCCAGTGAGTCAGTCCAGTGAGGTCTACTTTGGCCCCATTTGCGCCATTGCAGCCCTTGTGGTAGTGCTCCACTCCCAGTTGGTGCGATGGACCCTTCCTGTCAGCCTGCCAAGCTGTCTTCAGGTGAAGGTGTGTTTCATTCTGTCATTTTGTGAGTTCTATAGCTCTAGAATTTGTTTAGAGTCATGTTTTACAGGTATTTGAAGGTGTTTGGGGGAAGAGCTCAAGCAAGTTTTTACCCTGCCATCTTAGCTCTGCCCCCTAATACAATGCCTTCCTGATGATGGCATGCCATGCTGGGAAGACCTGTGCCAGTGTCTCCCATGTCTTACAATCTTTTCCAAAGTTCTTCAGCAACCTTGAGAGTGTTCTTGTATCATTTCTTCTAACCTCCATGTGAGTGCTTGTCTTGCCTATGTGAGTTCTCCATAAAATAGTATTATAGGCAAATGTACATTTGACATTTTATTAGTGTGGCCAACCCATCAGAGTTGCCTCTCTGCAGTAGAGTTTGAATGCTTGGCAGTTCAGCTTGAGAAAGGACCTCATTATCTGATACCTCATCTTGCCAAGAGATCTTTAGAATCTTCCTAAGACAATTCAAATGGAAGCAATTCCATTTTCTGGCATGTCTCTGGTAAATTGTCCAGGCTTCACAAGTATACAACAATGAGGTCAGCACAAAGGTTCTGCAGACTTTCAGTTTGGTAGGCAATCCTCTTGTTTCAAACACTTTCTTTCAGAGCCTCCCAAATATTGAGTTAACTCTGGCAATGTATTCATCAATCTTATCATCTATCTATGCATGCCTGGAAATTATACTGCCCCTTGGCAATAAGTAAACTTATCCAAAGTATTCAAAAGTTCTCCATTAGCTGTAACCAGTGGTTTCACATAAGGATGTTGTGGTGCTGGCTGGTGGAAAACCTGTGTTTTCTTGGTGTGTACTAATAGACCAAAATTTGCCCAGCAGCAGAGAATTGATTCATACTTTATTCCATCTCAGTCTCACAGGCTGCATTGAGTACACAATCAAATGCTATGGGTGATGTGATATGACTTGTTCATAAACTGAATTTAAATGAGGCAGAGTTGCATAAGGGCATCAGCCTCAGTCTCTCTTACAGAGCCACAGAAGTCCAGTGCCAGGACAAAAGTGAATACAATTGGTGATGGTTCAGAATGTAGTGGATAATCTTGATATCTTCCATGTCTAACCAAGCTCCAGGTGCTCCACAGCACCTGCTTCAGCTGCCTTTATGGCTGTTGAAACAAATTGTTCTCATATACCCATTCCACCAAGAGAAGTCTTCACATGTTTGGGGTAGACATTCCCCTAAACTCAACAATGGGTTGCAGGCCTGTCAGTCATACTCAACCTGGATTAGCCCATCCACCCTAATGGTTACCAGGATGTGGTTACAATGCACGCTACAGCTTTTAGGAGCCCCAGGTGAGAGTTGGGTGGATCAGGTGGACACCAAAGGAGGAAAGCAGCTCTAAAAAGGGGTTGGAAACCCTCACACTGGAAGTACTAGTCTTCCTTGAACCCCCTATGTCCCCACCCTTTTAAGCAGAGCTCCCAGGAAGAAAGAGATCACAAACACATAATGTCCTCAGTTTTAAATTCTATTACATGGTTTCAAAAGATGTAGGGTATATATATGGAACACTTTTAAAATTTTCGAATGACACAAAACAGGGAGGAATAGCTAATACACTAAAAGATTCAGTATCCAAAAAGAACTCAGTAGGCTGGAACATTGGATTAAATTGAAAAAGGTCAAGTTTGGGGATAGTTAATAGACCTGTGATTTTATTGGTGGAGTGAACTCCTAGATGAGGAAGCTCCCTATATCAGTGCGGATTAGCAGTTTCCATGAAATTATAATCTTAAAAATCCATGTAGAGAATCTAGACGTTAAGTGATTTGCCTAGGGTCACAGCCAATACCCACAAAAGGAGCTGAACCCAGGTCTTCCTGGCTTTGAAACTGGTTCTCCATTCACTATGACACATTAAATTTAATAAGAATGTCTTTGGTTAATAATAATAGCAACAAATGCATGACTAACCAACCTCCTTTTATATTCATTCAAGTTGATCATGCTACATTTCAACATACTGCAGTATGCTTACATCCAACATTTGCCTTTCCATTGCTCTTTGGGTCACCTCTTATTCTAATTCTTCTGAGACCATAGTATGCTGTGACTGAGAATCATAGAGCATCACCAAGAGAATAACAGTATCTAAGAAATGGGTTTTTGTGTCAGGGATTATCTTGGGGTCACAAAAAAGATTGCATGGTTTCCCGTTGATATCCAAATCTGACTTACTATTCTAATAGAGTTAGTGTGAATTTTCAGATGTTCCCATATATGCTTTGAGTTCTTGTGACTATTTTCCTTTTCTTCCCTATAAATAGGCCTTCTCCTTCTCTTTTAGTGTTTTTTAAAGCTATGTTTACCTGACACCAAAATAATGGGCCAATTCAGCTGTTTATTTTAAAGGTCTAATTCAACTGAATTGTGCTGATTCAAGATTTCATTTTAGGGATAATTAGGTGCACAATCTAGATCTTGTTAAAATTATTTTAATAGAAAGGGCAGCTAGGTGGCACAGTGGATAGAGCACCACACCTTTAGTCAGAAAGACTCATCTTCCTGAATTCAAATCTGGCCTCAGACACTTACTAGCTGTGTGACCCTGGGCAAGTCACTTAATTCTGTTTGCTTCAGTTCCTCATCTGTAAAACGAACTGGAGAAAAAATGACAAACTACTCCAGCATCTTTGCCAAAATACAAAACAAAACATAGGGTTACACAGTCAAACACAACTCAGATGATGGAACAGCAACAACTCTGGAGAAGTCTGAGTATCTTTGGTGTTAACTAATTCCGCCCGTGAAAGGACTGATTAGGTTTCATGGTAGTGTTCTGGGATAGCCCTGACTTAGGCCAACCCCTCCGTTCATTTATGTTTGACATAGGAACAAAATTCAACAACTTAAAAAAGGTGATAAAAAAACATTTCCATAACAAAAGAAGGATATTCAACAAGAATTTGAAGTAAGGAAATCTTGAGCTGATTCAGCTGAGTAAATCTCTCTTGCCTATAATTTTCATCAACAAAGCATTAGAGTGGCTATTTTGGACTCAGGTGACTAGGAAGTAATAGGCACAGTCCAAGCCTTTGGTCCACTGAGCCATTTAAGTTCTTGTTATTTTTTTAAAGTATAAAATAGCCTAACTTTGTATGGGGGTACAAGTTAAGATATTACTCCCACCATAGCTTATTAGCCCTTGGTTAAGGAGACCCGAAGTAAGGATAGGTTACATGCACCTTTTCGTGAATTCTATATAAATTAGACTTAACAAGGAGGTAAGGCTTTCTTGACATGATGAGTGTTTCATTCCTATGTAAGCTGCTGGGTTTTTGGATTTATTTTGTTTTTAATAATTTTCTTTTTAAGTATAAGGCAGAGGAAAGCTGTACCCATCAGTATCCTTGCTGAGTGTTTGCATTTAGTAAAGGAAACATTTTTTTACTATATGTCTTGCTGACTCAGTTTCTCCAAATCCTGGTGGTCAATGTGCAGAACTTTATGATAAATAAGAATATAATAATATGTCTAACTATATGACAGTAGGCAACTCATTTCACTTTTTTATGCCTTTGTTTCCTCATTAATAAATGAAAAAAGTTGAACCTCATGACCTTTATAGTCTCCTTCAGTCTGAAATCCAAATGTTCTGATCATATGACTGTTCTCAATGACTTCAAGATATCAGGCTCAGAAGAACTCCTCACCACAGTCTCCAATAGAGACTTTATTCTACTATAACTCCATAGAGCACTTAGGGATGTTAAGTATACAATCAAGCAGCTGCTTTATTTAAATGGTATCACAAAGGAGCAAATGACAGAGGCTCTCCTCAGCCTTCTATTTTCTGCAAAGGCCCTCTCAGTGACTAAGGTAGAGACCTATAGGGAAGAGGAATTGTAGTCTATAAAATCTGAGGAGCTCTTGAGGTACAGATGAAACAATTGTATATGCTCTTTCTACAGGCACTATCTAGATTAGATGATTTCCCGTTTGAGATCATGCATCTGCACTCCAGATCCTGCCCTTCTGAGGAAGTATCTGATTGGCTGTTGCTGGCAATGCAGCATTTAAATCAATTCTTGGCCTACTTCACCAGGTAACTGAAAGAAAATCTGTTTGTGATTGCTAAGCCACTGTGAAAGAGCATGAAGAAGAAGAGAGGTTCTAAAAAGACTGGAGAAGAAAAAAATGTTCCATTTTAAAAGACGAAAGAGTAGATGAGATTCAGTCCTTGGTCTAGTATTTAAGGACCTTTACTTGGGGCTCCAACTTACCTTTCTAGCCATAGTTCACATCATTCTTCTTTGTGCACTCCTGTCATTGTGCATTCTTATAGGTCATTTTCCATGCCTCTGACATAGTTTCTCCTTATCTCTGCCTTATAGTCATCTTATTCTTTAGAATCAACTCATTTGTCAGAAACTCTCAGCAGATGTCATTTTATTCCTCTTCAAATATTTTGAGAACACGTTGTCTCTGTCTTTTATGTACCACACCCCACCCCCGACCTTTTTCCAGGACATACTGATAAATGTTTAACAAGTGGCTCTCAGAAAGAAAAAACAATAACACTATGCATGACACTCTTTTAAGTATGTATATATTAATTGGTACATTATCTGTATTACTAATATTTTCTCTACTACTTTCTTAAATCTAGACAACTAGCAAAACAATAAATGGAGCCCTAATTTGTAATGCTGACTGATTTTTTATGGTATAAATGTTCACACAAAATATTTAACAATCAGCTCTCAAAAAGCTAATCTGAACTTGCTGCCACACATCCATGTAGCTTTTTTAACTTATCACTATAAAAGTTCCATTAAACTCTACGCATAAAACATAAGCTTTTCAGGTTGCAAAGAGTTTCCTTTTTTAAAAAAAATTGTATCACAAACTTCCTAACACTATGTACGTCTTCTGAGTGATAAGGATAGAAACTGGACTTGAGATTCACTTGGGAGGTGAAACTCCTAGGGAAGGAAGCTCCTTTTACCAAATCAGATGAACACTTTCCCTGAAATTTATAATTTTTGAGATTTATCTAGAACAGGGGTGTGGAACTTGGGGCCTAGAGGTCACATGTGACCGCCTAGGTCCTTGAGTGTGGCCTTTTGACTGAGACCAAGTTTTTCAGAACAAATCCTTTTATTAAGGGAATGTGTTCTGTGAAGTTTGGATTCAGTCAAAAGACCATGCTTGAGGATCTAGAGGGCCACATGTGGCCTCTAGGTCCCAGGTTCCCTACTCCTGACCTAGAGCATTGTGAAAGTAAGTTACTTGTCCAGGGTCACACAGCTAGTAAGTATCTGAGGTCAAATCTGAACTTGGGTCTTCCTGTCTAGATAGACCTGGTGCTCTATCCACTATGCTACCTAATTGTCCTCTAGTTAATCTAACTTAATTGATTTAACTTGATTTCAGTTTTGGGGGGGAAAGAGGGGAGGAAGGGGTAAAAATCTGGTAGAGTAAATTATTTGGGGATGGTTTGTAAGCATTTTAAAAATGCTATCTAGGCCATGACCAAGAGACAATATTCCTTTATTAAGAATAGGCCATAAGGGGGGGCGGAGCCAAGATGGCGGCATAGCAGCAGCAACATATTGCAGCTCTCACATAGCCACCCCAAAATACCCATAAAACAGGACTCTAAACCAATCCTAGAACTCCAAAATGCACACAAAGATCCTTCCCACTAAAGTCAGCTCAGCTACGAGGAACCATAGCAGCACTGTGAACTGATACCAGCCTGCCCTGAAGCTGTGGCTGTGCCACGGGGGCGACTGGACAGGAGGAGTGGAGGAACCTCTCAGGTGAGCGGATTAGCAGCAGCTGCGAGTGGGATTTGTGAAAGGGGGAGATAAGCAGTCCGGCTGGAAGGCCTCCAGAGCAGAAAAGAAAAAGGCAGAGGTTTTGAACCCGCCTCTGCTTTGTAGCTTCCCGCCCACGGCCTGCAGACAGCAGGGGGACTTAGCGATTGTTTTCAGGCCAGTGCTCTCGCGTTGAGCAGCCTGGATTCGGATTGCCGTCTTGGGCCTCTGTCTTGAAGTCTTTATTATCCAGTCTGCCAGAGGTGTTTAGGAGGACTCCCAGCATCTTCCTGAGAGCTACGGCAGCCAGGAGGACGCAGCGATTTGGGACAGAGCTTTCCCTTCTGGAAGCAGAGCCCCACAGAGATTTAAAA
>CM053583.1:223185389-223206323 GCA_028627135.1 Pseudochirops cupreus
CAAATGTTAAAAATATATATGTATATATATATATATACATATATATATATATACACACACACATATATATATATACAATTATTATCATTACTATTATTAACTACATCCAACTGGGAATTAAGATACACAGACACTGTGGTAGGGAGATCCATCATTCCCTACTGGAAAGTCAGAGGGGGATGGGGGAGGACATAAGAGAGAGCAGATTGGAGATTATACAGAGGGATGGTTGTTTTGAGGTGTTGGGTAGAGGAAACATGGGGAGAAAATTTGTAACTCAAAATCTCATGGAAATGAATGATGTAAACAAGAAAATAAATAAATTTATTTATTTTTTAAAAAAAGAAAAATAAAGGCTCCTTGTGGGTAAAGATTATTTCATTCATTAAATTTATATTCTCAGCACCTAGCACAGTAACTAGTATACAGGATTTGTGTAATAAATACTAGATTGATTGATGAAAGAGGGAGGAAAAAAGAGATTTTATACACGTGGCAGCACAATGGAAGGATTTGGTTTATGGAACTGGAAAGGAAGCTATTAGACAAAGACAAGACAGAGACATTACTCCATTTCTGCCATTCTCAGTTACACACCATTTTGTAGATTTACAGCATCACATTATAATAAGAGAGACTTGTTAACCAAGCAAGTCAGCAAGTCAAGATAACATGAAAAGAAAGGGTTTTTGTTTCATTTTGTTTTTGTTTTTATATTTGGGGTATGGACCTATCTGTGACTTAATTGTTAAGGAACACCAATTGTAGAGACATTCTTCCCAGATGGATGCTGATGGACAACTTAACCATAATATTCTTCAGGAGTTGTCTAGGGCACTTAGAAGCTAAATGGAATACCCTTGTTCATTCAACTTGTATCTGACAGAGGCTAGATTTGAACCCAGCTCTTCTTGATTGGCCTATTATCTACTATGGCATGCTGCCTCTGGCAGAGAAATATAAACAAAGAGATTACTACAGGGAAAAGTTGGTGCTGAAGATTGTGCATTCTAACTGAAGTTGTCTAAACCAAGGAGGAATGATTTGAGGTCAAATCCTAAGCCTTAAGTCAAGATTCCCTTTCTTCAGTGACTTTGAGTTGGCTCACTGATGCTATTTTAGAATACCTTTGTAAACAGAATGGCCTGCAGCAGGGCCAGCAGAGGCCAGCTACAGACACAGATGCTCTTTCTGCTGAGGAATAATCCAAAAAGGACACAGAGGTACAAGAGCTGCCAAGTCCCCTCAGTGGTCACTCAGAGAGGCAAAAGGAAGAGGAGTTTGGCAGTTACAGGAAGCAGGTGCCTCTTTGGGGGAAAAACAAATGATAATGCCACCTGAGTCCTTCGGCATCTATGCTTTCACCCTGTGACTTGAGGAGTAGCTCCTCAGCAGAAGTGGTTGTAGCAGGGAGGCTGAAGGGAACCATGTGTCACAGACTCAAGAGCAGTAGCATCTGGTGCCAAGCAAGGATCCTGCAGCTGTGGAAGAATTGTGTTGTTTCCTAAAAATGAAACTTATGTGTATTAAAGCCTAAATTTATATTTATCCACACATCACTCATCTTTTTATAAAAATGAGACCAGTTGTCAAATAAACTCTTAGTTGCTTAGTGTTGTATTTTCTAGGTTAGAGCAACCAGGTAAAATGTAATGGCAACTGACAAATGCTGTGCTGTATGATTAAAAAAAAAACTGAACACGAGAATCCAAACAGAGGATTTTGTTATTTTCTGCAAACCTACCAGCTCCATGAAATCCACCAATAATGACATCTTCAATTAAAATCTTACTTCTTAAAAAAAAAAAAAACGTTCATTATATCAATTTTTTCTCTCCTAGTCAGTTTCATCCATGCTGCCAGCCCATGATGTATAGACCCCAAATGGCTGTAATTCATCTGTGTTTAGCTACCTTGAGTTTTTTTTTCTTTCTTCACCTAACTCTTAAGAGTTTCCACATGTTCTTTTAAAGTTGTTAAAATCAGAAACTTTAAAAAGTAGGGTGGCGATCTAAGACAACTGCACTGTGGTATCCTTCTCATCCTTGCATTTTGCAGCAATATAATTCATCCTAAAAGCGAAAAAAAAATGCAAGTTTGTTTTCTCAGGATTTGCTCAAGAAAAAATGTTTTTAGCTTATTTTTCACATCAAATTTAATATAAAACTCTGACCTTTCCAAAATATGCTGCATTTTATGTAAATACCATCTTATTTTTGGCTATGTAGTTGAAAATGACTGACCAACCGCAACAATAACAAAATTCCTTAAACTGTGTCCTTGATTAAGTTCTTTGTAAAATTTCATCAGAAATAAATTGGAAAATTATTTTTTCACTATTACATACTGATTGATTCAATGTTATTTCTTGACATCAAATTAATCAACTGAAGCATCTTTAATTAGCAGTATGGTTGGTTAGTTACTAGACAATAATCAATCAGCCAATATTTATTAGGAATTTTTGATGTATAAGGCACTGAATTCATAAATCCCAGGAAGGTATAGTGAATACGTCTTATCAAAACCTTGTGTCTCTCCTAACAACTGACGCAGTATTGTCTGCATTTAGTAAATGTTCCTGATTTGAATTAGTGTCTGCATAATTATTCAACTGTGTAACACAGGTAATTATTTGTCTTACCAACAATATCCCTTCAAAGACAATTTTTTTTCACTTAGAGAGCTGGGTAAATTACTTTTCAACTGACTATTCATTGATCTTAAAATTGTTCTTTTAAGGGAGATTGACATAAAGATTATGATAAACTAGTTAAGACAATTAATTTTAAACAATGCCTCTTTTTATTAGATTGAGATTGGCTGGCATATATTATCAACATTTCTGAATTTCAAATGTCTTAGTACTCTTCAGCTTACTTTGTTTAAAACAAGCCATCTTCCCATAATAGTAGAAGCAATCCCATTCCTGGATATATTCACCTCAAAGATGATGCTTTTATGAATGGTTTTGATGAAAACTTTCTAGAAGAGATACTTTGTTCTTGGACCTTTCACGTAGGAAATGCAATGCATATTCAACACAAACAGTATCTTACAAGATAAATGAGCCTGTAATACAGAGCCTGGTACATAGTGGGAGCTTAATGAATGCCAGTTGACTGAATAAATTTGAAATGTAGTTACATGAAAAACACAATAGCTGGACAGAGCAAATCAACAGAGACACAAGGCAGTCAATCCAAGTTTTTGTTGCTGCTGTTTTTGTTTCTGTTTTCTTTTCTTTTCTTTTCCTTTAGGGGTCTAGGCAGTGTCCTCCCCTAAGTTCCAAGAAGCAATTTTTAATGAACAAGGACACAATAAAAAAAGTTATCTCTCATAATGTTGTGAACCAAAAGTTCACTTTGGAAAACACTAAGTGAGGGCTGGATGACGGAGGGGGGAGAGGAAGAAACTTTAGGAAAGAGGAAGAGGGAGGGACTTTTTTTTTCCCCCCAAAGAGACACTTGAATGTCTATTTTGGTAGGAGCCTCTGAGCCAGCACAGAGAAGGAATGGAAAATAGAAGCAGAAGAGCATGTGTGTTAGCTGTTATTAGGTGGCACAGTAGACAGAGCATTGGGCTTGCAAGCAGGAAAACTCATCTTCCTGAGCTCAGTGTGAACCTAGGCAAATTATTTTACTCTACTGGCCTTAGTTCCTCATCTGGAGAGGGAGAGAGAGAGAGACAGACAGACAGAGACAGAGACAGACAGAGACAGAGAGACAGACACAGACACAGAGAGACTGATAGAGACAGAGAAACAGAGACAGAGCTAGAGAAGGAAATGGCAAACCACTTCAGTGTCTTTGCCAAGGAAACTTCAAACAAGGTCAAAAAGAGTCAGACATGAATGAATAACATTATTAAACACAGAAAAATTGGCCAGTTTGGTTTTTCATAGCCCATCTACTTAACATCTGTACCCAAATCACAGATGCAAATATGTCATAAATACTCAGAAGCATTTTCAAGAAAACAAATTAAGTCATTCATCTGTCAGTCCACTCATTTAGTCAAAGCTGCAACCCTTGGAGTCACAGAATGCTGGTAAAGACCCTTGAGGTAGAGTATAGGAAACGTGCGTTATAACTGCCCTTCATTATTTCCCAAACATGTGACCTCTTCAGGTCTTTAACTTGGTTACTTTACGGATTATAATACAGTTAGAATGATTCAAAATTGATTGAATAAAATCTTACTATTTAAAATGGGGTGGTAGGGCTTAACCTACCTAAAGGCAAGAAGCTACATGAAATGATTTTTTGACATCTCTCTCACCTCTGAGAACCGTATCTAGAATTGACCCAAGATTTAGAATTTTCCATGTATTACCAATCATACATGTAACTTAGCAATGCATTCAGATGCTTCAATTTCACAGATATTTTGGTCTACTGGTAGATAAATTTAAAAAGTAATTAATTAAAAATATATTATGAGTAATTTCTTGTTTTCTTCAACTTTCAGAAAAGATCCCAGAATATCTTCATTAGTCTCAGAATTAGCAACATTAGTTTCTTTATCTCATCTCCTTCACACCAGAAAATGCTTTATTTTCCCTCAGTCCCTTCCCACCATTCTAGGTTCAGCTCAAGTTTACCTCTTCCAAGAAATCTTTTCTGATTTCTATACCTCAGAAGGAATTTAGGTACTTCTATACCTAAATTGGAGGATCAGTCTGTAGATATATTTTAGACAGTTTGTGAACTTGGATGAATTTAAATAGATATAACTAGATATGTCTCAAAGACCCTAAAGAGAGAATCCATGCTTTGGGTGGGAATAGCTGACTCCTAAATTAGCTCCCAATTCTTTGAGAGTATTGCATTCATCTTCAATCCACAGATCAGAGACCAGGACAGCATAAATCAGTGGTTCTCAACCTGTGGATTATGTTCAATTTGTAACAATGAAAATACATCCTGCATATCAAACATTTACATTATGATTCATAATAGTAGAAAAATTACAGTTATGAAGTAGCAAGGAAAATAATTTTATGGTTGGGGGTCACCACAACATAAGGAACTGTATTAAAGGGTCGCAGCATTAGGAAGGTTGAGAACCACTGGCATAAATCAATAGAGAAATTCTCTATTGCTTTGTAAGAATGTGGAGAATTCCTGTCCCTTTTCCATAGGGTTGCTTCATTTAAGATTCCTTGTACCCTTTATATTAATCATTATACTTTACTAACTTCAACTTAATGATGGAGCTAGAGTTATTACTAGATGTACACGTTCTTATTAACGCATCCCTCCGTAAAGCTGTCTATGCTGTGCCATTTCATATTGTTCTGTGTTTTAGTTTTTCATGTCATGTGCTGTCAATTTATTTTGTCTGTTGTTCAAAGGTTCAAAGGATGGGAATTTCCAGTTGTTTTTTTTTTAATAGAAATGGTATCTTGAGTGTTCCCTTGGTTTTACGAGAAGATAAGGAGCATCTAGCCTTCTAATCTGTTCCTCACATGTGAACCTCCATTTCCCATCTCTATATCTTTGCACAGGCCTGGAATGTACTTAACTTCCTCACTTCAGCCAGTGCCTGGTGTATAGAGCAAGGGCTTTAAATGCTTGTTCTCTTCCTCTTCCTCTCTGAATCTCTAGTTTCTTTCAAAGTTCTGCTCAGATATAACCTTCCCCATGTGGTATTATCTGATCCTCCAAGCTGCCAGTGACTCTTCACCTAAAATTATTTTTATTTGTGCATTCTGTAAGTTGTCTGAGCACAATTATAGTACTGATGATGATGATGATAACTAGTATTTACACAGGGTTTTAATGTTTGCAAAGTATTTTGCATATATTATCTTGTTTAATTCTTACAATAGTCCTGTGAGGTAGGTTGTATTATTATCCATATTTTGCAGAGGAGGAAATTAAGGTTTAGAGAGATCAAGCGATTTTTCCAGGCTCCCACAGTTTGAGGCAAGATATGAACTCAGATTTTCCTGACTTCCAGCCCAGTAATCTATGTTAGTGCATTTTAGAACTAGAGGAAGGAAAGTCCTCAGTTCCAGTCTGGCTTCAGTCACTTACCAATAAAACATGAATTCTCTAAAGCTTTTTCATTTGGATTTTTGCTTCCCTAACACCTACCACAATGCCTGGCAAATAGGTGTTTGCTCGGTTGATAAGCTGATTGATTCTAACTCTGGTTAACATCATCTAAGTAAACTAGCACAGCAATTCCAACTCTCCCTTCTCTCTACTCCCTCTCCCCTCAACCCTGATCTCCTTTTTTCAGACTCACTGCATTCCAAGCTGGCTTTTCTCCTCTTGCAGCTGAGGTGCATATCTGGCAGTGGTGACCTTGTCCCTCCTGTTGAAATGGAGGCTCTCCAAGGCTGTGCCCCCTTGTGCAGCTGCTCTCCATGGCTGTAGCTGCATATGCACATGTTAACTAGCAAACCCCACTCTCAAACTGAGAAGGAAAGGGCCCTTAAAATGTTCGCTTGTGCAGATTTAAAATGCTGGCCTCAGCTAGTCTTGCAACAAAATTATGGAAATTTATTTCAGAACCGATGTGCCTTCCCTCGACTTCACCAGTTCTCCTCCTTGTAATCGTCAAATTAGACCCTTACAATGTACTTTGGGCCCACCATTTTTTTATTTTCTATGTTATACATATTTATGGCTTGTAGAATACAGGGCACAGGGCAACACCAGGCACCTCTCCTCCTTACCCCACCTAAAAAGAAACAGAAGAAATTCTGGGCCAGGGCTTCAAGCTGGCAGGCATCAATTACACTTGCAGAAAGATGGCAGAACCATTTATAACCCTTCTGAAAACATTCATTCAGCATAACTAATTGTCTGTTATAGAAGCATTCTGGGCAAGAGGAGCTGCTCATTCCTGCAGCAAAGGTGTTAATCTGCGAGGCTCATATTCAATCCATTGCTTTTGCTCACAGGTAGCTGATGATTTGCTTACTTAACAAAGCTAGTGTAACTAAGACGGAATTTGTTGCCCCCCTTGGGGGCCTGGTTTTCTTCCACAAAGAAATATCAAAGAGATTTAAATGTGTTCTCATTAAACACAGTGGCCCGGATGCCAAGGCTGGGCTGAATGGCCCAGATCGATGCCCGTCCCAGCGTGGCAGCCTTCCTGGGGCTCCGACCTGTCCACACTGGAGGCCGAAAGAAAGCCTCTCTGCACAGATCTTCTTTCAGATCACTTCTATGTGGTCCTGAAAGACCACAGCAACAGCTGGCTGAGCACAGTGCAGATGAATGCTGGCCTCGGAGGACTCGCAGAGACGAATGTACGTAAACACGGGCAAACGTCTTTCTGAAGGAACAAAGTTCTGGACAAGAGAACAATAACAACTTTTCGTCCCAAGATTGAATTCTGACCCAAAACACATGCCCAACTCACCCAGCACAAGTTGGAAGACATGTTTATAGAGAAAGACAGCACCTAAGCCCGGATGAATAAAGCTGTAGTGAGTGTGGAGGCAGTAAGGTGAAACGGAAAGAGAATTGGAGTTGGATTCAGTGAACCTTGGGCCAAAGTCTGGCTCCACAACTTATAATCTATATGAATTTTGGCAAATAATTTAACTCCTTTGGGCAAAAGTTTTCTTGTTTTTAAAATGAGATTGGATAACCTATACGTTCTCATCAAAATCTCAATATATGATCATTTGGCACATCATTTTGGCTCTCCATGCAACCTTCTTGGCCACCACTGTTAACTGATTACTTTTAAAAATTGTTTGTGTGCTCCTTGTAGGAAGGCAGGTGCCCTGCCAATGAGACTTTCCAGGACCCAGGAGCATATGCAGCCTCCTTCGTTATTCCAGGAAGTGTTATTTAATGTCAGCTTCAAAAATGGAGGCATGAGAATGAAGAAATGTCCCATGCTGTGTCTCTCTTGGTATTATAGCCTTGCAGGGTTGATCTGTATGGAAATACAAACCACAGGAATCATGTTTCTGTGAGAGAAAGATGCAGAAAATCTTTATTGATGAGCAGTGGACTAAGTCATTGCCCTCCAATCCATCCCATTCTTAAATGAAATCTACAATTCAAATGGCACATACTGCAAATCAAGCCATGAAGACTTGGGATAGGGAAATGCAGTCCCTGCCTACTCCCTCCGAAGGCTGGGCAGGTATTTACTTGAATTCCTGAGTTTTTCCTCCCCGTGGAGAGAGCATCATAGTGGGTTTTTTTTTTAATTGTTTCCCATAATATCAGCTGCCTCTAGGCAAAACTTCCACATATTATGTTAAATTATGGAGGATACCATATGTGGTTATCGTAGTGGTATCTTAATGAGTAGATACAGAATCTAGGTATTTTAATGCTTCTCTATCTGTCATTCACATGGAGGTTATTTATTCAAAAGAGCAAAACAAAATAACAAAAACAAAGCCAAAAACACCTCACTCAAACATTCAACAAAAACAATTTATCATCAGTGTGTCAGTAGTACCAGAGCTTCACTGAGCTGATGCTGACTTTGTCCTTTAAATTTCCAGTTACCACTGTTAATATGCATTTTGAAGACTTTAATTCAAGGAGGTAAATTGGCTGGCAAGTTGGAAATGATGCTGTATAGAAAGTGCTATATATTTTGCTACAACATTTCTTTACAATTGGCTGAAATGCAATGAAAACAAACAAAAGATTTTTTTTTTAAGATGCAAATACTTCTCACTCACATACAACTCCATCAATTTATAAACCCAAAGGACCATGGAGAAAAAAGTCCCCCAGCACCATCACAACTTTGACCATGGGTATGAACTTCTTCTCTTTTAAATATTCTTATCCTTTATACTATTGGTAGAGTTGCTCGCTTTAATTAAGTGTCATTTTGTCAAAGCCCTTCTGGCAAAGTTCTTCCAATAAAACAGTAAAATCAAGCAAGAGGAGAACATTATATTTCCTTCTTTAAAAAATATTTAAAATTTTTATTTTCAATTCCGAATTCTCTCCCTCACCATTCCTCCCCCACCCACGGAGAAGGCAAGAAATACAACATCCATTATCTTATGAAGTCACATAAAAACATTTCCATATTAGCTATGTTAAATAAGAAAAGAACGAGAGAAAAAAGAATTAGAAAAATAGAAAAAAATTGTTAAATTTGCATTCAAAGTCCATCAGTTCTCCATCTGTAGGTTTATAGCATTAGTATGCAACTTCTTTACTTGCTATTTGTCAATTTTAATGTTTCTAACTTTGAGGGATCAGATTTTCTGTACCAGGCAGCCCTCTGAGAATATCTAATGATTTCAGAGTTTCAGTCCCAATAAAGGTGAGTGAATGACCAAAATGGTGAAGACAAAAGAAGAATATAGGTATGATAACGTCATTGTATCACTAATGCACTATGATATCTGTAGTTATCAAAAAATCCAGGGCAACTCAACTTGTCTAATTTCTTTTCCCACTTTGTGATTCTGACAGAGGTGGATATCTGAGGGAAGGAATAGTTGAATAGAAAACCAACTCACAGACAGGTTGTATATCATTTGGTTGTATCACTGGCAAATCTTTGGCTTACATGAAAGCTTCCTAGAATTTAACACATCATATTCAACCCAAGACTGGAATCATTCTTGGTAATCATGTATATGCATGGAAGAAGGTAAATAGCACTTCTTCCCTTCTTCCTTCCTTCCTCTCTTCCTTTTCTTCTTTCCTCCCTCTCTCCTTCCTCCTGCCCTCCCTTCTCCCCCTCCCTTCCTTCTTTCTTTCCTTATGAGGTCATGCCACTGTTTTGTAAAAAAAAAAAAAAGTACTCTATTAAGTTTCTGAAGACATGGATACTAATTCTGGTTCTGCAATTTAAAACTATGTGACTCAGGGAAATCATTCTGTCTCTCTGAACCTCAATCTCCTTAACTGCAATATTACCTAAAGCCAGAAGTCTCTTATTGAATAACGGTCTAGCATTAGAATCATGAAGAACTGGGTTCAAACCTTATCCCTGAAACATCCTAGCTCTGACTATGGAAAAACCATTTAACTGTTCAATGTTCCAGGTAGCTCTCTGAGGCTATAAATTAGAGATGAGGTATTAAAGTACATCCGTGGAAGAACTTTTTGCCCCAGAATTCCATAAATCTATGACACAATAGTTATGGATTGAATAAACAACTAAATGAATGAATGAATAGGTAAATAAATAAAGCCAGTTCCATGGAGTTGTTTTGAGGATAAATGGGATATTGTTTATGGAAAGTGTGTTAAGTATCATAAAGTTCTATAAAATGTGAGGTATTATCAAATTAATCATTAATATCATCATCATTATTATTAAATATCAGGATGATATCAAATACCATTAAAAATAAAGCAAAACAGTACTATGAAACTCATTTGATTTCTGATCAGAAACAAGAAGTTTATGATGGCAGGCAATCGGAAAGAAGAAAGAGCTGCATCTGCCTCAGCACCTAAGATAGTACCTTGAACACAACAAGCTCTAAAAAAATAGGATTACAATATGAATGAATTTTTCAAACTTTCAATGACTAGATAAAAATATCTGAAATCGTGGTTCAATTCTACTATAATATCTAACCTTGATATAGTGGTTTAAGATTTGCCAAACATTTTACACATATCATCTCATTTGATTTAACAATCCTGTGAAGAAGGTATAATTATATGTCCCACTTTACAGATGAAGAAACTATGGCTGAGAAAGGTTAAGTGACCTCCCCGTGATCACAGCTGCTAAGTGTCTGATGCAAAATTCAGAGTCGTGCCTTTCTGATGCCAAGCCCATAGCTTAACTCATTATGACTCTAATGTAGCAGCAATTTAACCTATTCTCTTTCTTACCTTGATGATGGTATTTTTAGATCCTGTGAAGAAGCACCTCAAAGTACTGGAAGTTAGTTTAGAGGTAACTGTTGTTTTTTAATGAAAAAATTTGAATTCTGAAGCCTAACTCTATTTGTTCCCTATATGTTTTTAAATGCAAAATTAACATACATGTGTATATACGTACATACACACATATAAGTATGTATATATGTACATATATATATGGCATTTACTGTGTTTTTAGCATGGTGCTCAGTGTTTGTTAGGAAAGGATGTGAAAAATATAGAAAATGAACACTAAACAAAAGTGTGCAAGACATTATTTAACTAAATGGTATGTTGTCTGATACTGAATGTAAGAATTCTTGAAATTCAGAGGGAAGTAAAAATGGTCAGGGAAAGCTCCACAGTGTGGTAGGTCTGGAATGGACCTTAAAGAATGGAAAGCATTTGGAGAAGGCAATCCTAGGAGAAAAGGAAAAAATAAGATAAAGGTACAGGCATGTGAATATGCATGTTGTGTACCGGAACAGTGAGGAGGCATGTCTGAGCAAATCAAACAGTGTGAAATAAAGGTATTTAAAAGAAGGAGGAAGAAAAATACCTGGAGTTGTCTGCATTTCAAGTATGACCTTGCCACTGTTAAAGCAGGCAGAGTATTAATTCTCAGATAAAACCTTTGGCAGATCTATACGAGTGTATATCACAAAGCTTTTTTCAGTAGGACAGGGCTACTATGTGAAAGCAATCAGAAACTAAAGGCTGAAACAGGGGAGTTCTTTTTCCAATGGCTCAAAGGTAAACAGAAGCAGAAACACTGAGGTTTGCAGGGAGTCGATTAACATGGGACCTTTTGAGATGAGAAGTCCCCCCAGGCTCATACAGAATTGTTTTTGATGGCACTTAAGTAGAGTCCTTTTTTTTTTCTCCCTCTAAACACTGTTTGGAGCATATCCTGCATCCATGTGTATGTGTGCTTGAGAAAAGAAGCTCAGCTCTGACCCTTGATAATAACTGTTTGAGAGAGCAACTCTTTCTCTGAAGTCTTTGAAGGGGTTGGGCTATAAGAGTTCACCTCTCAATCTTTACCTGTGTTGTCAGGTCATGGCAGGCTATGGCCTCCTGGCTGGGGCTACTATAATAACCAAACAGAGATGAATGATAAGAATGTTTGAGGGAGTGATAGGGCAATGACAGCAACAACCAGAGGAGTTGCCTTTTATTCACCATTGTGATAAAAAGGAAAGAATTGTTAAGCCTCACTGCTGACTACCAGGTAAGTCTTAATGTTCTCTATTCACAGGAGTCAAATACCTGAACTGATGGGCTCCCAAAAGAGGACAGAAGACTTCAAAATTCTAACATTTTAATGGTAGAAGAATCTTGGAGATGATTTAGCCGGGTGGTCTTAAATCTTTTTTGATTAGCGCACACCTCTCCATAAAAAATTTGAGCACATGTCCCAAAATATGTGTATATTTACTGATTTATAATCTACCAACATACTAACAACTACGGGATTTTAAAACTATATGCAAAATAATTTTATGGAGCTATACAAATTAAATATTAGATCTTAGAGTTAATAGGGAAATCATTGGAGTTTATTGAGTAGAAGGACACAACACTTCATCAACATTGAGGGTGGGGGATATAATGTGGAGAGGAGGGAGACATGAAGCATATGGATGAATTTGTAGGCCACTACAAAAGTCCAATCCAGAGACAATGAGGATCTGAACTAGGATGGTGACTCTCTGAATAGAGAGAAGTAGACAGATGTGAAAAATGTAGTGGAAGATCCTGATGAAGCACGCAGAGTTGACTCAATCTGTGGAAAGGAGAAAAAGATAAGTCTATGAGGAGTTAGGTGAGTGCAATGATGCAGTGCCTTTGACTATGATAAGGATGTCTCAAAGAGGAATGGATTTGTGCAAATCACAAGTCATCCCTTACTTCTCATCCTGAATGACTAGTTCTGTCCCACTCAAGAAAAGGAAAGCTCACCTTGCAAGCCGCACCTGAAGAATTTCTCCAAAGACATTTGTTAGCAGATGCTGTGGGTAACTAGTACTGTTGTATAGTACAGAAGTGGGAATGTGAATGTGTGAAGGTGATGGTGCTTGATAAATAAGAGTACACGTACTAGAGATACTCCTTGACCCAGCAATACCACTACTAGTTCTGTTTCCCAAGATGATGAGAGGAAAAGGGAAAGAATCCATATGCTCTAAAATATTGATAGCAGTTCTCTTTGTGGTGGCAAAGAACGGGGTATTGTGGGGATGCATGTCAACTGGAGAATGATTGAACAATTTGTGGTATATGATTGTGGTGAAATACTACTGTGCTAAATGAAATGATGAGCTCAATGATCTTAGAAAAACATGGATAGTCTTGCACAAAATAATGAAAAGTGAAATGAATAGAACAAGAAAAACATTGTTTACAGTAACAACAATATTGTTTTAAGAAAAACTTTGAGTGACTAAGTAATTTTGACTATTATGAATACCCAAATCAACTACAAAGGACAGATGAAGGAAGACACTGTCTGCATCCAGAGAAAGAACTGAGACACAGAAGTATGTATAGGACGATTTACATAGGTAAGTAGATTGATTGACAGACAGATAGATGGAATAACAGACAGACACACAGACAGATATTCCTATCTCATGGTAGCCATCTCTGGGGGGAGGGGAGAAAAAATGAGAAAAAAGAAAGCTATGTGACAACTTTATTATACAAATGAATATATTTAAAAGCAAATTTTACATAATAGATTTGCAGTTTCATATAAAATCATATTTTTTTCTATTTCACTATGTTATAGAAATGTTTGTTTTATTTCTTAAATTCCAAATAAAATAAAATTTTTAAAATAAATCTCATCTCTTAGTAGGGGTGATATTTGACCTATCTTCTTAGGGACTTGAGAGGAGAAAATACACACACACATGTGCATACACTAATGTTGGTGGGGAAAGGACATGGATCATTAATTTCATAAATGTAAACTTTCTGCTCTGAAAACTCTACCACCAATATAGATTGTAACTTGTCTATAACTCAGTCTTGAGTTACATTACAGTAATATAATGTATTAAGAGTCAAAATGATCTGTCCATGCTAACACAGCTTAAATGCGTCAGAGGCAGGACTTGAACCCCCATTTTCCTGATTTCAAATGTAGTCCTCTAACCTCTTCTATCCTCCACACCATGGTGAATTTCACTTACATAAATGCCAATTATTATCACGAATAATTCAATGTATATACCCCACCCACCCACTGACACAGATCACCATTCCTCCATGATAATGTTCATGGGTTTCTGTAACCATAAAACTTCATAACCTAATGGCCAACCACCTTTTCAAATTTAGATGAGTTGGTTCTTAGAAACAAAATGTACACTTAGTATGGGTTTATAACCAAAGTCTATTTATATTGATAGGACCTTTACCTACTGTAGACACAGCTTTCAATAATTTATAGTCAAATTTATCCCTTGATGAGGTATAAAATATAAGCATTCAGAGAAGAATTTAATTATTGTTAATAAATAATAGCTGGGGGCGACTAAGTGACGCAGTGAATAGAGCACCAGCCCTGGAGTCAGGAGGACCTGAGTTCAAATCTGGCCTCAGACACTTAACACTTACTAGCTGTGTGATCTTGGGCAAGTCACTTAACCACAATTGCCCTGCCTTCCTCCCTCCAAAAAAGCAAAAAAAATAAATAAATAATAATAAAAATAGCTAATATTTTATATAACACTTAAATTTTACAAAGAACTTTACAAATATTGTCTTATTTGACCCTCACAGCCCTGGAAGGCAGGGGCTTTTATGATCATGCTCATATTACAGATGAGGAAACAGAGAGAAGCAATTGCATTGCCTGGGGTCACACAGCTAGTAAGTGTGTGAGAACAGTTTTGAACTCTGGTTTTCCTGACTCCAATATCAGTGTACTATCAACATAACCACTCAGTTGCCTCAAGAGAGATCATTTTGAACTGGGGGGGAATCATAAACGAACATTTAGGATCACAGGATCACAGATTTTAAGTTGGAAGCCACCTTAATGTCATCTAGACCCATTTCATTAAGAGGAAGAACTGAAACCCAGCAAGGTTAAGTGCTTTTTCCCAAAATCTCAATGGAGGAAATAGAATTTCAATACAGGTTGTTGCTTCCAAATCCATTGTTCTTCTCATGTCATAATTTTATCTTGTAAAATGAAATTTGGTGATAAATGTAAAAGCTTATACTTATGTTCAAACAACAAGCTCCCATCAAGAAGAGATGTAACTAAGAGAGCATTTCATTTGAAAAAGTTATAAATTTTAATTAGTAAACTGTCACTAATATATTAGTCGTGTAAAGGCGGAGAAACAAGTTAATGTTTTCATAGGATAAATGGAGCATCATTATATCCATGACTAGGGAGATGTCCCAACTTGTCTACTGTCCTGTTCAAACTAAATCTGGAACAGAAGGTGCAGTTAATGGTCCTACATTTTAGGAAGGATACTCGTAAGAAGGACAGGGTAGAGAGGAAGGTGATGTTGTGGACTGACTGTATTTATGGATATTCATTCTGTTCATGCTAAGACATGTACTTTTCTCTCCTGTTAGAATGTAAACTAACTGAGAGTAAGGATTGTTTCACTCTTTGTGTACCCAGTGCTTAGTGCAGTGTCTGACATACAATAAGCTCTTAATAAATGCTCATTAATAGATTAATTAAATCATTAGGATGGTTAAGGATTGATTGAAGAAACCAAGCATTTTTTAGCCTGGAAAACAGAGAACATAAGAAAGGAAACAATGTGGTGGTGTTTGAATACTTGAAGGTTGACCTATGAAAGATACAATAGACTTCTTCTCAGAGCCAAAAGGAAAACCAGAAGCAATGGGTGAAAATGGCAAAGGGGTCGATTTTCTCTTGATAAAAGGAGAAAACTTCCTAAAGACTTCCTTTGTCCCAAAGCCAAATGGATTATCTTGAGAGGCAATGGATTCTTTTTTCATGAGGGGTTTTTAAGCAGAAGTAAGATGTTTCTTAGTTATCTTGTAGAAGAGTATCCTTATTCATGCACAGACTGGATGAAATGACAGTTCTCTTGTAAATGTAAAATTCTTTAAATATTTATATATATATTGTACTTCAATGCTTATCCTGGGAAAGAAAAGCAAATGCTTTTATAAGTAGCTGCTGATGGGCTCTCTGCCTTGTGTTACCAAGAGCTATTCACCTATGATTAATCTATTGGTGGGTGCAGCGGTGTTCTGGTAAATGTTCAACAACGAGCTCTAAAAAATTTATATGTGACGTACTTTTGTTTTTGGAGGGGGGAGGGCAAGGCAATTGGAATTAAGTGACTTGCCCAAGGTCACATAGCTAGTATGTGTCAATTGTCTGAAGCTGGATTTGTGTAACGATACTGGGATTTGAAAATCTTACAAGCCCCTTGAGCTTGCTGATGTAGCAAGAAGGGGTGGAGCAAGAGAACGCCGGAACCAAGCTAGTTTCCGTGCGCTGCTGACTGGAAGCAGCGGCAGAGGCAGCAGCTGCGGTTGCAAACTCCTTTTGCTTTGAGCAGGCCGGAATCTCTGCTAAGGACTCCTGCTGAGGACTGCCAGGGACGGGAACTGCGGGGGAGGGGGGGGGAGGGGGCCGGAGCTGCCTGGGTGCTGAACAGTTGCATGCGTGAGGAGAGGAGGATCTTTGCCTGAGGTAGCCTGTCCTGTTTTAAGGCTTGAGAATGTGGGTGTTTACTACTTTAACTACATGTGCCAACTTCGTAACTACTGTGTTGGCTTTGACTTTCTGGTTTTGGGACTCAGTTTAGTGCTCTAGCTGTATTTCTTATGTAGAGAGCCTGTTACATTTCGTGATTAATAATCATATCAGCATACTTATAGTTACTGTAGGCATTGTGAATACTGCATTGCTGATACAATTTGAACTCAGGCCCTTCTGACTCCACAGTCGGTGCTCTATTCACTGTGCCGCCTAGCATGACATATTTTCAAGTTTAACTTGCAATATTAAAATTTTCACCATCATTTTCTTAAGTCTAGACAATTGATAAAATAATAAATCAAACCTTGCTCTATAATATTTTAATAATCAGTTCTTATAAGCCAATTCAAGGTGTTTCCAGCAAACTCCTAGCTCAGTGCTATATGTTGCAGTTCTTAGTCAATTGTTATAATTTATTTATTGATAACTAGCAATAAATGAAAATGATTCTAAAACTTTTTAAAACACTTTCTCCAACATGACAGGAAGCTCCCTGAGACATTCGAGATTTTGTAACTCATCTCTCTACAATGGTGATCTAGGGAAAATTCATAGGCTGTTCAAAATTGAAATATTTTTCAAATAATTTTAACACAGTTCTCTTGCCTATGACATTGACTTCAAAGCAGATTTGCTATGATTTTCTAAAGTGTCACATACAAGTGGTTTAAATACATTGGTTGTCTATAATTCTATTTTCACTAGGTTTATATAAAATAAGTTTATGTCTATATCAACTATGCCATATTCTCAATTCTTTGACAAGTTCATATTTTTAGTTTTACTTCTTTTAGTTTGTAAGGTAATTTTATTTTTTCTTTTTATGTTTATATGTATTTTAATATGTTATAACTAATAACCCATCCTCTTTACTGGTATTATCACAGAAAGGCATAGTACACAAATCCCACACAATGTTAGGTTTTTAAAAATTGTTTTAGATAGTCCACCTGTAAGGACTTTAACCCACAGATAGAGGAACCAGCCTATTTGCAAATTTTCAAGTGTTTCCCAACTTAACAGGTATCAGAAGTTTTTTTAAAAAATCGCAAATGATGTATTGGCAGAGCGGCAGGATGGCATAGCAGATAAAGAACAGAACTTGGAGCAAAACAAATTTAGTTTAAATTTTTATCTGACATATATACTGGTTCTGTGACTCTGGGAAAGTCTTTTATTCCCTCAATGTCCAAGGCAACTGTCTAAGACAAGTTGCAGAGGAGGTAACAACTTGCAATGATAAAGGGTGTTATAATGACTTCATTTTGCCAATGAAATCACTGGGATGTTCAAAAAATTAGTCAAGGGCCTGCCTACACAACACTGGGAAGCAGTTATGGTATAAAAGAAAGAGCACTGTATTTGAACTCAGAAGCCCTATGTTTGAATCAAGTTTCTGTCCTTTACTACCTATTCTTGAAGAGAAACCAGGAGAAACCAGGATCAAAGTCATCAAACCTTTCCAAGCTTGTTTTTTTTTCACCTACCTTGTGGGATTTTTTTTTGGGGGGGGGAGAGGTGAGGATCAAATAATATAATGAATATAGAACACTTTGAAAATTTGAAAATGGGAGTGGAGTCAAAATGGCAGACTAAAGGCAGCAACTCAGCTAAACACTCTCAATTTTCCCCTCTAAACAACTTTTTTTAAAAAACTGAACTCAAATTTTGGAGAAGCAGAGTCAACCAAAAATCAAGGTGATAAAATTCTGCTGACGTGAGAAAATGTAGGAATTTTGCAGGCGACATCTTTGACACTAGGGTGGAAGCAGGGAAGACCAAGAAATAAACTCAGAAGATGACAGTAAAGTCATCAAGAAACAATAAAACAAAGTCACAAAAATGAAAAAACAGAAAACGTGAAGTATCTCATTCGAAAAAGAACTCACCTAGAAAATAGATGCAGCAGAGATAATTTAAAAATAATTGGACTACCTGAAAATCATAATCAAAAAACAGAGCCTAGAAATCATCTTTGAAGGAATTATCAAAGAAAACTGCTCTGTAAAATACAAGTTGAAAGAATCCACTCATCACCTCCTAAAAGAGATGCCAAAATGAAAACTCCCAGGAATATCAGAACCAAGCTCCAAAGCTCCCAAGTCAAGAAGAAAATATTGCAAGCATCCAGAAAGAAATAATTCAAATGTCGTGGAACCACAGTCAGAATCACATAAGATTTAGCAGCTTCTATTTTAAAGAAGAGGACTTGGAATATGATATTCCAGAAGGCAAAGGAGTTAGCATCACAACCAAGAATAATCTATATAGCAACAATGAGTATAATCCTTCAGGAGTAAAGATTGAAATTTAATGAAATAGAGAACTTTCAAGAATTCCTGATGAAAACACCAGTTGAATAGAAAACTTGACATACAAATGTAAGACTTAAGAGAAAGATAAAAGGGCAAATATGAAAGAGAAATGATAGGTGACAATATGGTTAAACTGTTTACATTCCTATGTGGGAATATGATACACATAACACCTAAGAACTTTATCATTATTAGGTCAATTAAAAGGAGTTTACACAGAAAGAAAGCACTGTGTTGGAGTTGATTGTGTTGGAATGATCTCCAAAAAAAAAGGAGGTGAGAAAGAGAAATGCATTGGGAAAGGAGAGAAGGGAGAGGTAGAATGGGGAAAATTTTCTCACAAAAAAGTCACACAAGGAAGAGCTTTTCTAGTACACAGAAAAATGGTGAGTGTGGACAATGCTTAAAACTCACTTTCATTGAAATTTCATTGAAAAAGTAAGTAAATACACACACACACACACACACACACACACACACACACACACACACACTTAGCTGTATAAGGGAATCTAACCTACTAAACAGAGAAATAGGAGGGGAAGGGGAAAATAGAAAGAGGAGAGATGAAAAAATAGGGAAAATGAATTAAGGGAGGCCAGGATTAGAAGCAAAACAGACTTCTGAATAGGGACAGAATAAAAAAGAGAGAAGTAGGAGGAGGAGAACAAGAAAGAGGAAGAGGAGGAGGATCAGGAGAACCAGGAGGACCAGGAAGACGAGGATGAGGACAAGAACAAGAAACATAAGAAAATGGGATGGAAAGAAATTAACAGTAGTCATAACTGTGAATGTGAATGGAATGAGCTCATCCCTAAGATAAAAGCAGATAGCAGAATGTATTAGAAAATAGATTCCAGCAATATGTTGGCTTACAGGAGATACACTTGATACAGAAAGACACATACAGATTTAAAATAAAGAGCTGGAGAAGAATCTAATACACTTCAGTTGAAGTAAAAAAAAAAGGCAGGGTTAGCAGGCATGATCTCAGACAAAGGAAAAGCAAAATTAGGCCTAACTAAAAGAGATGAACATGGAAATTACATTTTGCCAAAAAAGGTACCACGGTCACTGATGTAATATTTAAAAAAATTTTACAAGAACTTTCTCTGATCAAGTGCCCATTTCACAAATATATGATGAGCACAGAATTCAGTCAAATTTATAAAAAATAACAGCCATTCCCCAATGGTCAAAGGATATGAACAGGCAGTTTTCAAAAGAAGAAATCAAAGTTATCCTTAATCATATGAAAAAAAAATATCTAAATTACTATTGATTAGAGAAATGCAAACTAAAGCAAATGTGAAGTATCTCTTTACACGTATCAGAAATAACAAATGGTGGAGGAGATGAAGGGAAAATAGGTATACTAATGAATTATTGGTGGAGTGATGAACTGGTCTAACCATTCTGGAGAACAATTTGGAATTATGCCCAAAAGGCTATATAAAACTGTGCAAACCTTTGGACCCAACAATACCACTACTATGTCTGCATCCCAAAGAGATAAAAAAAAAAAAGGAAAAAAAGATTTTGTAGAAAAATGTATGAAAAAAATATTTATAGAAGTTCTTGTGGTGGCAAGAATCAGAAATTGAAGGCATGACCAATTGGGGAATGGTTGAACAAGTCATGGCATATGATTGTAATGAACACTATAGTGCTA
The DNA here is from genome assembly GCA_028627135.1 of Pseudochirops cupreus. Taxonomy (NCBI): domain Eukaryota; kingdom Metazoa; phylum Chordata; class Mammalia; order Diprotodontia; family Pseudocheiridae; genus Pseudochirops; species Pseudochirops cupreus. The sequence goes on from CM053583.1 coordinate 223,205,985, forward strand.
TGATAAATGACAATGAGAGTGATTTCAGGGGAAAAAATATGGCAAGACCTATATGAACTGATTCAGAGTGAAATGATAAGAACCAGCCGAACACTGTACACAATAAGTAAAAACAATATTGTAATGATGTTATGGGAATCTGAAGATCTTCCCTACCCCTAGGCCCTTTGCTAAAGTGGCTACCGTGACTCTGAGGACCCTTGGATATTTGAAAGTATACTCTGTTCCCTAATAGGCTGAATGTGGTCACATGGAGCCTGTGGCGCCAGGCTTGTTTTCTAAGAATGCCCGTGCCTTGTAGCTTTGTGATTGGGCAGTGGGTCTAGAGGGCTGTGACAT
>CM053583.1:223206823-223244150 GCA_028627135.1 Pseudochirops cupreus
ACAACTCTTCTCAAAGTGAGCCCCAAACCAAAACCTCACATCAGGGCGTATATATAGCCTTCTCCTGGCTTGGAGAATGTCACAGCCCTCTAGACCCACTGCCCAATCACAAAGCTACAAGGCACGGGCATTCCTGGAAAACAAGCCTGGTGCCACAGGCTCCACGTGATCACATTCAGCCTATTAGGGAACAGAGTATTCTTTCAAATATCCAAGGGTCCTCAGTCATGTAGACACTTTAGCAAAGGGCCTAGGGGCAGGGAAGATCTTCAGATTCCCATAACAACATCATATGTGTGACGACCAACTTTGATAAACTGGACTCTTCTCAGCAACGCACAGGTATAAAACAACTCTACAAGTCTCAAGATTGAAGGAGATGTCTATATTCAGAGAATGATCTAGAAAAAAACAGAGTTTAAATGGAGATTGAAGCAATCTACATGCTGTTGTTCTTTTCTATATTTGGTTTTGTTTCTTCTTTCCCATTGTTCACTCCATTGGTTACAAAGCTTCTATACGACCATACTAATGTTCAATGTCAAAGTATTTGCAGATCCTATATTTGATTGCATGCTGCCATGGGGGGCAGAGGAGGAAAGGGAGGGAAGAAAATTTGAAACTCAAGGGATTGCGGAACTGAATCTTGTAAACTAAAAGTAAATAAACAAATCAATTAATTAAAAAAATAAAAAAAATAAAATTTGATCAGAGTCATTTTTTACAGGTATGGGAAGTGGTTGGGGCATCAGCTCAAGCAAGTTCCTACTTTTACTCCACCATCTTGGCTCCACCACCCTCTCTCTTTTTTTAGGCACAATTATTTACGCACTTGCATTACACATATACATACACATCCATGAGATTATAAATTCTTTGAGAACAAGACTTTTTATCTTTGTATCTCCAGTACCTAACATGGAATTTTACACATATTATGTACCTAATAAAAATTGGTTACATTTAATTGTGGAATTTGAAGGGAAAATAGGAGCACTAATGCCTCAGGAAAGAAAAGTTAAAGAGAAAATAAGACTAAAGAGAAACTGACAAAAAGCAAGTTAAACTAAGGATAAACTAAGGATGCCAAGGATATTTATAGATTAAAACTGAAGGAAGGCAACAAAGAAATTTGAAATAGTGGCTCTTCTGACATATTAACAATGATCTATTCTTTTTAGAAACCATAGTAGATTCACAATATTTGAATTCACATGACACTTCTCAATCCAAAGCCTGATGCCGACCTTTGCTAATGTCTCTCCTCTTCCCAAAATAACTTTGCATTTGTTTTGCATACACGTTTAGTTACATCTGATGTCATCCCAATAAAATGTAAGCTCCTTGAAGGCAGAAATTGTTTTCTTTTTCTCTTTTGTATTTCCAGTTCCTGGTAACACAGATGCTTAACAAATAAATGCTTGTTGAATGAATAAATGAATCCTATCACCTCTCTACCTACTAAGTTATATGAAGCAACAAGTGATGAGAAGATGAAGTCAGGAAAAGTGGATAATTATGAGAAATCATTTAGAGAAGTTTCATAAAAGATAATACATGTTAAAGGTGCTTGAGGTTTGACTCAAAAAAGATTTCGACATCAGAGTGATTACAAAAGAACAGAGATCACAAATGTATACTTTTTTTTTTACCACCACCTCCCCCCCCCCAAAAAAAGGGAATAAGAAGAATCAGTGGCTACTAACCCACATAACTTTGTAATTTCTATAAATGTTTTATTGTAATGAACTATGTATGCTATGAAGGCATCTCTAATGAAAATATGAAAAGAACCAAGTTTTCACAAACAATTTTCTAGTCTGCTACATATTTATAATCACATAACTGTCAGAAAGGTGTAGAGGATGTAAGATTTCACTGAAGGCCTCCCTTGATTATCTCCCTCCTCATTAAATGATTATTGTCCATTAAGCTTAAGAAAGCATTAAATTTGGTAGAAGAAAATACAAGCTACTTCAGACTATGTTTTTCATGTGAAGGATAGATTTATACAAGATTTATGTCAGCATGGCAAGATTCTTATTCAAGAAAAAAAGAAATGAAAAAGTCCCTGCATTCAAGGAACTACATTCAATTAGAGGGAAGAAACATTTAAAGCAGTGGTTCTCAACCTTCCTAATGCCCCGACCCTTTAATACTCGCATATGGGCGTATCTGCATGTGGGCGGACCCTCCTGGAGATGGATAGAGGAGCTGTGTCTTGGTTCCTAAGACAATGCCGATGGTCTCAGGCGACCCTTGTGAAAGGGTCATTTGACCCCCAAAGGGGATGCAACCCACAGGTTGAGAACTGCTTATTTAAAGGGTGTCTCAAAAGTCTTAGTACAGTCTTCTGTTGTTAGGGCTTAAAATTGCACTAAAACTTTTCGGACACACTGTACACACATAATAAAAGCAATAATACATACAATGTAGATATAATAAAAATAAGGTTTAGCACAGAGTGGGGAAGAACTGTAATAACAAGGGATCAGGGCCAAAAAAAGCCTCTTGTTAGAGGTAGCATTTGAGTTCAGTCTTAAAGAGACCTGGGAATTCCAAAAGCTTGAGGGAAGGAGACTTTAAAGAATGATGAACAATAAGCAAAGGCAAAGAAGTAGGAGATGAAATGTAGTGTGCAGGGACCACCAAATAGTCTTATTTGGCTAGACAGCAGAATACATGAGAGCAATAATGTGACATCAGTTTAGAAATCTAGATTAAAAGCAAAATATATTGAAATATACTTGATAGAGATTGGAAGAATATAAGTGGTTCCCTATGTCTGGTTCCCTGCTCCCCTTGGCTTCAAAGAATCTCAAGCTTCCTTGAAAGCACAGCTTGGGAGCTGCCTCCTACATAAAGTCTTTCTTTATCCCTTCCATTATTAGTGTTCTTCTCCTCTAGAAATTACTTGCTATATGCTTTGTACTTATTTACTTGGGTACATGTTGCACCCTCAGAGTAGAATAAGCTGTTTCTTTTTTTTATTATTTTTGACTCTGTAGTCCCAGGCATTAGCATAGCGTCTAACACATGGAGGTATTTAATAAGTGTTTGTCAAATGGAATTGGATTGGATTGAATTCATGATTTAGTTTTCCTGGATGGCATTTTAGGAAAAGGAGGATTTTACTATACATTCAGTATCAACCTTATTTAAGCACTGAGATCTTCCGTTCCATTAGTTCTGATGTTTAGTATCAGAGTTTGCAATAACCATGAAAGGAACTTTGCTAAAACATTATTAAGTCTTCTTTGTAATTGACTCAACTGGTTACTAAAATCAAACCAATATTTCTCCAAGTTACTCAATAAGCAAAAGTCTAAAATATATATTGAGAGTTAAATAATATAAATCACAAAATAAGAAAAAGTATAATTCAAATACTAATCATTAAATAATCAAAGGAATCCTTGGATGTTATAATTATTCATTTGTAATAGATAGTTATAATCATCTATAAATAAATGCCCCCAGGATTAAGAAAAATGAATCACATTCTTCAGAAATGAAGAAAAATTTAATTAAACTGAGAGGGTTTTTTGGTTAAATAAAATCTCCCAAGTGTCTCACATAACAGTTATCCTCCCTACTCTATCTTTAAACCATTCGACTTTATATTCATCTTTCCCTTTCTTTGAACGCTTATTCTCCATGCTATTTCCTCAACTTCCTGCTCACCCTGCTCCCTTAATCCTGCCTCGTCATGAGGGGCCTTTGCCGCTTCCCAACTGTTCCTTGTAACTACTCTTCTGTGTCTCTATCTTCATTTCCAAGCCACTGCCTCTACTGTATTTCCTTCAAATCCCTTCTTGTATCCTTCAATTCTCAGCCTGGTAAAAACCTTTCTGGTTATGACAATATAAATTCTTACCATCTTTGTCCTATCTATTAATATTCTATCAGCATCCATCCCATCCTTAATACTCAGAAGTTCTAATGTCTAATTTGTGCATAAATAGTTCCTCTTCTTTCCATTTAATACAGTTTTGCTGAACTAAATAGAACCACAATGGCACAAAAGAGTTAATGTATTAATGAAGGAGAGTGAAGCTAATTCAATCCTAGAGTCTTGAACAATGGATGAAAAGTGCTTATTTTCTCCACAATCCTATGTAGCCCTGTCAATGTTTTGGGATTTGGGAGGATGTTTTAGTTAATTTTCCTAACTTCAATGTAATAATTATTTTAATACTACATATTTTTAATACTATATTAAGTGATTCTTTAAATTCATTAGATCATCACCCACAAAGCTTCCTGAAATGAACTTAATCCCAATCTACAAGCAGCAGAAATATTCAGTCCATTGTTAATGTTTAGTTTTTTGCAAAATTATCATTTTTTAGTCACAACAAAGTTCTCATCAAGATAACTAAGTTTTAACAATGAATACTTTTTTGTCTTTCAGTATTACACACTTTCTTACAATACCATCTGATCGACTAAATTTTGAGTAATATTCATTTTTGAAGATAATTTCAAGTTGTTTAGTTAACTTTACAGACAAAAGAATCTTTCTAATTTGGCATTTGATATTGATCAGTACTTGACCAAATCTGATATCTGGCAAAGATTTAAATGTTTTATTGGGACAAAAACACTGAACACTGCAATCAGGGATAGTAACATACAATTAAAAAAATATACACTAACAAGTAAACAGAAATGGAATTAATTGGGCAAAGTGAAATTTCATTATATTCTCATATTTTCCAATGAAGATTTTATACTAGCATGGAGAGGAAAGAATCTTCTTATTTTCTTTTTTTTTAAGTAAGAATAGTATTTGGTGTCATGACTTGCAAACTCTTTGACAAAAGGGGAAGCGTATAAGAAAAAAGGGGGATAGACAAATGAAGGATTCTTTTTAAATTCACATCTCTATGAAGGTACTTTAAAAAAACAAACCTGGTATCTTAAGCTGTTTCCAAAAAAAAGGGGGGGGGGGTGGAGAGAGTGAGAGAGAGATAGAGAAAGAGAGAGAGAGAAAGAGAGAGAGAGAGAGAGAGAGAGAGACAGAGAGAGAAAGAATGAGAAGAATGCTAGTTCTCCCCTGCATGAGATTACTTAACCTTAAACCACCTCGACTGTGAAAACTGTGGTTGCAACTTTGAGAAAACATTTTGAATGTGACAGCAAAATTACTTTGTGATGTTTATACATTTTTCATAATGCTCCTCCCGGTATAACTTATTCCTAGATTTCTTACAGCAATGGTAAGAACAAGCATGCTTGTTCAAGGATCAAGTTTTGCTGAGGCTGCTTTTAGAGTGTCTTGTTAGCTCAGAGACAATACCAGCAATAAATGTGGCATGGTAATAACATTGAGGAATTAGGAGGAACCAAGGGGAGTTGTATAGTTGTGTGTGTGTGTGTGTGTGTGTGTGTGTGAGTGTGAGAGAGACAGAAAGAGAGAGAGAGGGAGAGAGGGAGAGAGAGAGAGAGAGAGAGAGAGAGAGAGAGAGAGAGAGAGAGAGAAACACTCCAAGACAGACAGAAATGGAGTGTGACAGCCAGAGCAGAGGGCTTAAAAAATATGCCACAGAGCTCAATAAATCTATACAGTTTGGTGTGGGGGTTTTTTTTAAATACCCTGCAAGGTCATAGATGACGCTGACATTGGTCTCCTAGCAACCCATACTACTAACCTACTTTTGTCCCAATCACTGGAGAATGGGTTTAGTGCTTTGAGCTGTATTTCAACTTTTGGAGGAAAGAATCAAATTGATACTAGATAACTGATGATGTGCAAAATATCTTTTTCTAAACTTCTGATCTTTCTTTTCTATGAAAGATTAGATGATCTTTCAACAAAGTCCATATAGTTACATTTTCTTCTCTATTTTCACAGAATCACCAATCCATTCAAAGAACATTAATAAAATCCTTTTGAAGTACCAAACCATATTTTTATTAATTAAAGTATAATTTCAAAACATATAGCTGAACTATGTATAGGATCACATGTACAAAATATAATGTACATATGTGTATGTTGAGTACTTTGAATATGTATACAGACCAAGCAGACCACATCTGAGGGGGCAAGGTGTGGGCCTGGGTAAGTTATTCCATTACTATATGAAACCTTGATGAGAAAAATACCTTTGGCAATGTAGATTGGCAAATGATTTAAAATTTATATTCTTAGAGAATTATCTGAGGAATTGAAAACATAAATAATTTGCCCAGGCTAAAATAGTCAGCTTATATTAGGGCAAGATCCTAAAACACAAGGCCATAATTATATCCATCTGCATTGGTGCATATAAACAACCCATAAATATATCCAACGCATGTGTTGTATTTATAAATATATTCATATTTGTATATATTTGTAGAATTATATATGTGCAGTCAATAGAGGCATAGTTGTCAAACATATAAATATCCCAAACTAACATATTATATAGAATTTTATTTTTTTCACGTTGATAGATTATACATTGTAAATGCTGTACTTTGATTTCTGTGGATGTTTTGCCTTAATTTACTGCTGAATAAATAGAGAGTTCAATGTATGTGAATTACAACCTTGAAGATGTCCACAGCAGCAGTGCTCTGGAAAGCTGCTCTTACTTGGCTTTGCAGGCAGCTAGGTGGCACAGCGAATAGAGTACCCAGCCAGGGAGTCAGGAGGACCTGAGTTCAAATCCGGTCTCAGACACTTATCACTTACTAGCCCTGTGACCTTGGGCAAATCACTTAACCCCAACTGCCCTGCCTTCTCCCTTCCAAAAAAGCCAAAAAAAAAAAACCCCAAAAAACAATACACTCCCCATGTAGAAGCATACTCCCCACCCCTAGCTGGGTGCCCAAAAGATTTCGGTATAAAAGTAAGCCCCTGTCTTAATTCAAATTGCCAGTGCCCCTAAGAACTAGCCTGCTTTTGAGTCAATAAAGCCCTCTTGTCTGGGAGAACCGCTGTCTCCTGAATTCTTCCTTAACAACCAGACTCCTAATATCATCTACCTCTTTACTAGTCTCTGTTTGTCTTACAAGTACATAGGAAGTACTTTTGTCCTGAATTCTAAATGTTATTCTACCCTTTGCATACACTGGATATAGGAACTGAGTGTAACTAATATGCAAATAAAAGTTCTTCTATGGAAGAGAGAGAGAGAGAGAGAGAGAGAGAACGAAGGATAAACAACAACCTGTGAGTAGTAGTAGCTGCCCCACTGGGGACCCAACTGACCAGGTGCAGGTGGGCCATGCACCTACCTTCCTTCCTTCCTTCCTTCCTTCCTTCTCTCCTTCCTTTGTTCCTTCCTCCCTCCCTCCCTCTCTCCCTCCCTCCCTTCCTCCCTCCTTCCTTCCTTCCTTCCTTTGGGCAGTCTAAATGAATGCACAGATTCAGAAGATGGAATGGGAAATCTGAGTAAGAGTTGAGTCTCATTCACCTGAAAAGTATTATATATGAAGGGGACTAACAGAAAATAAGACTATACAACTAGGTTAGAGGAAAATGCCACATTGTATCACTCCCTGAAGATTCTTTAGCAAATGAGTAATAATAGTCACAGGTCAGAAGCACAGGCATAGGCCAGAAGGGCTTTATGATGGTATTTTGGGAACTATGAGGATGATGCATTGAAAAGAAAAGACTGAAAATAGGATCACAGAGGCAGAGTCAAAGATGGTGGAGCAAAAGCAGAAATTTGCTTGAGCTTATGCCCCAACCACCTTGAATACCTGTAAAAAAAAATGGCCCTAAACAAATTTTAGAGCCACATAACCCACAAAATGACAGAGTGAAACAAATCCCCCACGAAAAGCAGCCTGGCAAGCCATAAGGAAGGGTCTATTGCACCAAGCTGGGAGCAGAGCACAGCCCTGCATGGCCATGTCAGCAGAGACCAGCAGCAGAAACCGGCCAGAGAAGACCGCAGGGGACTGAATCACTGGCAGCTGTGGCAGTTACCAGACTTCTCAACCCATGAATGCCAAAGAGAAAGTAAAAGGTCAGTAGGGAAACTCTGTAGGACTTGGGTGAGAGAAGAGTGCGGTCTGGTCCCTGCCCCCAGGGTAGCTGAGGCGGCAGCGGCTGTGACAGCGATGCAGCTACTTCCGAAGCTCCAAGACCACAGATGGTGGGGGAACCAAGTGGATGACTGGAAGGCAATTGCAGAAATCTCTTTGCTGGTGCTGAGGCATTATTCTCTTGCTTTGCCCTGCTTGGAACTAGGTCATATTCTTGGGTGGCGGCCCTGAGGTGAGGAGGAGCTCTGGCATGGTAGAGCTTGTTGAGACTGGAGAAGCAGGCCCCCTCACATTTTTGAGGCAGGTAGCCATATAGTAGTTCTAACAACAGCTACACAAAACTTCAGAAATTTGTAACACAGCACTCTCCACTGTGCAAGCAGAGTTCTACTGTGGCAAGAAGCTCAGAAGTCAAGTAATTGCCTGGGAAGATGAACAAACAAAGGAAAAAGAAATCAGACTATAGAATTGTTTTTTGGTGATAAAGATCATCAAAACATAGAACTAAAGGAGACAACAAAGTCAACACTCTTGCATCAAAAGCCTCCAAGAAAAATATGAATTGGTCACAGGCCATGGAGGAGCTCAAGAAAGATTTTGAAAATCAAGTAAGAGAAGTAAAAGAAAAATTGTGAACAGAAATGAGAATGATACAAGAAAATCACGAAAAACAAATCAATAGCTTGATAAAAGAGACCCAAAAAATACTTAAGAAAATAATTATTTAATGTCATATTTATTCTATTTTTTAAATACACTAACCCAAATGGCAAAAGAAGTCAATAGCCAATGAGGAGAAGAATGCCTTATAAAGTAGAATTGACCAGATGGAAAAGGAGGTTTGAAAGCTCAATGAAGAAAACAATTCCTTCAAAATCAGACTGGAGCAAATGGAACTTAATGACTTTATGAGAAACCAAGAAATTATAAAACAGAACCAAAAGAATGAAAAAATAGAAGATGATATGAAATGTCTCATTGGAAAAACCACTGACCTAGAAAACAGATCTAAGAGAGATAATTTAAAAATTACTGGACTACCTAAAAGCCATGATCAAAAAAATTAAAAAGAGCCTAGAAATCACCTTTCAAGAAATTATCAAGGAAAACTTCCCTGATGTTCTAGAACCAGAGGGTAAAAGAGAAATTGAAAGTATTCACCAATCACCTCCTGAAAAAGATCCGAAAAAGAAAACACCTAGGAATATCATAGCCAAATTCCAGAGTTCCCAGGTCAAGGAGAAAATATTACAAGCAGTCAGGAAAAAACAATTCAGGTATTGTGGAAACACAATCAGGATAACACAGGATGTAGCAGCTTCTACATTAAGGTATTAAGGAATCAAAAGGCATGGACTATGATATTCCAGAGCAAATAAGCTAGGATTAAAACCAAGAATCATCTACCCAGCAAAATTTACTATAATACTTCAGAGGAAAATATGGATATTCAATGAAATAGATGATTTTCAAACATTCTGAATTAAAATACCAGAGCTGAATAGAAAATTTGACTTTCAAATACGAGAAGCAAGAAAAGCATGAAAAGGTAAACAGGACAGAGAAATCATAAGAAACATATTAAAGTTGAAGTGTCTACATTCCCACACTGAAAAACTCATGAGACTTGTATTTGTAAATCATGAGACTTTTCTGAGTATTAGGAAAAGGAAGGGAATACATATATATACACACATACACACACACACACACACACACATATATATGTATATATACATATGTATCTACATGTATGTACATATAGGTGAGTGTACGTATGTATATACACATATACATATGTGTGTGTACATGTATACATAGAGGGCACAGGGTAAGTTGAACATGAAGGGATGAGATCAAAAAAATAAAATTAAAAGGTGAGAGAGGAATATATTGGGAGAAGGAGAAAGGGAGAGATAGAATAGGGTAAATTATCATACATAAAAGAGGCAAGAGAAAGTTGTTACAATGAGGGGAAGAGCAGGGAGTTGAAAGGAATGAGTCCACCTTACTCTAATTGGACTTGACTTAAGGAGGGAATAACATACACACTCAATTGGGTATCTTACCCTACAAGAAAGTGAGGGGTAAGGGGATAGAAGTGGGGATGACAGAAGGGAGGGAAGATTTGGGGAAAGGATAGTCAGAAGCAAATGCTTTTGAAAAAGGACAGGCCAAAGGAGAAAACAGAATAAATGGGGGCGGGATAGGATGAAGGGAAATATAGTTACAATATGACTACTATGGAAATGTTTTGCATAACTGCACATGTATAACCTATATTGAATTGCTTGTCTTCCCAGTGGGGGTGGGCAAGGAGGGAAGAAGGGAGAGAATCTGGAACTCAAAGTTTTAGAAACAAATGTTAAAAAATTGTTTCTGCATGCAACTGGGAAATAAAGATATACAGACAAAGGGGCACAGAAATCCATCTTGCCCTAAAAGAAAGTAAGGAGGAAGGGCATAAAGGTGGTATAGGGGGATTATAAGAGAGGGCAGACTGGGGGAAGGGGTATTCAGCATGCATGCCCTTTTGAGGAAGGGGTAGGGGAGAGATGGGGAAAAAATTTGGAACTCAAAATCTTATGGAAACGAATGTTGAAAACTATAAACAAACAAACAAATAAATGCTGGGGAAAAAAGAAAATAGGATCATAGATACAGGACTCTTTTGTTCATCCTCGATTATGTAATTGGTCTTTTACAAATAGAATTCAACAAAGGCATCCCAATTCAGCAATATTTTTTTTCCCCTTTTGTTCCTCACTAGGATATCTTTTGATTACACCATCAAACAATTCCTTACTGAGACCGTCCCATCTCTCTCAAATGGCATTTGCTAGTTAGAGTCTCTGGACATGAGGTCATACCTGTCTTTTTTCTTACTGAAATGTACTTACTCTCTGAAAGTATAGAATACATCTAGGACATTTAGGTCTATGTCTAGTATTCTTCCACTACTACCAATTATAGATATGTAGCCAGGAGAGAAGATGGCTTCTTACCACCCTTCTCAGATTCGATACTTAGATAAGTCATTGCTATTTGAAAGGAAGAATATTTATTTGCTAGGAAATGGGAGCCCAACTTAAGCTTGTATTTCATTTCTCACATGGAATATTAGTAGAAAATCTGAAGTAACCTCAGGAGACTATCCCAGTAAGGGCTGAAATATTTGCAACTTCCTGTCTTGCTTTAACTAATTTCATGCTTGCTACCCCCCAAGTTTAATATACACATGCAGTCATGTAAGAAATCCCTTTTGGCTCCTGACTCAATGAAGAAGAAAAAAGGAAAAAGGTGTATGGAATCTGAAGTGGGATTATCACAAGATGACTATTCAACCTCGGGTTGTTGGATCTTCTACATTCCAGTAGCCATGGTTCTCAAATAGGCACAGCGGAAGAAATTAAAATCACATAGGAATAGGACAAGGTATATGGTATTTCCATTGTGCTATCTGCTATTGGAGTTATTTTGAAAATGCTGTTAGTGAGTTTTCAGGGAAGAGCTTACATGTCAATATTCTTATTAAATGGCAAAAGGTAGCTATTTGATATATCTGGACAACAATCGGCATAACAACAGAAGAAGGACTTAGCTTTGGATAATTTCTATCTGAACTACATAAGAAAGGATGAGAATGAAATGATGATTATGATGATTGTAACTATATTTGTAACCCAGGGCTCAAAGCCCATTTAAATGAATCTCTCCATATTAGTGAATACTGGTTCAATGTTCCCCACTTGTGTGTGGTGAAATTAGAGAGAACTTGAGCAGGGAGAACTTGGTCTTCTAGTTTCCAGCTTCAAGAGAGAAGATACGTAATTCAAGATTCTTTTTCAAAGAGAGAGATCCCAGAAGGGAGCGACAGACTGAGAAGAAGTCAAAATGTAGAGAAAGCAGGAACTTAATCGTATCTTATTGCCAGCTTGCTTCAGGGAATTACCTCTTGGGTGACAGAAATCTGGGATCGACTCTCTCTCTCTCTCTCTTTCTCTCTCTCTGTCTCTCTCTCTGTCTTTCTGTTTCTCTCTCCCCTCTCTCCTCTTTCCTCCCTCCTTTCAGCAAGGAGTCAAGCCTCGCATATATAACTTGTGACACTACTTCCTTGTTAAGGGATATAAATCAGGAACTCATCTTGAAACTAAACATTATCTCTCCTAAACTAATAATATTTAAGGGGACAGATAACTATAATTCTACCCTGGTACTCCCTTTCCCTAAGAAAAAAATTCCCAGCCTCTGGCAATTTCCTGATTTCCTCCCTAACAGGAAGCAAAGTTTCCATTGGAGAAGGGTGGATGCAGGAGACTCTTTTCACACCTTCCTGAGAACTGTATCTAGACAAATCCATGTGGACACACATAACCTACATGAGAAATATAAATTACCCCTTACATATTAGCAATAATAATAGAAAGGTCTGTTAATAAATAAACTTCCCAAGACAACCTTACATTTGATACTTTATTTGTCGATTATTGTAAAACCTTTGATGCAGTTCTGCATTCATGGCATAGTCACATAACTGCAAATGTACAAAACAGGCACAAGTGAGAATGCTGGAGTGTCTGAAGTCCACATGGGGAAACTTCATTCAAAACACACCATCAAACAATAACGTCTGGAAGAGTTCATATAAGGTGTAGTCTTTGTTTTGTTTTGTTTTTTCAGGGAGATTTAAGTCCATTGTAGTACTTACAAGTTTTAATGCCATTATCATTTCTCTTAAATATAATTAAGTATAATTTTCCAATTAAAGAAGGTAATGAACCAAAACAGCATCTATATGGCAGTTTCTTTATCTCAAGAAATCTTTCTCTGATTTTATACAATCTAATTTAGCTTTAATAAGCATAAAATTCTGAAAGTACATCAAGGAAAGATAGCAACCAAATAGATGATGCTTGAAACTGGAGGTCATATTAAACTAATGTATGTAGTTTCCCCGCTTCTCTCTTTTAATTAGATCTGTTTTTGCTTTTGGGCAGCTAGGTGGCACAGTGGATAGAACACTGGACCTGGAATCAGGAAGACTCATCTTCATGAGTTCAAATCTGGTCTCGGACACTTACTAGTTGTGTAACCCTGAGCAAATCACTTAATCCTGTTTGCCTCAGTTTCTTCATCTGAAAAATGAACTGGAGAAGGAAACAGTAAAACCACTTCAGTACCCTTACCAAGAAAGCCTCCCACCCCCAAAATAGGGACATGAAGTCAGACACAAGTGAAATGATTATATAACTGAAATGACTACACAACACAGCTCTGATATTTAAAAATACCTTGGTTCCCTACAGGCAATATACATTAGGCATAAAAGTACCATTATAAAACTGAACCTGAAAATGTTAAAATACTTACTGTCATCTTCCAATCAAAGGAGAATGGTTAGAATACAGTAAAAGCAAATAACACCCACACAAACAAGTATCAGTCTTAAGAAGTTTAGAATCTGTGAAATGTTTTGGAAATTATCCTTAAAAAATTAAATTAATAAAATAGCAGACTTACTGCCCTAAAGAAGTTACATAAAATTAGCATTTGCTTACCAAAAAGGAGAAAGGGCACTGAAAGATATTGTTATGGTACATGATAAACGCGTCAGAAATCTACAGAAATTATTTTCAAGCAAAGGAAGCATTAGTCAAGGTCAAGAGCAGGTAACCATCATTGGATTTGTTCAATGTAACTGATAATACATTTGTTTAATTTAACAAAATATATCCTCTGGATATACTGAATGACAAAGATGCAAAAATAAAATAAAAAGGGATACTATTGGAGACACCTACATGAACTCAGCTAACAATATGTCAACAAGGAAGAATGGAATAAATGACTGAGTCCTCTGAATCTGTTTGTGGAATGAAAGCAATGTAGGATAATTCGGATCCTTGCCAGCAGAAATTACAGAAAGGTTCAATCTTAATGATCTATGTCAATTATGCAATAAAACGCAACCTGTTATTTCAGGGTATACAAGTATGGACCTAATAAATAATTATATACATACATACACATATACAGATATATATATTCATTCAATTGCCTAGAATTGTACATCAAAAGCACATTATATCAAACATAGATAAAAAGATGACAAATTGTATGTATTTATATAGGAATGTACTGAAATAATATTATAATACATATTTCAAAATATCCTGGAGAACATGATCAATACACTATATTGGAACCAGAGCAATACCATAGACAAAACATATGCACATGATTTCCCAGACATACCACTGAACCATAAAATTTTAAGAAAAACATTTAATAACTGTAGATGTTAAATGTCTCTCTCTGACTGTCTGTCTCCTTTACCTTTTCCATTTCTGTCTCCATCTCTCCGTTTCTCTCTCTCTCTTTGTCTCTCTCTCTCTCTCTCTCTCTCTCTCTCACACACACACACACACACACACACACACACACACACACACACACATCCCCCTTTTCTCTCTCCCCAATAGGTTCATATAGAGATAAAAAAAATATTAATGTCTTTTTTTTTACATTTTCTTCATTTTCTAATATATCCCACACCCAGTGATTCATCCCTTGTAAAAAAAAAAAAGGGGGGGGGGAAATAGTTCAGCAAAACTAATAAACAACTCAATCATGTCTGATATGAAATATTTCACACCTCTAATCCTCCACCTTTACAAAGAAAAGAGAACATGTATTTTCTCAACTAATCTCCAGGGCCAACCTTGAAGACTGTATTATTCAATGCTAATTTCACAATATTTTTAGTCATTTCCATTACATTGCAGGCAGTGTGTACATCGTTTTCCTGGTTCTGCTTGCTTGACTCTGAATCCATTTATGTCTCCCCATGCTTCTCTATATTTCCCATATATAAGCAGTTAAAATCTGCCATAATCTACCTCCAGGCTGTCTCTCTAGCTTAATCTCTGACGACTCTCAGAGTTGTTCCTATTATGTCACTTTTCTCATACTATCCACAACACTTAAAATTGGCTCCATCCATATGTGTCTTATGAAATCCATTTTTTCAACTCTTCAGTGGTACCTTTTCTTTTGAATCATTTCTTGATTTTATCTTAATCCCTAAGCACACATACTAAACTATAAACTTCCTGTGGATGGGGATGGTTTCTTACATAAACTTAAGCTTAATGCAATGAATTACACAAATGCCTTGCTAAATACCTGTACCATGTCCCATTAAGCAAACTTCTTTTTGTTAAATGTTAGGTGTTCTAGAAGTGTCTTATTCTATTTCAATCTTAAACTGAAACCACCAAATGGACCTGAGTCACACTTATCAACAAGGGTCACAAGAATTTCCACTATCTTTTGTTTTATCTACAATTTTTTATTCTTCTTAGACGATAACATTTCATATCCTGTAGAATCATAGCAAGACTTGGAGAATAATATTGTTTAAAAGATGGGCATTTGTGTCATAAAGCAGCTTAAGAACAGTGGAAGTGCTACTTAATTTCCCAAAGGTGATCCAGTCTATTCTCCTCCCAGTCGGTGCTAAGATCAACTCATAATCCAAGACAAGTCCTGATAGCCTAACTTGATGAGGTGTCCTTCCAACTATGTGTCATAATTGGAGCAAAATGTCTTTGATCCATTTTCTTTTAATGGACTGCTAGGCTGTGAACATGGATCTCACTGCTGAGGTCCTATAGCATTTTCAGGTTTGATACAATAAACATAATGACATTTGCAAACGGGAACATTTGATATACCTTAATATGTATATTTATATATTTGTATTTATTATATGAAATGTGTATCTCTTAAAAATCGAGCTGTCTGTATATGTATTTATACATGTATATGTATATGCATGTGCACACATGTGTATATCTATGTACAGGTATACATGTAAAAGAATATGTTCTCTAAGCCTACACTGGCAGCTCTATTCATGCTCTACTAATAATAATACTTTATATTTTGGCACTGGTAATGGTTTCTGCAAGTTGATTCATGATTTTGAGGATTTTAAATGAAGTTTTATATGTTGAAAGACATTAAAATTAATAGGCTCAAAGAATAATATTTAGCTGACTTTGAAAGCTGAAGACATAATATTTAGTAATAGCACACCTAAAAATAGGAATATTTTAAAAATAATTTTGTTTTATTCTATCATATTGAGTGAACAGCAATAAGGAGTGATTTCATGTAAATTCCATCTTTAGTATTTCATTCTGGGCAGAATTACTTAGCCAAAATTTTAAAATATCCATGTAAGCAAGTAGACCAATTGTATAATATGGAACATTCTAATTTTGCCTCCATCTATGCTAGAGGCAAAAAAGCAAAGAGGATTTAGTGGCAAAAAATTATGTGTAGTACATAAAATGGATTTATGTCTATGGTAAAGTACAAAATATTTATTTGAAAAATGCAATAGTGGCCATCTAAATATGCATCATTTAGACTAATAACAACAATACTGTGAACTGGTATTTCTGTAATGTTTTCAGGTTTGTAAAATTCCTCACAACCTCCCTGAGAAACTGGCACTACAGTTATGATTATCTCCCCTTTGGATATGAGAAAACTGAGGATTAGGGAGGTGAATAACTATCTCATGTTCATACAGCTGTTAAGTGTCAGAGATGAGTTGAAAAAACATTGCTCTTGTCAGTATATTATAGCTACTAGCAAAGGGCTGCCCAAATTAATATATTTAGAATTACATTCTTATTGTTCCTGTTACATTACAAGGAAATGAACTTTTTTTCTATTTAGTTCTCCTCATCAAACCTGAAAGCATGAAACTAGATCCCATACAGAGAAGAAAAGGAAAGGTGGGGATCCTTTTCAATTCCTCTAGTGATGTTTGAACATGTAATCACTTAGATTAGTGGTTCTCAACCTTCCTAATGCCGCAACCCTTTAATACAGTTCCTCATGTTGTGGTGACCCCCAACCATAAGATTATTTTCATTGCTACTTCATCACTGTAATTTTGCTACTGTTATGAATCATAATGTAAATATCTGATATGCAGGATGTGTTTTCATTGTTACAAACTGAACATAAGCCACAGGTTGATAATCGCTGACTTAGATTTTATTCAGTTCTTTCATTATCATTGGATCTTTTAGGACTTATCTAAGGTAAGTTTACTCAGACCATTCATCTCCTAGGGATAGCTAACTTCCATTTTTAAGAGTTTTAGGTTGAACTAAATGGGGTACTGAATGTGATCATTTCACTTGCTGCAGCTTTAAGCAAACCCATGAACTTCTCCAGTCATTTTTACTCTTTGCTAAAACTGCAATAACAAACCTGAACTACTGATGCCAATATAGGATATTAAAGATAAAGGCCACTAATTTTTTTATACTTTCTTGAACTAAGTAGGCACTTAATAATTGCACATCAAATTGATTTGAACCAAAGTGAAATTATACAGCATGCTTAAGGAAGAAAGTATTCAGTTTGGGCATGGTTTCCATATAAAAAGATCTAAATGCAAAGTAATGAAACTTGAATACTCTGTTTTCTGAGAGAAACCTTCGTAACATATTTCCCTGCCTCAGTTGGAAATGCTTTGTATCAGGAGTCAAGAAACCTAATTTTCTGCCCCAAGTCTAACAATAACTGCCAAGTAATTTAATCTCTTAGGACTCTGGATTTTGCCATAAAAAGAAAGGTGTGCATTACATGACTGATTTACACAGAATATTCCTATTCTAAAATAGCATGGCTATAATTTAAAATTTTCTTAATGAATTAGGATTATTATTATAAGTGTCAATCATTATGTTGTGTTATAATAAAAATATACTGAGGATATATTGAGATGAAAAGACTATCTACCTCTGCAGCAAATGGTCCCATACTACTCACTTATAGATCATGTACTAAATATAAAGGATATTCTTATACAATATGGAGAGAGACACTTGTATTTGGGACTAGGTGTGTCTTGTTGACAAATCTTTGCTTTCCTTGCTTGTCAGGGGTTTGCTTCTTTTACTGGTCCTTTTAAGCTTCTAGCAGAAATCTTATCTAGAGTATTATGATTGAGTCTGGGAAGGACATTGATAAGTTGGAGAGTCTCCAGAGGACAGCAAAGATGGTGAAGGGCCTTGAGTTCTATGTCACTGAGAACCAGCTGAAGGAAATGGGAATGCTTATTCAAGTCCCAGGAAGACTTCAGGGACACATGAGAGCTTTCATCGAGCATTTGAAGGGCTCTCACATGGAAAGGTTATAGCCAGAGGCTAAAAACCAGAAACAGTAAGTAGAAGGTGCAAAGAAGCAAACATAGGCTTCCCATGGAGAGGAAGAGAAATCTAACGATTGAATGTATTCAAAAATGGACCAGGAAATCTCAGGGAGTGATGTGTTCCCACTCCTTTCTGGTCTTCAAGCAGGGACTGGATGACCATTAAACAAATATTTTATAAAGGGGATTCCTTTTGGTGTATGGGCAGCACTAGACAGCTGTTGAGGTCCCTTCCAGCTTCCAAATTCTATGATTCTATTCCTGATCATGACTATGAAAATAAGAGAACTAGGGGATGCCCAATCAACCAGAAAACAATGTATAAAGATGTGAGAGCCCTACATGTAGTGATGCTTTGTAGTGATATCCAACTGTGGGGAGGATTGTCATTGTGTGCCTCAAAGGGAGGCAGAACAGACATCCCCAGTCTCTTCTTTCTCTTCTCTTCTCCAAGAGAGACCTTCATTCCATTTCAATTCCTCTGGTGGAGGGAGGAAAAGCAGGAGGTTTGGGCCAAAGGCCTCTTCTCAGAGACATGGGGTATCAGGCTAGAAGTATATCAGTCTGCTCCCTTAAATATTGTTCATCTAGGGGAGATGATCAGGTTTAACCTAACTTCTGATCACTTTGTCACTTTTGCTTAAAGAGAAGCTCTATATCCAAGGCTTGATCCCTCTCTTACCTAATACCAATTACACAGTGAATAAACATAAAAAAACAACACGGAAACTCATTTATCCAAATTGTAAAAAAAAAAAATGAAATCAAAGAAGGTACATGTAGGAGAAGACCAGACCAATACAGAGTGAAGACATTCCCATTGGGAGTGAGATAACTCAGCTCAGCCAAGACAGGGAGTTCTAGATCTCACCTAAGGAGAAAACTCCCCAAAGTCTCTAGGGTTGCAAGCTGGGGACAGGGACAAAAAAGAAACTACCAGCTCCATTCATATCTTCCCAGAGTCTTTTCCTTCAGTAATCTGAAGTGGAGCCGGTCTCTTCCATTTTCCCTTTCAAAACTGGAAGGCTGAAGTGCCTGAAGCAACTTGATGCTTGAAGAGTCCTGAAAAGGACTTAAGAAAACTGGAGTTATTCCATTCTTCCAACTCCTCCCTGCCCCTCAGGTAGATCAGGGCATTCATCTCCAAATATGAGAACATCTCATATCATCTGGGACAGGGGTTACCTAAGTACTGTATATAAAATTAAGTCGAAAATGTCATGTTCAGGGGCTGTCTAGAGATCTTCAATTTATGGGGTTCTAGATAAGGAGATTTTTGTCTCAAATGATGTACCTTGGACAGCCTAAAATTTGACTTCATTTTATTGGTATTACCTAAAATTCTACCAATTTGAGATTCATCTATCCTAATTAATGTTTCAAAAGTTTTAAAAGTCCAAACTCCTGAGAGGTTTTCAAATCTCAGTCATTCATGTCTTACTGTAAATTAATTTAATAGCAGCCATTTAAATAGTGCTTTATGGATGAAAGAGTGCTTACATGCATTATTATTTTTGCTCTTCCTAACAGCCTTTTGAGGTGGGTATTATAAGTTTTATTATCACCATTGTTCAGAATAAGAAATTGAAGATTAAAGAAGTGTCCATGTTCTTACAACTGGTAAATATCAGAAGTAGGCTTTGAACCCAGATATTTCATATTACAATTTTTCCAAAAATGAGAACTTTGATACAGGGTAGAAATGGTATGGGAATAGGTGGAGTTGGGCATTTAAAGAACAGACAAACCTGTCCTAGGCCTCAAAATCAAAACTCAAACAACCTTTGTTTGGCATTATGGGACTAGGTAGTATAAGGACTAGGTAGAAATTATGCAATAAGAACTATAACAGTGGTAGTATATATATGAGAGGCAACAGCTGTCAGATATAAATTTTGATCTCTGTAATATTTATTCTAGGTCTAAGCCTGATTGATTTAGACAGTCTAAGAGGACAGGACTAAGGACAGATGTTTATGGGCTTTCTGACTGATGGGGCTGAAAGACTTGGTATTTATTTTAGGGTTCAAAACTATATTAGAAGTTGAGGTTTAAAAGTTACTTATAAACCTT
The DNA here is from genome assembly GCA_028627135.1 of Pseudochirops cupreus. NCBI lineage: Eukaryota > Metazoa > Chordata > Mammalia > Diprotodontia > Pseudocheiridae > Pseudochirops > Pseudochirops cupreus. The sequence continues at coordinate 223,227,126 of CM053583.1, forward strand.
TTGGAGAAATTGTGCTAATATTAGAGAATAAAGTATCAGGCTATTTAGGCTGTCTGTCCCTGGCTCCCTTACAGGGATTTGTGCCCGTGTCTATCACATAGTAGTGTTAAGCAGAAGAATGTAATGAATGTCATATCACCACCTCCAGCACCCAGTCATGGGCATTCATGCTGCATTCCAAAGGGTGTTCCCTGGTTGTACCTTTTCCTTCTCTAATCCCTCCCAGGATGTGGGGGGAAAAGAAAGAGTGGGTTGAACTAATCATTTAAGAATGTCTACATAAGACAGTAATTTCCATCTAACATTATATTAATTTGCACAAAACATTCCACCCATACTTCTATTTTTATGACGTTTCCTTCAGGTTTACCCAGTAAAGATCTTTAAAAAAATATAAGGTTGGAACTGTGATTGTCAGAAAAGCTCATCCACATGGTAGGCTGTGGTCCAGAAGACTCCATTACACAGATCATACATTCTTGAAATTACCATTTTGGTGGTGCATTATATTTTTAAAAAAAACTCTTTCAGGGGGTTGAGTAAATAATGCCTTTCTCCAAATATTCCCATTAATTTTTCCCCTTAATTCTGATTGTTACACTGTAGTTCCTAAGGAAAAAAAAATTCCTATAGTGTCAGCTCAGTTTCCTTAGAGACATACCCTGTCTCTATCGATCTTCTTGGCAATTTTGGTCCTCCTGGCACTCCTAGTGACTCTGTGATTTGAATTTTAAGTCATTATAAGCAAGTAAAATAACTATGTTTTAAGAGCAATGTGACTCCTCCGTGAAGAAATTAAGTCTCTATTACTGCATTGCCATTAAAAGCAGAAGAACTGGAAGAAGGTACTTACAGTGCCATGTAAGTTAATGGTATGTAAAGTTATGTTATGGTCTTTTCAACTTGGAGAACCTTTGAGCTTTTATTACATCTGCAGTACTGGAATCAGTAATGTGATCTCAGCTGAAACAGGTGGAAGATAGCTTTTGATAGTCTTATTTTGCTATATCAAAATAGTTCCTACTCTCCATTTTTTTTTTTACCACTTAGACTTGAAATGGTGTACTCTCTTGGCATCATGTGCACATGCAAGCTTGAGAACAAATTTCAATTTCAGGGACTGAAAGGCTTTTTTTAAAGCCATTTATTTAGTAGTAAGCACTGTTTTATATAGACCTCATCAATAATTACACAGAAGGGTCTGTTGGAGTAACAGATGCTCCAACAGTATAAACAAAATGTTTTGTTTAGAGTTCTTCTTAAACTTTACATATTTCATTTTAATAATATTTAAGTTATAATCAGTGATAGCACTGTAAATCCAGGTTTAAACACATGCAGTGTGAATTTTTTATACTTATAAAAACACAGAGTAATTCTGAGCATAGTCACCCATGTATTGCCTTGATTTTGAAAAAAAAAACAAATTCTCCAAAATATAACTCAGTAAAACTTCTTGATATGAAGGTAATCAAAATTTGGGGGAGGACATAAGGGACTGAATAATTTAAGCTGTATCTACACTGGTAAGTGAGGCGAAAAACTAAAATCCTCTGAGATCTAAAATCCTTTGAAGAGAACATTTATCTTTCAACTCCTCACTTGAGTAATCATTCACTTCTCCAATATATTCAAATCTCTGTGATCCAAATCTGACGCAATTATGTAACTTTTCATCAGGTCACAGCGCCGATTCACATGAAATTTCGCAACATTTAGGAGTCATTTATTGCCAAATTGTCTACCTGAAGACTTTCTGTATGCATACACTCATAATGGGATATGTGGCTTATGAGTATGTGCAGAGAGTTGCTGATACAGTCACTCACGGCAGAGGGCACCGAGGCCACTTCCAGCAGAATCATGATAGCAAGTCATGGAAGTGCTTTGGAAACACTTTCGAGCATTTTTACACATTCTGCAACTTATTCTATTCTACTAGGCATGCAATATACCCATCAGTCACACTAGGAAAACCCCATAGGAAATGACCGTGATAATTGACCTCCCACTTCCCAGTCTTCCACCAAGGGCTCCTTCTGCTTGGCCTCCAAATACCTAGTGAAATCATGAGAATGATGAAGATGATGATAATAGTGGTGAACTGTCTCACTGAATTTACGTTAGTTTGAATTCTTGTTTACATTATTCCACTGTCACATTCAATGACACATCTTGTTGATGTTCACCATCTTTTCAACCACTACCCTCAAGCCACAATTTTCTTCTCGAACTTCTCAACCAGGCAAAAATCAAAGATTTACAAAGACATTTATGTAATATAGAAAGTAAATATGTAACAAGATACATGAATGAAGCAACCAAAGTGTTTGTTAGCCATTTTCTAAATTACTTCCCAAACTTCCAAGTAGGATCATAAAATCCCAAAACTGTACAGTTGGATAAAACTGCAGTAGTTACCTTTGTTGCCGTTGTCATTCAGTCATTTTTGGTCGTGTCCAACTCTTCATGTCATTTGGGGCTTTCTTGGCAAAGATACTGGAGGGGTTTGCCATTTCCTTCTCCAGCTCATTTTATAGCAAGGAACTAAGGCAAAGAGGGGATATTAATTTCCCAAGGTCACACAACTACGAAGTGTCTGACGCTGGATTTGAAATCAGTTATTCCTAACTCTAGGCCTGGTGTTATATGCACGGTATTACCGAGCTGTCCCAGTAACTACCTAGTTCAACCCAAATCCCCAACAGAATCTCTACTAAGATATCTTCATCAAGTTATTATACAGTCTTTGCTTAAGAACGTTAATCTGAGGGGATAGTGAGGAGGAGCAATATCCCCTCACTTTTGGATAGTTCTAATTATTAGAATTTTTCTGAAAAAAAATTTAATTTACCTTTTCCACTAATACTCATTATTCTTATTTCTGCCTTCCAGAACCAAACAGAACAAATCCCTCTTAAATATGGGAACCTTTCAAATTCTTGGCGACAGTCTTTATTTGGCCCTGACACTTCTCTTCTCCAGGCTAACCATTCCCTAATTCCTTCAACTAATCCTCATATGACATAAATGAAGATCACTCATTATTCCTGATTATCCTCATCTTGATGTTCCCCCTGAAAATTTTCTTCCTAAATGCTTGTTCCTAGAACTGAATATAACACTTCAAAATACAGTCTAACAAGGGCAAAGTGCAGATGGAATATCACCTACTTATATACAGAAGAAAGCCCTCTTTTAATGCAGCCCAAGTTGGCATAAGTTTTTTTGGCTGCTGTGGCACAACTGGCTCATAATGAACTTATAATATGCTAAAACCCCTAGATATCAGACCAATAGACATCCAATTATTCTTTGCTGTTTTGTATTTTATCAAGACAACTTTTTGATCACAAGAATATGGCTTCATATTTATCCTTATTAAAGTTTATTATATTAACTTGAGTCCATTGTTTTATTTGGTCAAGATCTTTTAGAATCCGGACCATCATTCAGTGTAAGAGTTATATTGTGCAGCTTTGTGTCACCTTAAGTTTTGATAATTATACAATCTGGGTTTTATCTAAGTCAATGATTTAAAAAAAAAAAGATTAAACAATACCAAGACAAGAGGAAATCACCTTTCCAACTGACATTGAATCATTAATGACTACTGCTATGGACCCACTTCAAATCAGTTCCAAATTCCTCTACTGATGTTACTTTTTAGCCTGGATCCTTTATCACATGAATAATAAAACCGTCAAATGCCTTGCTAAAATATTTTGTGCTACATGTATGACATTCTCTTGATCTACACATTTAGTAAACCTTCGGGGGGAGGGGACAAGTAACAGAGGTTGTTTGCCCGGACTTATTTTTGTCAAAGCCATTCTGGATCAGTGGTTCCTTTTCTAGATGTTCATGAAAAATGCTTTTGAATATGTATAGTGAATCATAGAATTTTCCTAGGAATTGAAGTCAATCTCACTGGCCTATAGTTTACATACTATATAATTTTCCCCTTTTTAAAAATCATGACAATATTTGTCCTTCTCCAACTTTGGTGTATTTCTCACATTCTCCATAATCATTCAAATATCACTGACAGGAGCTCAGCAATCATATAACCCAATTCTATCAGCATGTGAGGCTGTAGTTCACCTGGGCCAGGTAACTTGAATTTGTCAAGGGCGGCTAGTTGATCACTTACTATTTCCTTATTTATCTTGGGTATTAACTCCCTATTAGCCACTTTAGTTCTGTCCTTTCTAGTCCAAAAGGTAGGGAAAAAAACAGTAGTAAATTGGAATTGGACAGTTCTTGTCTTTTTTGCCATTTATCATACACTGATTCCTCCACTTCCAGAAATCCTATCTCTTCTTTGATCCTCCTATTGTCCTCAATAAATATAGCAAATAAGCCTTTGTATTTGTCCTTAGACTTTTTGATCAACCTCAGTTTATGATATTGTTGTAGTACTGTGATGTCCTAGCACAAGGAACAATATTCATAGCCCTTCAAATCCACCTGGTTCCATTCTCTGTGGCTCTATACAGTTTTAGACAAAAAAGTTATGAATTTAGTCACAATTACTCCGAGACACTAGTTAATAAAAAATCCCTATATTTAGACAAAGGTTAGGCTGTATACCTTAATTTATATTTATAACTATCTCATCTGAACCTATGGCCTCCTTGTTGTTTAGGCAAAATTCAGGTTCCCGGAAACGTGTAGGTAAAGAAACAACAAATTATTTGCTAGAGTCTATAGCTAGACAGGCATTCAGAGGGGAAGTTGAAGAAAATGCAATCCTTATCTTGGGACTTAGCTCAGTCAGTGAGTAGGTGGACACATTGATGATTTTGATCTCAGTCTTCTACTCTGAAACGATTTTGGAGCTGATGGCAGTATCTTCTTTCTCTCTTACAGATCAGCGTGTGTGTGTGTGTGTGTGTGTGTGTGTGTGTGTGTGTACAAGAGAGAGGGAAGAGGAAGACACAGAGAGACAAAGACAGAGACAGAGAGACTTTTTGGAAATTATGAAACTCTATAAATATGAGCAGTGTATAAGACTTGTGGACCCCTCACCTTCACAAAGGGTGAACAAGTCTTCTCATATCTCTTCTTTTAAGCCATGCTTGGTTTTTTTTTTTAATTATTATTTTGCTGTATTCACTTTAAATTTTTTTTTGGAGGAGTGCAGTTGTTCTTTCCATTTATTTGGCTGTAGTCATTTTGCACATGATTTTCTTCTTTTGTGGAGGGGGGGGGAATGGTGAGGCAACTGGGGTTAAGTGACTTGCCCACAGCTAGTAAGTGTAAAGCATCTGAGGCTGGATTTGAATTCAGGTCCTCCAGACTCCAGGGCTGGTGCTTTATCCTGTGACACTTAATGCCTCTCTGCACCTGATTTTCTTGTCTCTATTAGTTCACTCTGCATTGGTTCAAGCTTTTCCAAATGTATCACATTTAACATTTATTACAGCACAGTAATACTCCATTATTCCTGTACCACAATTTTTTAGCCATTCACCAAACAATGGACATCTACTTTGTTTCCAATTTTTTGCTACCACAAAAAATGCTCATATAAATATGATGGTGTATGTGGTGTATATGATGTATATACTTTCTTCCTGTCCACGGCAGTCCTGGGGTATGAGCCTCATAGCAGAACATCTGGGTCAAAAGTATGTACAGTTTAGTTATTTCTTTACATAATTCCAAATTGTTTCCCAAAATGGTTTTTCTGATTCACAGCTCCATCAACAATGCTCTCGTGTTCTTATCTTCCCACAAGCCCTCTATCCTTGACTGGTTCCATCACTTATTTTATTTGCCAATTTGCAGAGTACACAGTGAAGCATCAGGGATGTTTTCATTTGTCTTTCTATTATTCTATTCTAGTATTCTATTATTATTAGGGATCTGACATTATTTCACATGGTTATCAATAGTTTGTGATTCTTCTTTAAAGAACTGTTTTTTACTATCCTTTAACCACTCATCTATAGGAGATAGATAACTTTTGGTTTTACATGTATGTGTGTATATATATATATATACACACATATGATAAATAGGAATACAATACATATGTAGATATGTTAATTGCTTATCAAATCTTTATCAGAGAAATTTAACAGGAAGATTACCCCTCTCCCAATTGAACCACTTCCCTTTTTAACCTAGTTGCATTAATTTTGTTTGTGAAGCTTTTCAGCTTCATGTAACCAAAGTTATCTACTTTTATGTTTTGTAAATGCCTCCGTCAGACATTTAAAAATTATTTGTAAACAATTTATTATTACTATTATTATTATTATACTTATGATTCCATTAGTCTAAGGAGTTCTAGGTGAGAAATTTTCTCTGCCAATAGAGAACAAACAGTATTTTCTATGCAAATTATATCTTAGAAAGCTGCCTAGGGCACTGAGAATTTAAGTGACATTTCTAGTGTTACACAGCCAGAGTTTGTGAGAGATGGTACTTGAATGCAGGTTTTTGTAACTCTGAAGCCAGCTCACTCTCCAAGATGACATAGTATCTCATGCATAAGGATAGAGACAAAAATTGAGTTTTCGTTTCTAAAAGGGACTTTCAAATGAGGAAACTCCCTCATTAATGGAAGTGTGCACCTTCTCTACAACTTACAGTCTTAAAGAGATTCCCAGAGCATTACAAGGTTAAGTGATTTGCCCAGGGTCACACAACTAATATCTATTAGAACTGTACTTGATGTCTTCTAGCTTGGAAGCCAGCTTTCTAGCCATTATCACCATTTTATAGATTTTTCTTTTGAAAACTGTCTCCTTATCTCATCCAAGCTTGAAGTGCTAAGTCCTCTCAAAGTCCTGACTCTGCTCTGATCAAACCCAAAGTTTTGACCTGCTTGATTTCTTACTTGAGCTGGTACACCACACCTTAGGCATCCTGCTAGCCCCTGACTCATGCGGCTTTACAATTTTAATGTCAAACTTAACGTGGATAGCCATTTGGCTTGGGTCACTATACCTCTTAACTCCTAAACGTTAAGAGATCCCAAGTCAGCCCCAGCCTTACTGATAACTGGGATTGCAGGAGTGATGTATCTACAGGGTTGCTATAAGGATCAAATGAAACAACATTTACAAAGTGCACTGCAAACCTTAAAGTACTATATAAATGTTAGGTTTTTTACACTATACCACAATTCCTCTTGAATGTTATACTTGGAAGAAATATGAAGTCACTGAGTACAATGTCCAATCTAAAGACGAGAAAACAGGTCAAGAGAGAAGTAACTTGCCTCAAGTCCCCCAGAGAGGAAATGATCAAACTTGGAGATGATCTCAGACCTTCTAGCTCTAAGTGTACAGTTTCTCTACTGTTCCAAGATTCCACCATTTGATGCAACAAATCAGAACCATTCAGCTGGGGTTGGAGTAACATACTGAAGCCAAGGCAATTTCCTTTGTGCCTTGACTATTGGTACTGGTCACATTGAGAGTTTCACACATACCAAACAGGGACAAAAATCTTCTGTTCTGCTTTGCTTTCTTGGTTCTAATAAAAAACACTTCCTAAAAAAAGTTCTAATTCTTCAATATTGGGGTATGGCAAAAGGACTATATTTAGCCAAATAAATACAAATATATGCTTTCTTTTTTTAAGTTAAAGATACAAAAAAAAATTACATAAATGATAGTCTATGTGAAAATTTAAGTATTCAGTATTTGAAAATTTACTGTTAGTTTTCTCATATAATTTGTGTATATATATATACATACATAAAAGCATATAAGAATATATGTATACATATACATGTACACACTGATATATATGCATTTCATCTTACAAATTTTTAAGTTTCACATAAAAAGACTTCTAAACTTTTTTTATCTTTTCAGAAAGCAAAGAGAAGTGTCCAGTTTTGTTTCAATTAAAAGTTGCACATAATCATGAGTTTTTACCGAGTGTAACGAAAAATAACATAGAACACAGAACATACTGATTTTTGTTCTCTGTCCCTAATGCTAACAGAAGGTGAAGTTGTCCTTCTTTAGAATCTGATCTTAAAGTAGACTGTCCTTTTATAGGACCTCTTCTTTGGAATATGACTGATAGCTGTCAGTTGTTCATAAAGCTTACACAAGAATTCCCAAAATACTATAGATAAGATAATTCGAAAAAACTGCTGATTAAACTCTATCAAAGTTTCCTTAGCCTTTTCTGCCACGATGGAGTTCTCAAATATAGGACTGGGAGCCTGTCACATCTCTGATAAGATGCAACTCAGGGGAAATAAAAAGAGAGATAAAAAAGTATGCATCCAAGTGGAGAACAGAGGCATTTTGGGGATAGTAAAACTGTACCATCCTCTATGTTGGTAAAACCAAGGTGGTCCTGAACGACTTCCAAATCAAATCTCCCTATCCTGGATATCCTCACATGATTTGAAAGATTTTTTTTTTAATGGCTCCAGAAGGAGTCCGTGGGGTAGGAGAAATCTCACGGTCCTATCCAGCTTTTAGTCCCATATGAAATGCTGATGAGGGCAGTAGGCATATCAATAGGGTAGTGGGAGAAAGATGTGAGACTGTGATGGCTCAACCTAAGTACTGGGGATAAAAGACTGCTTAGGACATAAGAATGGAGGTTTTCTCAAGTGATCATACAATAAATTTCTAAGAGATCAGTGATTAGAAAGAACTATATCTAAAAAAGGGAAACCCAGGGTGAAGTCCATAATTGGGCTCTTCATTAAAGGTAACTGAAGATGTAACACAAATCACTGACTCATATGATAAACTCTAAATTGCTGACCCTGTTGAGCTCTCTCCTTCATCAGAGATTACTGAGTGATCACAACTGTTTCATTCAAATATCCTGCATCTGATAGGACCCAGTCATATTTGTTCCCATGGGAGGAAGGTGACAAGGACCAGAGAAGACCCCATCTCATTAGCTGTATGTATAGGTTGGGGACACATACTTGGATTCACTGTCTTATTGCTCACTCTTCTCATGTTCCCACAGGTCAAAGCTCCTTTTAGGAGTAGACAAAATCTTCTAGGGATCAATAACCAGAGTGGCCCGTAAAAATGGAATATGTATCTGAACAGTTTCAAAATAATCCCCATAGACAATCGCAGATGCAAAACAATCCATTCTCTCTCACACTGATTCACAGACTCACTCCAGGCAACACTATCTAAGAACATCACATACTTACTAGTCTACTCTCCACAAATAACAATCCAACAAACAATTATTCTGTGTTGAGTGCAAGGCAGTAGATTAACAAATGCAAAATAACGACACTTATTCCTCACAATTACCAATGTCAGAAGAATGTTTTTAGTCCTATATTACGTCCCAGGGGCTAATACTTCAGACATCAGTAAGCCTGCTTCCATTCAGGTCCTTATTAACCCTTAGGAGTCTACCATCATGTTTACCGATATGGTTCTCTTCCCCTCCTTCACTTCTGAGAAGTATGAAGCTAAACTTGACGTGGGAAAGCAAAGAGAGAGAAATATATCCCCCTTCCACATAACTCCTGTGAAACTTGGAACATTCAAATAACGTCTCAGTCTGGCCACTCATACTCACTCTCAACACACACACGCACACACACACAGAGTTCCTGTGAGGGAGTTAGGTGATGCAGGGGACAGAACATCAGAACTTGAGTCCAATCAAGCTGAGTTCAAATCTAGGCTCTGACGCTAGTTGGGTGACTAAAGGAGAATCATATAATTCCTATGTGCTTCATTTTCTTTATCTATAAAACAGTGGTAACAGCACGACCTACAGAGCTGTAGTTTGTAAAGTGCTTTATAAACCTAAAAATGCTACCATTATTATCTGCTCTTTTCTCAAACCTGAATCTTTCCAGACACACGCAAATTTTACCTTCTGGAGGAATTACAGTAAGTGTAATGGGAATTCAGGAACTCAACGCACAAGTTAACTGACAAGCCTGGAAACGTTCATTTCTCTGCTTTGCTAGGGGATCATCTGTGCTCAGAAGAAGACAACCAGGGACTCCAGGTCCAGGCTCAGAATCAGCCCGGCAAACACCCCTCCCCCCGCAAAAGCTTCTGCTACAAGTGGTCATCACTTCTACTGCTGAATCTCTGCCCCTGCTTCCAGCTGAAGAGTTAAGGAACAGAACGCACTAGAAAAGAGGCTCCAGCTCTCCCACTGTTACCTCCTACAGTCCTATCTCACATGAACAGGTAGCTCTTCTCGCCAAAGCAAAGCGCCCTCTATGAAGCCTTCATCCAATCCCCTTGTTTTCACAGATGTCCCTGTAACACTCCCCCTCTGTAATCGTTCATCTTTCCATAAGTACTGGCTCCTACAAACTCACCCATCCTTTAAAAATAAAACCCTCACCTCCTCGAACCACCCCTGCAGCTGCGGTCCTATTTCTCTTCCCTCCCCAGTGCAGACGCCTTGCTTAGGCCGGCGGTCTACACCGCTCGGCTCGGCTCCCTCCGCTCTCACTTGTACGCCCTCTGCACTCTGGCTCCCGACCCCTCAGCCTCGCTCAGTCTCCAAACGCTCTTCTTCTCGAGGCTCCTCTTTCTCGACATCTGTTCCGCCTCTGACTCCGCCGTGCCTCTCACCTCCTCCTTAGTCTCTCCGTCCGGGTTCGCCGCCTGCCGGCCGGGAGGATCCCTCCATCCGGATCAGGCCCATTCGTGCCCCATAGGCCCTGAGGGTCTGTTCCAGACCTTCTCTTTTCCACCTTTCACTGCCTCACGTGGTGACTTCATCAGCGCCCGCAGGTCCGACTATCAGCGCACGCACGACAGATGGCCCGCCAAAAGTGGGCGGGCACCCGTCACGTGACCCGCGGCAGCCAAACCGCTGTCGTCGCCGTCACGTGACGGCCGCCCCCACTCCTGTGGCGGGCCCTCTATTGTGTAGATGACTCCAAGGTCCTGAACCATCAGTTAACTTTTGAATATCTTGACTTACGTGTCCCATAAGTATCAGGCTTGGAATGTCCAAAAATAGAATTCGTTATCTTCCAGCCTCCCAACTCCTTCCGAAACAAAAAACAAACCCTGCCTTCTCCCTAATTTTATCATTATTATTGTTGTCGAGAATCACCACCTTCGGTCGCCCGGCCTTCACGACCTTAGGCGTCAGTTCGAGACTCCTTGATCTAAAAATCCAAACCGTCAGGAATCTCCTTGTCTCCACCTTCACAACGGCTTCCGTGCAGTCAGTTCTTTTCTCTCCACTCACAGTCCCCAACCTAGACAGGCTCTTTCCTGTATATAGAAATAACTTGCTACCCATCTCCCTGACTCCATGCGGCTCCCACTCCGCTGATGAACTGATTTCTCTAAGGTGGGGATCTGCAGTTCTGACCATGCCCCCCAGAACCTCCACCGACTCAGTGAACCCCAATGCCTTGCTCTTACCTCTAGGACCGAACAGGAGATCCTCTTCGGGGTATCCCAAGTCCTTCTCAAGATAAGCCGGGTCTTACTTTTTTTTTATTCTTCCTTAATTTCCGTCCATGCATTCTACAATCAAGGTACACTAGCCTACATGCTGGTCCTTGTCTCTCCCCTATTCCTGAAATGTTCTTCCTCACCATTTCCAAGGTTTAGTTTCCTTGCTTCTTTCAAGACTCAGCTCAATTCCTCCTTTTTTGCAGGAGGCCGTAGTTTCCCTCCATATTCAGTTCCTTCCCTTTGAGATTATCTTCAGCTTTCATCAACTCTGGCAGCTAGGTGGCAAAATGGAAAGCGCTGGATTGGGAGTCTGGAACAGCTGAATGCAAATCCTGACTCTGGGGCTTTCTAGCTATACGACCTTGGGTAAGTCACTCTCCCTGTCTCAATTTCCTGATCTAGGAACCGACAATAATAGTAACTGCTTAACAAAGTTGTGAGGATCAAATAACATATGAGAAGTGCATATATTTTAGGTATTTTTATTATTAGATACATTTTGGATGTACATAATGCTTCATAGGTTTCTTCTCCTTTTAGAGCAGTAGTTCTCAACCTTCCTGATGCCGCGACCCTTTAATACTGGATTGTGAGTGTATCTGTATGTGGGCGACCCGCCTGGAGACAGATAAAGGAGTGGTGTCTTGGTTCCTAAGACCATCGGAAATATGTGTTTTCCGATGGTCTTAGGCAACCCCTGTGAAAGGGCCATTGGACCCCCAAAGGGGTCGCAACCCACATGTTGAGAACCGCTGCTTTGGAATGTGAACTACTTGAGGACAAGAACACTCTTTTTCCTTTGCTGCCTCCCCAGCTTTTAGCCCATTGCCTACCTAACAAATAAAAGTAAGTAATGTAATAACTAAGTAATGCTTAACGGGCTTACTGGCTACAGAATGGGGATCAGCGGAGTTTTTGTCCAGGCCTTACTAAACGATCTTCATGAGTTGCTTGAAGTCTCGAAATAAATTATCACCGCAAGGTCAATCTTCTATTGATATTTCTCCCCAGATCTATCTAGGCTTGTTCCCAGAAGACATGTGTCTACCTCGACCCTTGGGTTGAAGATTTTCCAGCCTGGTGGAAACTGTTCAATTGCGGGCGCTGCTGGCTCGCCTGGCTCTACATCACGGAGACATAACCTAATGCTTTGGTGGAGGATTACTAGCAATGAACATGCCTGGAGTCAAACATCGAAAGTTCTGTCTGTCAAATGAACTAAAGGGTTACTGAAAGAGCTATTTTGAAACTCTTCAGCAGTCCCTTGACACTGAATGTTTCTTTGTATTAATGTGCGGAAGCAGGAGGATTTATCCACCAACATAAATAATGGTAGGTAAGGGATTAGTTGCATTGGTGAGTCTTTTCCCCCTCTTGGTTACACAGGCTGGAGCTGCTAAATTAAGACTGCAGAAGGGGCTGCCACCACTTATTGACTCTGGGAGAGCCTTTGATCTCTGGAAAGACAATAGACTAATAGGCAGATTCTGCCTCTTCTCAGGCTTAGGAGAGAGAGCCCATTTTCAGTATTTAAAGGAATTAAGTGGCTGGTGCAAGAGATAAGCAGGTCTCACAAAAGCACTGCCAATTGTTTATTGTGCTTACTCCAGCTATGAAAAAGACCCTCCTCCCCTCCTGAGCAGAGCACAGAAATAGGATCCTTTGGATCCTTGGCAGCAGCACAGATAGGCCTTTCTCACCTGCTTTTAGCTTTACCCTCAATCTGCTCACCTGTGCTTGTCCTTACAGAAGTTAGCTTTATGGGCTATGGCAATAGTCGTAGGAACTGACTCTTCTCAGGAAGGGGGACAGGAAAGGGGAGATAAATATATAAGGGCACACAAAATTGTCCAGGAAGAAACTTACTGGCAAGGGGATGAGGTAGCAGCACCTGGGGCACTGAGCCAGCTGACGATTTGTAGAGAAAGCACAGATTTGAAGTCAGGGGGCATGAATTGAATATTGGCTTCACTACCTATATAACCTGGTGCAAAACCCTCACCCTCTCTGTGCCTCACTTTCCTCCTGTGTAAGATGTGTGTAAGATGAGGAGGTGGGAGAAGATGGCCTTTGAAAGGGTTTTCTGGATTGCATATATAAAACCTATATTAGGTTGCTTGCTATCTTGGGGAGGGAGAAAAATTTGGAACTCAAAATCTTTTAAAAAATTAATGTTGAAATGTTTCACATGTAATTAGAAAAAATGAAATCCTGTTTGGAAAAAAAAAGTGCTTTATAAGTATGATGCTCATTGATATCAGTTAACACCTGTCCTTAAGGAGTTCACATTCTAAAAGGGAGGAAACATCTGAATCAGTTGCTCAGTCCTGTCTGACTCTTCGTGGTAATTTCCATGGGCCATACTATCCAAGAAGTTTTCTTGGCAAAGATACTTAAATGGTTCACCATTTCCTTCTTCCAGTGGATTGAAGCAAACAGATGTTAAGTGACTTGCCCAGGGTCACACAGCTAGTAAGAAGTGTCTGAGACTGTATTTGAACTCAAGTCGTCCTGACTCCAGGCCCCGTGTGCTATCGACCTAGCCACCTAGCTTTGTTCTATGAGTCAGTATGTGATCCAAAATTTTTCTAGTAATAACATTTAACATCTATATAGTTCCTTAATGTTTTTACCTTTGGGTCCCACCCCAAACTCCTCTCCCTCAACCCTGAGATGTAGCCCTTAGAGATTATATAGCAATATAGCCCTTAGAGATTAATCAAGACCCTTTTTTTTCTTTTTTTAGGTGAACAAACTTCAAAAATACTATTTTATTCATATTTATTTACATATGCTTTTTATTTATTCATTTCCCCACTATCTATCCTATAAAACTCTCTCTTAACAAAGTATAGTTGAGCAAAACAAAGTGACACATTTATGTATCTAATAGACTGTGCCTAATTCCACACCTATGGTCCACCATCTCCTTACCCAGAGGAGGAAGGTGTGTTTCATTCTCAGCTGTCTGGAAGTGAGACTGGTTACTAGGTGGACCTGAGTTCTGATGTCCAACCCCTTTATTTAGAAGACACAACTATAAAAGGCAGGGGGAGTAATGGGTCTGTATTTCATGCAAAGGAATAAAAGAATCAGTCAGCCCAGCAGATAAACTTTCACTGTACATGAAAAGAAGAATATTCATAAACGGGTATGTCCTGTGGGTCTGAATCTTGGCTCTTTTCTTTAAAACACAGTGTGTGTTCTTTTGCATCTCTTTGACAATCCAATATGGATGCTATGTGAATAATGCATTATTAAATTCTACAATGATATGCATTTCTTTGCCACATATTATACCAATATCCAATTCAAATTTAATATCTGAGTGTGTTGACACCAAGTTAAATGAGAATTTACTTTAAACAAATGTTTGGAATACAATGAGCATTAGAATTCACTCCTTTTGAATTCAGACAGGAACAGCTTTAGGTAATTAAAGAAGCAGTGAAAAGGACATTATTTTGAATTTCAGAAATATTCAAAAAGCATAACCCTAGTAAGTTTTCTGGAATAACACAAGATATATTAAGGAAAGGAAAATAATCTTTCCGAAAGGTCAAAGGTGGAAAGGGTTTATAGGTAAATAACATGATATGTAAGTATGGTATAATTGAAGGATTAGAGATTAATCAATCAATTGGAGTTAGAAGAAATGGCTTTAAAGATTAGCTCTGCTAGTCACTACATGTGTGAGTATGAGCAAGTACTTTTTTTTTTCTCTGTGAGCCAGGGTTTCTTCATCAGTAAAATAAGAGATCAGACTGTATAAGAAAACCAAGTATTAAATGAGCAGATATCTAAACCAGATACCCAACATAGGCCACAGGGATACAACCTAATGATTTTTTGAGGTTTTCTGGTGTAAAGAGAACTGTTAGGCTATTCAATAGTGCAATACTTTCCTAATACCCTAATTTCCTTCCCTCCTAAGCTCCCACCCCCACTCCCTTTCCCAACAATATTTTGCTCTCTGGCCTATGATGCATGAAGAACTGCAGGACTTACGTAAGACTTAGTGATCTCTTCCCATTCCCAAAACAGTGTTAGAAAATTGATGGCCACCTTCAACCATGGGCTCACAGAGGACTTGAGTAGGGAGCAGTAAGCTATGGTTCTCCATTCAAAGCAACCTTAGTGCAATTGTTATTGAATCTTACTTGTGTATTTTAAAGCCGATCTCCACATTGGAATTTTCCAGACCAGTTAGATAGCTGGTTCAATCCCCTTGCCGTTCCCCCATTATTTCTCTCCCCCTCCAAAAGAAAAAAAAAAGAGTGTGTGTGTGTGTGTGTGTGTGTGCAGGCATGCACACATATGTGTAAAGCAACATGCTAGATGATAGTGTCAAGAGAAAACAAAAATCACTACCCTCAGAAAGTTTACATTCTACTGACATATGTAAAGTTCCTACAAAATGTAGCACTAAGGAACTGGTAGGGCAACTGATTCTTGTTCTACTCAAGAATTCACTAAATAGAGAGGCAGGAAGAAAGGAGCAGAGAACAAGGTATTACCAAGTTCCAGTGAGGGTGGTTTGCTAGGATTCAGTCTACTTTTGTTCAAGAGTATCTTGACAATGGGCTTTTCCCATTTGGAAAAGGTACCTATATACCAATTTGCCAGGCCGCAGAAAGAGACCCCCCAAAAAGTACAATCAATTCAGAAAGGAGTCTGGGGAGCAATGGTAGCATAGAAGATGTTTGTTGACCTTAGAATTGCTAGAAGCTATCTACTTTTCAATCCCACTTTAGACATACATAGAGAGCTAGCTAATAGACATCAGCTTACACTGAAAGGGAGGTCTGATAAAATATGGAATGTAAACTTGAGACATCCACATAAAGATTGTATTAAATGCTATCACAGTTGTCATGGAGTGTAAGTTGCCATCTCTACCCTCATGTCCTCACTTCTTTTTTTCCCCCAGTACTAAGCCCAAGTCTCAAGTCAGCTAAGGACTCATTTGGGATTCAAGCTGTCATTGTTCTTATTTCTTAATAGGGTCACCTGTGGAAAGAATGTCATAGGGAGGATTCTAGGAAGATGGGGGTGGAGTGAATCAAAACTTTTGGCTCTTCAAATTTCTTACACAAGAGACGGAGCTAAGATGGCGGAGAGTAAGCAGTGACTTCTCCAAGCTCCCCAAGAATTTCGTCCTTCGTAACTAAAAAGTAAATTTGAGCAGATTTAAGAGTGACAGAACCCATTGGGAGACAGAGAGTGACAGATTCCCATCCCAGAGAAGTGCCTAATCAGGTCGGGGCAGAGAGAACGGAGCACACAGGAGTGGCTCCAGCTCGGACCTGAGAGCAGAGTGAGGCAGACTGGGAAGCCCCACCCAGCAGACTCACCCAGCTGGAAGCTTCTGCAGCCCTCCCACAGCCGAGGTGAGGAACCACCGAACTGGGTAGGAAGGAACGCAGGGCGCATAGCAGGGTCAGCGGTTTTTCCTGGGGCTAGCAACCCACGGCCTGGATTCTTGAAGCTACCAGCCCAGACTTTCAGAAGTTGGGATGGAGGAATGAAATCCAGGGGCTCTCATCCCCCTCCCTGACACACAAAAAATCAAGAGCTCAAAGCCCCACCTTGAGTACATTCTTGCATTAGGGTAAACAGC
>CM053583.1:223244650-223275449 GCA_028627135.1 Pseudochirops cupreus
GGGTAGGTAAAGCCAATATAATTGTTAAAATGACAATTTTACCTAACCTATTTATTCCCAATGTTATCCCAATTAGATTACTGAAAAAAAAATTTTCCTGAGTTGGAAAAAATAACAAAGTTAATTTGGAAAAACAAAAGGTCAGGAACTTCAAAGAAACCAGGGGGAAAAGATATAAAGGAAGTAGATTTGGCTGTATCAGACCTTAAACTATATTATAAGGTGAGTGTATTGTTGAAGGGTAAAGTGGATAATTTTGATTATTTTAAATTAAAATTTTCTTGTATAAATAAAACATGTATAGCCAAGAGTAGAAGGCATGTAGAAAATTGAGGGGAAAACTTTCATAGATAATTGCTGAGATAGTATATAACTGGGTCAGAATATTGCTGTGGTGTAGGAAATGATGAGCTGGTTGATTTAGAAAAACATGGACTTGGACTTATGAAGGAAGATGCTATTCCCCTTCAGAGAAACAGATGACAGGTAGAAATAACATAGTACAATCTTAAAAATATGTGTATGAGTGTGTATGTGTATGTTTATAGATATCTATAAATATAGATATAGACAAGCTTAAATGTGGCCTTTTTCAGAGTCAGGAGGAGGGAGAAGAAAAAATTAAAATAGAAAGTACAGGAGAAAACAAAAGAAAACCAACAAGGCAACAAAGAAAACCTGGGCAGCTTTGAAAATAACGTGTAGAATTTATTATATAGGTTTTATTGACATATAATTTTATATGTTTTATATTGAACCCTCTCTAATGTTCTGCCATGTACATGGCAATGTTTTTCTTTTCTTTTCTCATTTTGCATTTAAGTTTAAAGTAAATTTTCAAAATTACCAAATAAGAGGAAAAAATGCCATAGGAAAACCTACAAAGTAACAGATGAAAACAGTTCATATTTTGTAGTTTGCTATTATCTGTCATCTATCTTTCTGACATAGATGTATATATATATACACACACACACACACACACACATACATGCATACATACATGTTTACATACTCATGCTTTCTCTATATATGTATACTATATACATATATATGCTAAACTATATATAGTACATGTATATTACATATGTGTGGAGAGAAAGAGAAAGAGAGATTATGCATTATTCTTGTTAGTTCCTTTTGGCTAAGCTGAAGCTCCAACCCCTCCCTGCCCCCACTGTCCATCTTGGGGCATTTCATCTTTAAGAGCAATATGGTACAATATGAAGGACGCTGACTGGAGTTAACAAGATCTGGGTTCAGATCCTGCCTATGATGCCTACCACCTTTGTGACCTTGAGAAAGTTACATAAGCACCCTGGGATTCAATTTCTTTATCTGTAAAAAGAGTAATTTTGCTAGATGGTCTCTGAGATCCTTAACAACACTAGGCCTATGAAACTATGAAAATACTTTTGTCTGCCACTATCCCCACCCCCATTGATCATCTTGGGTCATTTCATCTTCAACTGCAGTTTAATGCATTGGAAAGAGTACTGACTCTAGAATTAGAAAAGCTGGCTTCAAATTTTTGTCTCTGCCACCTGACATCTGGGTCTCCTTGGATAAATGACTTCACCTCCCTTGGCCTCATTTTCCTCATCTGGAAAATTAAAAGGGTAGACTAGATGGTCTCTGTAGTACCTTTCAGCTCTAATTTTATTGTTCTATTACTGCTTGCTTAATTTTCATTCTTGCCTTGCCTTTTATTTAGACTGTTCCTATGAAGCAAATCCTATTCGCCAAACCAAAGACTGGTTTAACCATTGATGAATTAATTGTCTTTTCTCACTGTGTCACAAGGGCCTCAGACCTTTAAGACTGGACATCCTTTATGGCTGTTTCTCCCAAATGAACTTGCCTCCCATAGTGAATTATGGGACAGCCCTTGGTTTCCCAAGATTGCCTAAGAAAGATAACAGTCAAAACTGCTCACTAATAAAAATGAGTCATTTTCCCCTTCTTCTCACCTTCGAAGTCAATCATTTCCTACCTTGTGTTGTGACAACTGAATCATGTTCAATTAATTCCTCACCACCACCTAAAAAAATATATGTATGTATGTGTTTATGCACATACATACATATGTATGTGTGTATAGCTTGCTACAATAATTATGAATAAATATGGGTCTATCTAAGTGTATTTTTCCTCTTCTTCAGAGAATTGGGCAGTCATTTCACCATAACTATTGAGGTAAACATAGGCTATTAAAACGTTCATGGAGGAAAAGGATTGCATATTCTAGTTAGCTCGAGGGAGGACTACTGACAGATTTGTAAAAGGGGACAGACATATGGAACAGAGGGTGGTGCAATAATAGAACAAACTGAGGAAGGCCTCAATGTTCAGAAATGGCTGTTGTATACATTTTTAAAAACCAACTCATTCATGAGATCTGTAAAGAAATAGACCTGCCTTACCTCCCTCAAGTTATTTAATTCACCTTAAGGTCATCACACAGGAGAATGAATCTTCACCAAGATTTTGGTCACCAGAGTTTAAATTCGTTTGACCACAACAAATCGTGGCACCATCCACCCAGGTACACGATGGTCAGCAGTGATGGGGGAATACTTGCCTTGATGCAATCATAAATCTTCCAAAGCACAGAAATATAAAAAGAATGTAAACAGACTGCCAAGAAAACTTGCGGGTTTTCCAATAATTTTGTGAGGGAAATTTAGCGGATTTAATAAATTTTGTTCTGAGATTTTGTTACTTTCTGTGTTTTCTTTCTTGGTTTATTGCTAAAATCACTAAAGAACAAACTAAAGAAAAAATAATTTTTGGAAAATGTGACATCCATTTTTGCTTTTGCCTCTGCTTCTCCCTTTCTCCTTCTCATCTTCATGTGGTGGTAAATCTGAGAAGCAGCATAGTATGTTGGGGAAAGATCTAGCTTTGAAGTCAGGAAGACCGGAATTCAAGGGTCACCTCTGACACATTCTGGCAACTCACTTAACCTCTCTAAGGCTACAAATTTCATAAGACTCGCAACTTGTACTAGTAGAGGGATTTTTCTTGGGAGTTCACTGTAGTGATACAATCCCAGGTCTAGATTAATAATAATGTTGGTGAATATTTCTAAATAAATTTATATGTCATAGTTAGTCTCCTTACCTATGTAATAAGAATGTAATGTAATAGGAAAACCTGTACTCTTTAACTCAGGAGAACCAATAAATCACAGTGGATAAAGTTGGAGTCTAGGAAGGCCTGGGTTCAAATCCTGCCTATTATATTCATTAGCTATTTGCCCCTGGGAGAGTCACTGAACTTTTATGTACCTCAGGAAACTTCCTAGGACTTATCTATTAAATCATACTTTGATGGAGGTAGCTCCATCAAAATTCCCATAACCCCAAAGTTTCTTTCCTCCTTTCACTAAATTATAGGTCCTTTATATTTGGATACTACCTACCTCCCAGCATTGTTAATAGGATCAACGGAAATAGATTCTGTGAAGTTCTTTGCAGTCTGTAAAAGAACAAATGAAAACTATAAAAATGTGAATGTATTATTGGCAATAATTGGAGGGCCTGCTAATTCTTTGGCTCTGGGTACTCCTACTGATGAAAGGGAAAAGAGCTCCGGTATTTAGTTGCTATTCTTATTGCCTTGTTACTGTGAATATGATTCAGGACTGGACATATGACATCATTGACGTAGGCAACTTCCTCCCAGTGAGGAACTTTCTCTAATAATAGAGGTCTGCACCATCTCTACAATGTCTACAGTTTCCTAAACCACTCCAAAGGAAAATGCCTTGCCTGGGGTCCAATAGCCAGTTTGTGTCTGAAGTAGTATTTGAATCTCAGTCTTCATCCCTAGGAGACCCACTCACCATCAACTGAGCCAGACCAGTGTGGCCAAAAGAAAAACAAAAAACTCATCCCCTTGTGGCTCTCTGCCGAGGAGCATCCCCGAGCCTGTATGCTCTCTTCAGACGGCAGTTTGTCTCTAGTTATTGATTCTTTTTAAAACCTTTCCAAGTTGGCAAACAGTATTACCATCATTATAATGCTTATTAAGTAAGGTTGCAAAATTATTTTGATCCTCATAATAACTCTGTGAGTTAAATATATTTCAGAAAACTGAAGCTAAAAGATTCAATCAGTCAATGTTTATTAAGTTCCTACTATGTCCCAGGCACCGTGCTAAGTGCCAGGGATGGGAAATGGAAAAGCAAAAGACACCCTCTGCCCTCAAGGAGCTTGCAAAACAATGGGGGAGACAACATGCATAAAAACAAACACAAAGCAAACCGTACACAGGATAAATAAGAAATCACTAAAGAAAGTGCCCGAGTGAGCAGGGCTTAGGGAAGTCTTTCCGTGGATGGTTAGATTTTCACTGGGACAAAGACAGAGAGGCCAGTAATTGGAAAGGAGGAAGACAAGCGTTCCAGTCATGGGAGACAGGCAGAAATAAAAATGCCCACAGCCAAGAGACGGAGGGTCCTGTTCCTGGAACAGTCAGGAAGCAATCGTCACTGAAGCAAAGGGAGTGCATCTTAGAGCTGGAAAGGCAGGAAGGCATTAGGTTACGAGGGGCTTCGAAGGCCAAGCAGAACATTTTGTGTTTGGTCCTAAAGACAATAAGAAGACACTAAGTAGGAGAGTAGCATGATTGAACTGTGATTAGGGAAAGGACTTTGGTGGCTTGACGGAGGATGAGGCCTTGCCCTCCAGTAGTGGCAGCGTCAGAGGAAAGAAAAGGACACGTCTGAGACATTTGCAGCTTTGGCAACAACTTGGATATGGGGGGTGCGGGTGGGGGTGGTAAGAGATAGTAAAGAATCCAGGATGATGACTAGGTTCCAAGCCTGAGGGCCTGGGACTCTACAGTAATTGAGAAGGCAGAAGGAGAGGAGGGTTTAGAGAGAAAGATAATATGTTCTGTTTTATAATGTTGAAGTTTATGATGTCTAATGGACATGCAGTTTGATGTATCTGAAAGGCAGTTGGAGACGTTAAACTGTAGGTCAACAGAGAGACTGGGGCAGAAATGGTAGACTTGAGACTCATCAGCATAGAGATAGTCATTGAATCCATGGGAGCTGATGAGATCAGTTAGTAAAAGTACAAGGCAAGATTTGAATCAGGTCTTCTTGGTAATCTCTCTCTGGTACCCCCATGATGCTCCAAGACCCAAGGTCACCTCCATCCAAGATTAGGTATCTGGACATTAGTAGGGGAAAATCATCACCTTAGATAATGATTTGATTTAGAGATAACCTGGTCCTGTAGAGCACTTGGGGAAGCAGTCTGAAAGGGGCCAAAATTTTAAACTTGTTTTCCTGAAGCTTGAAAATGCTCAGACAACATATTCACTTAAAAGGAACAGTTTATGAAGACAATGTTGAGACCTGCTTGAGAAAATAATTCGTCATGCTTTAGAATTGACAGCTATTAAATTCCTCTTAGGGTAAGAAAGGCATAGTATACAAATGCATGAAAAACAGGTTATACATGTGAAGACCCTATTGGTAACTTTTACACATTTTTATAGGGCTACTATCTCAGTGTTTATGACTACTGAATTTTGAATTCATATATTTAAAACATCTACCAATTTGTCAAAAACTGTGAAAAGAGCTTGCAATACCCCTCTTGTTTCCATTTAATTTCAAGACACTAACAAAAATAAAGAGAAAAATACCATACAGACCTTCCCTCTACAGCACTTTAGACCTTCCTCCTATCCCATTTATTTTTGTATAAATGGAAAACTTACTGAGGTAAAAACATGAACTCTATTTGCCTGGAGATGCCAAAATGCAACATTTGGGGGGGGGGGGGGGAGATGTGACTTTTTTGATTAGGCAAAGTTCAAACTACTTCTTACAAATTAACTACTAGCTAATCTTGTCCTCTGAAAAAGGCTCAGCTCTCTAAATAATAAAATGGGGTGCACGTTGCCAAAATGTGTTTGAATAAGCATTTTATGTTTTACCTAACACTTGGAAGTACATACACTTTTGGAAATATTCTCTGAACTTTACTTTTCAGAAGTCAAAGAAAAAAAATCATTTGATGTCCTTGCCTGCAGAGGGACATGTTAGAACTCAGTTTACTCAAAGACTTTTTTCATATTCATGCCACAGTATCCATCTACAGCAACCTTGGGTTTTTCCTGCTAAGGACTCTTAAAGACAGAAAATAATTCATTGCATTTTCATAAATAACACACAAAAAAGGTGGAGATATTAAACAGTTAAAGCAAATCAAGGTAAGATTTTCTCAAACCAGATTTTTACTTCTGTCAGAGAAATGAGTAATCTTCATAGGCCAGCTTTTTCGTTTTCTTTTTTAAAAAATATATTTATTTGATAGTTTACTTTTTCCTAATTACATACAAACATAATTTTAACATTCTTTTTAAAAAAATTTTAACCTTTTCATTTCCATAGGAAAGACATATAGAATAGTAAACTAGGAAAAGAACCGAAATATCATAGGATCAAAGTTATAGAACTGGAAAGGATCTTAGAAGCCAACTAGTCCAACCCTCTAATCCCACACATGAGGTCTAGAGAGGGTAAATGAAACAATGGATAAATCATTGGACTTGGTTCCAAGAAGACTCAAATTCAAATCTTAATTCAGACACTTACTAGCTGTGTGATCCTCGAAAAGTCAATTGACCTCTCTGGGCTTCAGTTTCTTCATCTGTAAAATGGGGAGAGGAGTGGTATTTTTATCAGTTTCTCTGGAATCAATTATTCTATTTAGATTATTTTCGTATTGGTTTGCCCAACCCTAACATTTCTCCTCATATGTAATCCAATTGTCTATTGGCCATATCATACTGGATATCTTGTGGACATCTTGAGCTCAACATGTCCAAAATTGAATTCACTATCTTTGTCCTTAAATTTTTCCCTCTTCCTAACTCCTCTATTGCTGTCAAGGGTATCACCACCCTCCCAGTCACTCAGGTTTGCAAACCTAGCTGTCATTCTCAACTGTTACTTTTCCTTCACCACCACTTCCCATATCCATCAGTTATAAAGTCCAGTTGTTCTCACACTGTAATGCCATGCACAAGCAGCTTCCCAAAAGAATGCTACTGTGAACAGCTTTTAAGGTTAGGATTACACAGTACAGTGAACACTCCATTTATTCCATTATAAATCAAGGTAATCAATCAATTCACAATACAATAATC
Organism: Pseudochirops cupreus; assembly: GCA_028627135.1. Lineage (NCBI taxonomy): Eukaryota > Metazoa > Chordata > Mammalia > Diprotodontia > Pseudocheiridae > Pseudochirops > Pseudochirops cupreus. The sequence goes on from CM053583.1 coordinate 223,251,824, forward strand.
AATACTTAATCATTCAACACAATATCAATTCAATACATTCAATACAATAATCAATCTTCCACTCATGGGCCAATTATAGATTAACTTAATCAGTCACTTATCTAGATTCACAATTACTAAATATCATTAATCACTAAATACAGTCATTAGAAAATTACACAAACCCTCCACCCCTCGGTGTCCAGCAAACTTCAATTTCATCAGGCATTCTATATCCAAGGAGAGGCCTTTGCTTCATCTTGACTCAGGTGGTCTCTCAGATTCCCTGGTTCCCCTCCATGGTCCCAGCTCCTACTTGAATCCAGCAAACAGTCACCTGGATTCAGAAGCAGACAGCTCCTAGATTCTCATCCAGTCCTCTGGGCAGTTCTTGGTACACACTGAAGTCCACAGGTTCTAACACATCTCAAACCCTTCACCACTTCTCTTGCCAAGAACTCAAGGATCCACCAAGCCACAAACAAAGAAAGCCTTATTCTGGTCATGCTTCTTCAGTCCTCCAGCAGTTCAGCTGGCCATAGGACCCAGTAGAAATCTCAGCCTTCCAGGCAGCAGCCACTTCAGCCTTCACCAGATTCTGGTCTCAAGAAAACTCCAACTCAGTTCTCACTTAGGTTCCAGATGCTGGGAGAGCAACTCTGTCTCTATCTCTGTCTCTGTCTCTGTCTCTGTCTTCCTCTCTCTCTCTCTCTCTCTCTCTCTCTCTCTCTCTCTCTCTCTCTCCCCCTTCCTCTCTCTCTCTCTCCCTCCCTCCCTCCCTTTCTTTCTCTCAAACTCCAACTCAGTTCTCAGTCCAGCAGCCCAGCTCCCAGTTTCTTGGATAATTCTGCTCCCTCCATCAGGAGCCACCAGGAACATTCTTGACTCTGTCTGTCTGTCCTCTGGAGCTCTCCTTAAATACACACACTGGTCTCCTGTCTCAGCCAACCCCCTCCTGCCAGTCAGCAACAGGAGACAGAGTTCATGTCCTCTGTTCACACAGGAGACTGAGTTCATACCTTCTACCTCTTTCACACAAGAGACAGAGCTCACACCTGTACTTAGCCCTTAGTAACTAAGGGCTAAGTACCTGCTAAATTAATTACTTTTACACACATATATTCTTCTTCCTTTCTTTGAACAGTGCCACCACAGCTGTGTAGAACTTCCCTCATCATCTCACACCTGGACTAGTGCAATAGTTTACTGGTTGGTCTCTCTGTCTTATGTCTCTTTCCACACCAAGTCATCCTCCACCAAGCTGCTATATTGATCTTCTGAAAGCACAGGTCTCATTATATAACTCCTCTATTCAATAAAGCCTAGTGGCTCCCTATGACTTTCACAATCAAATAAAAAATCCTCTATTTGGCATTAATGGCCCTTAATCACTGGTTCTGTTACTATCTTTTTAGTCTTATACAGTATTCCCCTCCACATACTCTATATTAATGTCATTGGCCTCCTCATTGTCACTTATTTTTCAGTCATGTCAATTCTGCATGACCCCATCGGAATTTTCTTGGCAAAGTTCCTGGAATAGTTTGCCATTCCCTTCCCCATCTCCTGCACTTCCATTTTCATTGGCTTTCCCTCATGCCCATAACGTTCTCCCTCCTCATTTCCACCTCCTGGCTTCCTTCAAGTCCCAACTAAAAGCCCACTTACTAAACGAAGCCTTTCCCCCTCAATGTCAATGGTTATTTCTGTTGATCATCTCTAATTTATCCTGTGTGTGTATAACACACACTTGTATGTATGTATATATACACATATGTATATAATATGTGTGTATGTGCTGTTTGTACACGGTAGTTTTCATGTTGGTTCCTCCATTAGACTATGAACACATTGAGAGGTGGGACTAGATTTTGGATTTTGTTTTTTGGTTGGTGATAGGTGGTATTTTGGTTGTTATTTTTAAATTTGTCTTTCTTTGTATTCTCAGAGCTTAATGTATAGTGCCCTGCATATGGCAGGGTCTTAATCAATGGTAGTTTATTGGCCAACTAAATACCCAAGTGATCTTTCTAAAATCAGACCTTTCCTTTTAATTTTTGTTATACACATATAGATAGATAGATAGATAGATATTTTTTTTCCTTGACAACATAAATAGTATCTTCTATTTGCACATTTCACCTAGCTTAACTTTTGTGGTGGTAAACAACTTGGAATACTGTTGATAATATATCCTATCTTTTCTCTACATATATGTAGATTTCAGAAAAGTTCCAGGTATCTCAGTGCTTTTAATATGTAAATAGATTCTGGGTTTTCACACCTGAGTGAATGGGTTATATCCTGCTGAAACCTGCACACCGAGATTTAATTAGGACATAAGTGTAATTGACAGGTTTTCTGGAAAGAAAATTATAATTCTCTTCATAGTTAATATATTAGAATACTGTCACAGTGAGTAAGTGGAAGGAAGATGAGAAGTGCCCATGGAAAGAGCACTGGAAATCACAAGGGGAAACAACATTGATTGACCAAGGCAGTTATTAATCATGACCTCAGAGAACTTTTAACAATGGGTGCCTCCTTTGGTAGATTGGTGGTGGACTGGAGCTAAAGAAGACATATATTTTCAGTGTGTTGATTTCTTTTACTTATACTTCTTTTTTGTAAGAAAAGATTTTTTTTATCAGGTGGGCAGGTCTTTGGGAAATGACAATGAAGTTTCAAATATCAATAAAACATTTGTTTATTTTTTTAATTGCTTTTTTAAAAATGTGCTGAACTAAATAAGGGTCAGATAGTAAATAAAGTCAACAGTAAAGTCCCTGGAGTAAGGGTGTCTATACCTTGCCTGCAATAGGGTCAGGGTGCATGGAGTGCTCAAGGAGGACCAGCACCTGTGGTGTGAGGGCTTGCCAAACCCTTTTCAGGGCTGATCATCCACCTTTGTTGGCCACTTGGCACTCAGCTCTCTACCTGTGGTTCCAAGAAGTTTGTAGCATCTGCAGTGGCCACACTCCAGTAAACTGTCTTGGTAGACAGGCTAAACCAGGTTGAGGATAACCAACAAGCCTCAAGCCTCTTGTTAAGGTAGGGAGGTATCTACATATCTACATCAAACATGTGAAGGCTCCCTGGTAGAATTGGGGAGGGTGGGGTTTGACAACTTGTTCTAATAGAGATGAAGGCAGCTGAAGCAGGTACTGTGGAATGCTAAGAGCTTGGTCAGGCAGCAAAGATGCCAAGGTCATTCACTTCATCCCCAGTCACTGCCAGTCATCCTGACTTTTGTCTTGTCTCTGAACTGTGGTGACTCTGGAAGGGAGAGTGAGTCTGACAATTTTGTGCAACTCTGCCTAACTTAAATCTAATTTAAATCATGCTGGAGTCAAGACATCACCTAATGGTATCATTGGTCCTCTTTGAAAATGAAAGACAACAACAGCAGTCTGGTCTTAAACAAGTCACTTTATAATTCTGGACCTCATTTTCCCCCTTTATAAAAGAGTGAATTAGACTAGAGAGTCAATTTTTCAGACCCTCCCAGCTCTATGAAGTAATAAACTTATACAAATTGGTGGGGTTGTTTTTTTTTTCCTACTCTTCTGAGTATTATCAAAGGATTCTTCATTACTAAATTTTACAGCCTTTTTCTTGGAACTTATGGTTCTCTCTCTTAGAAGGAGTTGACCCTGTGCAACATCAAATTTCCTAAATACTCTCTTTTCCCTAGGTTTTCATGATACTGTTTTCTCCAGGGTCTCCTTTTACCTTCCTGACTGCTCTTTATCAGTCCCCTTTACTAGCTCATCATGTATGTACCTCTGAAGAGGTTTACCCACAAAGAGGGTTAGGGTTGCCTGAGACCCCAAAATACCAACATGCCGGATCCTGCCGAAAGAATTCCACTCAATGACAAAATGGTTTTTTGTTGTTGTTTTTAAATTTGTCTTTCTTTGTACTCTCAGAGCTTAATGTATAGTGCCCTGCACAAGGTAGGGTCTTAATCAATGGTAGTTGATTGGCAAACTAAATACCCAAGTGATCTTTCTAAAATCAGACCCTGTCTTGTCTCCATGTGGTGTGAGAGCGCCATAGAATTTTCTAGCACAGACTTGCGCTGTGTCAGATGATTCTGGCCGGCTTGTCCAATACAAGCTTTACAGATACTGAGGCTCCTTAAGAGTCTACTCAATGTGGCAAACTTTTAATAAACTTTTCTTTGGCTGAGAGAAGACTTGAGTTGTACTCATTCAGCAAAACCCAGAATGTTGTCACGTTGGAGTCTCAAGGACCTCTAACCTTATACCTCATCATTTTATGGTAACCCCAAACCTCATCAGTTACATGCTTAAGCCTGCTCATATCCACCATGTGTTTCTCCATTTCCCTATGTTATTCTTATATAAAATAAATACAGATTAAATGTGAAGAGAAAAAATACAAGGGTAGATAAATTCCAAGTAGTTGGGAAGAGACAGCTTGATAACCTTAATTCTAAGGTTGGTATCAGAGCTGTTTTGTTTCTAAGCTTTTTCCTTTTTTTTTTTTTTTACTTCCTCCCCCAAAGTAAGGCATTCATTTCCTTTGGACATATATTCTCACAGTCATTAACTTGTTAAAAGCCTTTTTCATCAAATATTTTCTTGCTGTGCAATATTACTCTATTCACATTTAAAAATCTTTATGACTGATCATTTTTTAGATTCTGATCCTGGGCACTTTGAAAGACTAATTGCCATTGTCTACTTACTCGAAGCCATAGAGAGTATAGGAAGCTTTGTGGAAGGTCAGAGAGGATCAGAACGGTATGTTGATGTCAGAGATCGGCAGCTCCTCCTCCTTACGCTGCTCTTGAGATTCTCGTTTTCTGATTGCCCAAATGTCCGTTCTTTTCATGTTTATTGCTCACTCTCCTAAATGCTTTCTTTAATTCAGTAACTAGGTATTAAAATCATATATGTAGCTTTGAAAACAGATCTTTTTTATAACCTACAGCAATTTTATAACCAATAGCTAATTTTCTATAGTGCTTATTATGTTCTGGGCACATAAATATGTCCTTTGATCCTCATGACCCTGGGAAGTAGGTGCCATTATTATCCCTATTTTATAATTGAGGAAACTAAGGCAAACAGAGGTTGACTTGCCCAAGGTCACATAGAAATATCTGAGGCCATATTTGAACTCAGATCTTCCTTACTCCCGGCCTAGCACTCTTTCCACTATGACACCTAGCAGCAGCATCGCCAGGTTGCCAACATATTGATTCTATTCTTTATCTCACTTGTGTCTATACATGGTTCCTGTTGTTTTTCCTAGTAACATCCTCTTGAGCCTGCAAGGTTCTGTAATCTTAGTGCCAGTGCTGACAGTGATCTCTTGTACATCTCTAAAAAAGACAAAATTACACAATATTGAGCTCCAGCTTTTTTCAACCATGGGAATAAAATTTTCAAGATGAATTATTTGTGAAATTGTAGAGCAGTTTTACATGTTTTGCATGTGTGACTTAATCCTTCAGTCTCAGCACTGGTAATGCTCAAACTTTTGAGAATTTTGTCAATAGTCTCTTAGAAATAAATTTTCTTACTTTAAATAAAAATTGAAGGAATCAAGCAAAGATTCATTTAGAATGTTGGACTTGAGTTGCCTTACTGCAATCTCTACACTCCTCTCTTTCTGTTGCGGACACAATTCTTTTTAGACTCTTAGACTTGCACCTTCATTGTAGTTTTAAATCTTCTATTCCTCTCATGTATGAACAGTTGCCAAGCCTTGCCAAGTCTTACAGATTTTTTTTCTACCACATATCTCATAGGCCAATCACTTCTTTCCATTCCCTCACACCCCAATCACCCTCATCTAACCTCACATTTAGACAACTGTAATAGCTTCCTAGTTAGTCTTCCTGCCTCAAATTTCTCCCCTCTATAATCCATCCCCCACCTAGCTGTCCAACGTATTGTCCTAAAGATTTAGTGCAATCACATCATCTCAAGTTTCCTCATCTGTAAAATGGATGACGTATGACAAGATGGTTTCTGATGTTTCTTCCACCTCCAGATTTATGATCCCAATAAGCAATGATAATCATATTAAAAACTTCTAAAGGAAAAAAAACTTTTATTTACTCCTTTTGAGGGTGAAAATAGGACCAAAAAAATATAATGAGTTTACAGTAAAAGTCTGATCATAAATAGCAAGTGTTAACTCTCAGCATATGCCTATTTTAAGCAAAACACAATGATCTCAGATTATATTTAAATCTTCCAGGAAATGTATATAGCATCAAAGCAGGTGATGAAGATGTTTTGGGAAGGCAAATACTTTGGTGGAAGTTTATAGCTCTGTAAAGGTGCTAATCATTTTACAGACTCTGAATATCTATCTAATGCCAAATTAAATCTAACCAGTCCATAGGTAATTTATTGAGGAAAATGACATAATTAGTTTTAAAGGGATGTAAGAACGGAAGACAGTATTACATCATGGGCTATTTAAATGCTCTCCAAACTTTTTGATTATATACCCAATCTATAAAAAATAATACCACACATATCTAGCATATGAATATCTGTTTATTTATTTATAGATTATAAACTTCATTCCTCTGCAAAGTACACTTTGTTATTCTCCACCATGCCTCAGAAACCTCTTCATCCTAGAAGCTCACTCCAGTCTTGGATTTCACATATTGGAAGTGCCCTCCACTTGCTATGGCTTCTCCCTCTGATTGGATGCTCTTCCCAGAACCTCAATTTAAGGATACCACTCAGGTCAGTCATAGCTCATTCCTCTCCAGGCTGTACTCCTGATTTTCTTCTCTATCAGACCCCTCAGTTACCTTCACTCCAGCCCTCTCTGTCTCCTTTTTCAGCTTCCTTTTCTGTTTCTAAGTTTTCTTCAAGATCTAAAATTCTATGAAAAAAGCATTTGTTATAAATAAATATATTAGACAGATATTTGCTTGTTCGGCTACAATAAAGTACTACAATATAATTTTGAACTTGTTACAGTAAGCTAATCCAAGATGAAGTTTCATGTCTTTTTGATATGTTGGCATGGGACCACTTTGCTAACAGTAAAAGAGCAAAAGAAATTGTGATACAAAGGAAACATGGTTCATTGTCCTTAGTTCCTCCCCCCTTTCTCTCTGGGCACATACCTTGGGTACACTAATACTTGGGCCTGCCATCCCTGAGGCTCTAATACCAATGATTTTGATGATTTTGTATATCCCTTATTCCCCACCCCCTTTCAGTTCTCACTGCCTTCTAGTGTTTGTATGAGTTAACTATTCAAAATCATAAGCCTCATAGCTCCCAGGTAACATGCCAATTTTAACAATACCCCCACCCTGATTGTCTAAATGCAGGAAGTGAAACTGATTTTGGAAATTTCAGACCAAGTAAGAGGGGAGGATAATGCCACAGGAGGACTGTAGGGTAGATATTTTTGCACAGATAGGACCTAGTGGTATGTCTCAAATCATTCCACAAAGGCAGGCAGTGACCTACTCTGTAGATGCTTGGGGCTAGTTCTGTAAAAAGAGGTATCTGAGAATGAGTTATAAAAAGATAGGGGAGGTATGCTCAAAACTGGAGCAAGGCTCAGCAGTTATAGGGAAAAAACACCCAGTCCCTCAATTTCATAGTCCACTTTTGTGTATCAATAATGTTTTCCCAATGAACAGTTATGAGTGTGTGTGTGTGTGTGTGTGTGTGTGTGTGTGTGTGGGAGAGAGAGAGAGAGAGAGAGAGAGAGAGAGAGAGAGAGAGAGAGAGAGAGAGAGGGAGAATTGGAGAGGGAGAGTAGTTTCACTCTGTGTCTTCTTTTGGTCTGTCCCGGTGTTTCTGAACGCTCTGAAGCAGACTTCCTGTTTTCTCTTCCTGCTTAATCTTGCTTTTCCCACCTTTCTCATCCTTTGCTATTTCCTTGGGTTTTTTGTTCTTCTTAACATATTCTCTCTCTCTTCTTTTCTTTTTCCTTCTCTCCCTCCCTCTCCCTTTCTCCCCTCCCCCTCCTCTCTCCTTACCTCTTCTTCTTCTCCCTCCCCCTTATTCTCTCCCTCTCTTTCCCTCTTCCTCTCTCTTTTCCTCTCTCTCTCTCTCTCTCTCTCTCTGTCTTTCTCTCTCTCTTTCTTTCATTGTTACTCATTCCTCCAATACCACAAAGATTATTTCACATTTCACATCATCACCACATACTTATTAAGTCTTTAATATATTACTATTTTCTGGGCACTGGGGATACAAAGCAGTTATAGTAGAAGACTTCCCCAGTCTTTTGCATGACATTAAACCCCTCTATATCCTGGAAACAGATGAGACACATTCTTTGCATTCATCCTACACACTAACCAAACAGAGATTCTCTCTACGTGTTATACTCTTAGTGCAGTCTTCCACTCTGGGCCTTTCCTTACACTGTTCCCTCTTCCAGACAATCCAAGAGGAATTAAATGTATTCCCATTCTTAAAAGTCCAATTCAAATGTCACCTTTTGCATAAAACTTTCCCTGGTACCTGTTATGGGAATCTAAAGATCTTCCCTGCCCCTAGGCCCTTTGATAGGCTTAAGTGGCTCTGAGAACCTTTCCAGATTTGAAAGTATACTCTGCCCCCTAATAGGCTGAATGTGATCACATGGAGCCTGTGGTGGGAGGCTTGTTCTTCAGGAATGCCCACACCTTGATACTTTGTGATTGGGCAGTGGGTCAAGAGGACTGTGACATTCTCTGAGCCAGGAGAAGGCTATACATATACATATATATACATATGTATATGTATATATCTATCTATCTATCTATCTATCTATACCTTGATGTGAGTTTTTGCTTTGGGGGCTCACTTTAAAAAGAGTTGTGTGATTTGGCCAGACAAGACTCTGGAAAGCCATTGAGCCCTCTAGCTTTGAAAAACTCGGTACTTCCAAGTTTTCCAAGTTGGTACTTCCCTGTCTGGTAACTGAATAGGTATGGATGTAATGGTCAGAGCGTTGGAAGCCCGTCTGCTGATCTGTTTCCTTGTCTGCTTGTAACTTGTGTTTGTATTCTGTTTGCATTCTCTGAAGTTCAGGGTGCTGACTTTTTCCCCTGAACTAGGTAAATGATATATGTTTGATTGATTAAAGTAAGATTGTTAAGCCATTTGGTGTTGCTTTCTTTTAGAAAAGCAGATCTAAGAACCTGTGGTAGCAGCCACCCTGGGTATGCTAGGGTGCTTGCTGATACAATACCACAAACAGTGGATCTCACTTTCTTTCAGAACTCTTTAAGACGCTTATTATGAAATGGTGTTTATTCTAGTTTTCTGTCTTTGTATGTCATCCCTATACCAGAGCATATATGCTCCATGAGAGCAGGGAAAATGTCATTTAAACTTTGTTTTCTTCCCAACTCCTAGTAAAACGCCTTGAATAGAATAGGTGACTAGCAAATAAGTGAATGATAAAGACAGCATCTTTTCTACCTTGTTCATAAGGATACTGTGAAATTCATTATAAATCTCGTGTCAAAATCCAAATATGCAATGTCCATAACATTTGACTAATCTCTAACAAATTCTATTAGTCTTGTCCACAAATACATTTGTTCTTGATGACACTACACTTGCCATCTGTGATCACCACTGCCCTTTCAAGAGTTCAACAACTCTCCTTTTAGTAAAACATTGTAAATATTCACCAGAAATTGAAGTAAAAGTTAAATTATCAGTATTTGTCTTTCCATCCTTTTTTGAAGTACAGGACATCATTTGTTCCAAATCAGACTAAAATTTCCTTTCTGATATATTAAAATTTGTCAAAGATCAGAGACAATATCCACTAAGCACTTCCCCAAGGTCTTCCAGTATAGTGAGATATAATTCATATTAACCTGGTCACTTGAAGTTAAGGTGATCTGTAAGTAGTCTGCACACCTATTATCAGTTCCAATCATGGCTCCTACTGAGCTGTAAATGCCTTGAGGGTTGTTTGGGTTTTGTTTTTTTTTTTATCCTTTCATCCTCATATACTTATAATAGTTACTTTGCAGATATTTGTCAGATAATATTACTTATTCATATTGAATTCCAATTCCCCATTAACTATTATTATTCCATCATTCTGAGACCAAAGATCCTTCTTATTGGCAAAGGATATGGATGAATATTTGATCAGACCTCATCTTATCGAGGTAGCTAGCCATTCCAGTGTGTATGTGTGTGTGTGTGTGTGTGTGTGTGTGTGTATACTCACTTAGGTAGGATTCCCCATCTTGATCTTCATATTTATATACATCATGGCATTCTGGATGGACATCCACGGCTAGAAGCTATCGAGTATAAGACCTGGGCTCAAGACTTTCCTCTGACACACAGGCTGAGTAGTTCTGAGCAAGTCACTTAACTTTTCAGTGACTTCAGCGATTTAGTAAGTTTATAAGTCTTACAGCACTTGGCCATCTACTTTGGTACAGGGTGTTTCTTTAACAGAAGCTCTCTATAGCATTGAAATCACAGATCTATTGGTTGAAGGGATTATGAATATATCAAGCAGTGAGGTGAAACAAAGGCATATTTTTAACTTTCTTTAAGTCCCAACGGAAATCCCATCTTCCCTAACTTCTCTTAATTCTAGTGCCTTTCCTCTATTATTTTCTATTTACCCTGTATACAGCTTGCTTAGTATATAAGTATTTGTATGTTGTCTTCCCCATTAGATTATAAGTTCCTTGAGGGCAGGCACTGTCTTTTGCCTCTTTTTGTATGCCCAGGACTAATCACAGTGCCTGGCACAGAGTAGGCAATTAATACATATTTACTGAATGAACAAATGAACTCAACTGCTTCCCCAAACCCCACTCCAATTTTGTTAAAAGAAATGCTTAGTCTATAGATATTCTTTTCTGGTTTTTAATGTCTAATCCCTCACTTAAATTTTATTTTGTGGTAATTTTGCTGCTTAAGCTGAAGCTTTCAGTGGTTGTTTTCCACTATTTTTAACAGAGAAAATAATCACTAACTAGATCATCAATCACTCTCTATTTTCCTGAGGAAGAAGAAAACCAAGAAATAAGATTTTGCTCTAACTTCTCTTTGGTGAATACTGAAATAACTCAGAATAAGCAAATTCAGCCTGGAATTTATGATGAGTTGAAGCTCATTAGTGCATTAGCAAATATATATATATATATATATATATATATATATATATATATATGAGTTTTGAAAGGTTTTCAGGGCCTGAAGTTAGCTATGACAACTAATTACCTTTAGGCTGAATCATATTAGAAAATGAGTTCTATTCCCCCCTGTACTTTACATGCTCTCAGGTAGCAAGGTGCTTACAGAAAGACATTAACCCTTTGTATCCATGACAATATCATTTTGGGCGAATTGACATATTTAGCAGAAAAGATCTTATAAGTTATTTCAATGCTTCTGGGTATTGTGCCATGTGGACAGATCACAACTTATTGGTCTGGCTGAAAAATGATAGTTAGAATAGTTTTGTGCTTCCATTTTACATTTTGCTGACTGCCAAAAATTGACTTAGATGCTGGGAGTCTATTGTTTTCCCAGAGTTTCCACTATTATTTCATGTGTTTCCAAACAGTATGGTAAAGTGGAAGAAACACTGGACTTTGCGTCAGGAAGGCCATTACTCAAAACCTGCCTCAGACATTTTAAAGCTGTATTACCTGAGCAAGTTACATCTCCTCTCTGAGCCTCAGTTTCCTCATTTGAAAAAAAAGATTATGTTGGCACCAATTTCACCAGACTATTATGAGGATCAGCTGAGATAATGGTCACAGTATTATTTGCAAACCTTCTAAAGCATGAAATGAGAATGCTCTGTCATGATTATTCTCTTCATCCTAACCCCTTCATTATGTCTCTATTTGAATATTCTGCTGCCACATTGAATTGAATGTTAATATGGAAAAATACAGTTCTTAACTCCACCCCCCCAAATACTTTGGTATGGCCCTATTTCCCTTTTATCGGAGCAGAGTCATTCTCTGACCTCCATCTGTGCCCTAAATTGAAAGTTGATCATCCACAAATATAAGCAGATGCCAAATCCAAATTTTTTTTAACCTGTAACTTTGTTCAAATAAGCTTGTTCGTCTTAAATCCCACAGCTCAGTCTCTTGCCATGTCCTCTCCTAGTTTGGTATAATCTCTTTCTTGTTGACCTTTTCATATGCTATATATCTGAACACCTTCACACTTTAGCAGAATACTTTATTCTGGCTCCTGGCTTTCACTGTGTCAATCTGCTACTCACAGACCCTCTTTTTTCCTTTTCTATTTTCCAATCACCCTCCTATTGAAATTGATGTAGAGACCCTCCTTGTTCCAGTCTGGCTTGACTATATTAATCAGTCTGTTGGAGGGGTTTCTGCAAGTCTGCTGCATGGACTTTAATCCCATCGCCTCACAGTTAGTCAGCAGGTAGTCACTTGAAGTCACAGTAGCATGAATCCCATTTCTTCATGAGTATATAGAAAACACAGCTACCACTATCCAGGTCCTCATTTGAAATGTGGGCCAATCACAATACTTAGGGACCAAATGAGACACAATGGCCCATTCCCTTTTGGAGACATGGTCCTATCAGGATGATCTTTCTTTTTAGGGAAGATTGTCTTTAAAAGTAGCAGTAGCTTGAAGTCCCAGTTCTAAACCCTGGGGCTGGTCCCTGCTTCCTTAATGTCTTTTTATTTTTAAATAAACTCCTTTTTAATTTTCTTTTCCTGAGTTTTGCCTCTTTTATCAGAAGAAAAGGCTCCAACAAAGAATTTTCCCTTTAACAATCCAGTTCAAATATCACTTCCAATTGCTGCTGTCAAGACCCTGGGAGTCGGTTTTCTGTTCTTATTCTGTGCTACCTCTTGCTCTCCATGAAAGCCAAGCACCTGTAGTTTATCTATTGCCCTCTTTACACTTTTCTCTCATTTATATATCCAAGCATTTGACCTGAAGATTCAGTGAGGAAAAAACAACAACAAAAAACCCTCACCTTTTGAATCTATTGCACCTCTCTGTCCTTCCCTCTTAGATCAAGAAAGCTTCACCATAGCACAAACTATTTGCATGTTCCCTGAACACATTTGACTTTTGAACACTTTTCTTAGCATAAAGGATACCAATCTAAATATCTGGGTTCCTTTCAAGCCTTTTGTATTCTCTACTACACATCTTGAAAATCTTAAATCTGAAAGTACAGCACCATTCATCCTTTATTTTTAACATACTAAACTCAACTTTTTTTTTCTGATTCCCTATCTAATGAATGTTAACCATCTCTAGAGAAGTCCTGCCCTTTTAATTCTGATATAACCCAAGTAAGTCCTGAGTATCCTTATTATAACTCATATTCTTGCAGTATGTCAAGTGCCCAGATGTTGGCTAGCTACATCTCCCCTTAAAAGCTCTAAGAGAAGTCCTAAGAAGTAATTGCGTGTCTTTCTCTGATACCATAATGATGAGATGCAGGCTCTGAGAGCCCCGTAGAGCTCTCCTTGAATCTTCCCCGCTGTAAGGCATTTGCCTGAGGCCATGAGCCTTAAGTTGTGGCTCTGCCTAAATCTTTTACTCCTCCTTTGTGCAGCAATTTCCCACCCTGGATCCTCCAGTTCCACCCTTGAACAGGCCTGGCCCACCATTGTCTGTCAGCTCCAGGTAGCCTCCAGCAACTTCCCACCCTTAATCACTTATTACTGGAGTCTGACCTCATCTGACTCCTCCTGAAAACCCTCCCCAAACTCCTCCTCTAGACCACCCCTAGATTCCTCCCACACTCTTTCTGTATATAAGACCCAATCTTCCCTCCATGTGGTGTGAGAGCACCATAGAATTTTCTAATACAGACTTATTCTATGTTAGACGATTCTGGCCGGTTAGCCCAATGCAAGCGTCACAGGTACCTAGGCTCCTTGAGAGTCTACCCAATATGGCGAACTTTTAATAAACTTTACTTTTCTTTGGCAGAGAGAAGATTTGAGTCGAATTCATTTGGCAGGACCTGGCTTGTTGGTATTTTGGGGTCTATACCACTTCAATAATTTCATAACTCCACCGAAGTGTTGCCTTCAAAATTATCAGTTGACAATCACATGGTCAGTCAGCTATAATTAGCTTTTAGAAACGAGGATTTATTACACTAATTATATAGTCTGTGGGAAAGTGGGTTCAAATTTAGTGAACACATGTGGCAAAGGGATAATGCACAACAGAAGCTCTTCCGTCCTGCTCAGAGGATGCCCAAGAAGGCAGGGTGTAATCTCTTTGGGGAGTTCTTTATAGAGCTGAGAGTCTAATTTGTTCCTAACCACCCATGATGCAGATCCCATAGCCAAGTGATCCAAGGACACTTTTTGGTACATCGATGGGGAGTTTCCAGACCCGCGGAAACAGGAAGGTTCATCTTTGGTCGAGTGTAAGAGTGAGGAAATTTGGTCAAAGCTGAGTCCCATTCTCCATTTTCTAGATTTCCTTCCCTTCTTAGCTTGCTTGGTAATTTATTGAGGATTCCTTGGGCATTCTAAAGTTTCCTCTGCCTGTTCTTGTGCAACAGCATTCTATTTCACAAAGCCTTTTCACATGTAAAGGTTTTTATTTGCTTGATTGAAATGTGTTCTTATCTTGTTAACGTATCAAAGATAAGATGGAGTGGGAATGTTTTAACTGCATCTCTACTGTGTGAGATTAAATTGATTCTGCATTATTTTTATTGATCCTATTTACAATTAATTGATTTTGCCATGTAACTGTCTAAGTGGTTCTTTGTTTCTGAACTTAGTTCAGAAATTCAGCTAGTCTGTAATGAGTTAAGTTTAGAAATCCAATTCTCCTGCTAATCACTGTTCTATTCTTGCCTCAAGGATATCTGCTATCCTTGAGGGATATGGGTGTTCATCAGGGAGTCTGGTCTAGTATTTTTACACTTCCAAGCTAGCCTTCAAGGATGTCTGGTTTACTATCCAAAGAAGTCTGGTCCACTATTTCTAACCTTTTACCAGTAGACTCAAACAATGAACTTTTGTTTATAATAGGAGGGAAGTAGAGGTTTTCTAATAGCCCTGCATTCCCAGCTTCCAAGCAATCATATTGTTGTCCATGACTCAGATATATAAACAATCATGTTGTCCTGATGCCCCTGATGCTCTCCACCCTGTAACCAATTATACTATTTTCTTAACTATCTTGTTATGCTCTTTGTTCTTTGTTTATAAAAAAGGGAGGTACATCTTGATCTAGGGGTCTTCTGGCTTACTGAACAGTCATTAGACCCATTTTATTAACAGGTTCATGCCCTGCTACTAAACTGCTATTTTATTTGGAGAATTTATGCCTCAGTCTATCTTTGTCTAATTTCACAATATTTGGTATCAATCTTTTATAAGAGGATAGCAGAGGCAGTGGGAACAGGGCAGCTATACTTTTACTAGGGTACATATACCCTATTAGTCTCCCTTTTATAGAAGCATAGACAATATGATATAGAAGATGTAGTGCTGGCCATGGAGTTAGGTTGATCTAAGTCCAAATCTCATCTCAGATACTTTTTAGCTCTTTAAAAATGTAGCTTTAATTGTTTAAATGATGGGCCTTTGGTTTTGAGAGGAGCCTAGAGTACTAAAAGCAATGGACAATTTTCAAAATACAAACCAGCCTCTTCTCATTGCTTAACCTCATTTGGCCTTTGGTAGGACAAAAATATCTCATTGGGGAGTGTAATTTCCATGTGTGATTATCTTTAACTTGTTTTTATCTTTTTTGTACAGTTTTATTTATCTTAGTTATTGGCATGTTGTCTTATCTTGTCCATTAAACAGTGAGTTCCTTGATGACAGGAGAGTGTCTTTGCCTGTCTTTGTATTGTCCCCACTTATTACAGTGGCTAAAACAGAGTAAGCTCTTAATAAATGCTTGTTGATTTGATATGATTTAATCTTCAAGGGACCTTTTAAATTCTATAGTATGATGGAATTCATTAATAACAAAATGGAAAATAGTCATGAGATAAATATCATGTACAAAGGAATAATTGTCAAGATACATCATTTAATTCACAAAGTACATACACTAAAAAAGAAGGTAAAAAAGTAACCATATATATATATACATATATATATATATATATATACATATCTAAAATTGATAAGCATGAACCTTACTAAGAACTACTGATACTGCCTTTGACCTGGGAAAATGCATAGAAAGAACACTGGACTTTGCAT
Organism: Pseudochirops cupreus; assembly: GCA_028627135.1. Lineage (NCBI taxonomy): Eukaryota > Metazoa > Chordata > Mammalia > Diprotodontia > Pseudocheiridae > Pseudochirops > Pseudochirops cupreus. The sequence goes on from CM053583.1 coordinate 223,267,998, forward strand.
GAAGAGACATGGTTTTTGACCCTGTCTTTTACATTTGCCTGTCATATGCACAGGACAAGTCACTTTAATTATTTAAGTCTCTTTTTTCACATTACCTAGTTTACAGAAGTTTGATTTTATTTTGAATTTACTTAGCATTTTATCTAAATCTAGGGAGTTAGGGCATTTTTTCCTTATTTCCTTAGATAGCTTTGACTACTTCATCTGAAAACTGTTCATGTCTTTTCATCATTTGTCAATTGAGGAATGGCTTTTGGTTGTTTGTTTTTTTATAAATTTGACTCAGTTCTCTCTGTTTGAGAAATGAAACCTTTATCAGAGAAACTTGTTTCAAATTTTTTTTTGTAATTACTATTGTCTATTGTACTTCCTTCCATTTTATTGTTGCCCCCCATTTATTCTATTCTCTTCCTTCTTTCACCCTGTCCCTCCTCAAAAGTATTTTGCTTCTAACTACCCCCTCCCCCAATCTGTCCTTCCTTCTATCTTTCTTTTATTCTCTTCTCCTCCTACTTTCCTGAAGGGTAAGATAGATTTCTATGCCAATTGAGTATGCATGTTATTCCCTTTTTGAGCTAATTTTGATGAGATTAAGGTTCATTCACTCCCTCTCATCTCTCCCCTTCTACTCCACTGTAAATGCTTTTTCTTGTCTCTTTCATGTGAGATAATTTACCCCATTCTACTTCTCTCTTTCTCTTTTCCAAGTACATCCCCCTCTCATCATTTTAGTTTAATATTTTACATATCATTCCTTCATATTCAACTCATACCTATGCCCTCTGTCTATATTTACTCTTAACTGCTCTATAATGAGAAAGTTCTTATGAGTTATAAGTACCATCTTCCCACGTAGAAATGCAAACATATAATCTTATTAAGTCCCTTATTATTTCTTTTTCCCATTTACTTTTTTATGATTCTCTTGAGTCTTGTATTTGAAAGTCAAATTTTCTATGCCGCTCTGGTCTTTTCATCAAAAATTCTTGAAAGTCCTCTAATTCATTGAATGTTCATTTTTCTTGCTGAGTAGATGATTCTTGGTTGTAATCCTAGCTCCTTTGCCCTCCAGAATATCATATTCCATTCTCTCTAATCCTTTAATGTAGAAGCTGCCAAATCTTTTGCTTTCCCAACTGTAGCTCCAACACACTTGAATTGTTTCTTTCTGGTTGCTTGTAATATCTTCTCCTTGACCCAGGAATTCTGGAATTTGCCTAGAATATTTCTGGGAGTTTTCATTTTGGGATCTCTTTTAGGAGGTGATTGGTAGATTCTTTCACTTTCCATTTTACCCTCTGATTCTAGAATATCAGGGGAGTTTTCCTTGATAATTTCTTGAAAGATGAAGTCTAGGCATGCTTCTTCATCACAGATTTCAGATAGCCCAATAATTTTTAAATTTTCTCTCCTGGACCTATTTTCCAGCTCAAGTATGGTTTCATTTTGTTTGAGAAAAATGCTTTGTAGAAAGCTATAAAAATGAAAGCTTTTTTTCATCCAAAATTAGTTTGGGGAAATTTTATAAGGATATCTAAATCAGAATGGAATTCTGATGTCTTTTAATTTTTTGATTTACATTATTTGATCATAAGCAATTTATTCTGTTGCTTCTATTATTTGGTATGCATCAATTCATACAGTGCTACCTTAATTTCTTGCTTCTTATGAAACAATGTATTCTATACAAACACAAAACACCAAGTGTTCTGTTATTTCCTTGGTATACTGAAAGAATACTGCTTTGCACTCTGATGACCTGTATTTAGATCTTGCCTCTAATATTTATTAGCTGTGTGATCATGGACCAGTTACTTAATTTGTCTGGACTTCAGCTTCCTCATCTTTAAAATGAGGGACTTGGCTTAGATGGGCTTATAGACACCTTCTGGTTTTATATTTGTGTTCGTTCCCTAGTTTATTGACTTTTCCCAATAAGCAGGTGTTTTTTAATGAATGTACTTTAAGTCATAATCAATTTTTATATCAGATATTTATTAGCAAAAATATTCTACCACATTAATAAACATTATAACACATATAACATAGAACTGTAGTTCTAACCAGAACAAAGACAAGATTTAGAAAAGTTCATTAATCCTGTTTTAAATCTTACCCATCCACTTTTAACTTGCTGTCTTTGTTGACTTTTGTTGAACTTTCTCTGCTCAAAACAGTTTCCTTTATTTGCTTTCTCTAGTTTCTTTCTTCTTCTAAATTCAACTTTAGAAGCTTAAAAAAACTGACCTGTCTTTTTCTACTCTCTTCTTTTTTCTTTCTTTTCTAAGTTTTAACCTTAGTAGATTTGATTTCTATTATACTAAAATGTCACCTGACTTTTTTTCCCACTTCTTTTTCATTCTATTATATTCTTTTTCATGGTCTTTTATTTTGTTTATCCAAACTCAATGCCTCTTCTTTTCTAATATGCAAATTTCTCCTGGGTAAGTCACTTGATCTCTGTCTGCCTCAGTTTCTTCATCTGTAAAGTGGGGATAATAATAGTACCTAACTTGCAAAGTTGTTGTGAAGAAGAAATGAGATAAAAGTTTTAAGGTGCTAAGCACAGGGCACAGCACAGAGTAAACACTTTACAAATGTTAGTTATCATGATTTTGTTATTTAGTATTATTATTGTCATTTGACTTTAGTTAGCTCAGTTTTTTTTTTTCTCATCCTTCAGGTTCCAATGACTTCCTGATAAAACCACCCATCAATAGAGGTAAAGTGGTTTGTTGAAAGATCCCATACGCCTGTTTTTATTCTTAGCTCTATCATTATAAGCTCGTGATTTTGTTTAATTACTTAACCTCTCTCTGTCTCAATTATCTCATCTGTATCATGAGGTAGTACTATTTACCCTACCTCTATCAGACAGTATTTAATGAATGTTAAAAAATGTTTTGGAAAGTATAAGGTGCTATATGAGCATAAGGTGTGATTATTTTCTCTCTTGAAGTGCCACTGAAACAGTAGGTCTCTATTTTTTCCAAGAGATTTTTTCCAACCATGGTTTCTGTGAAGTTCCCTTATTCTCTTTCCTCTCCAACTGCTCCTTCAATACTTCTTTCAGCTGTTCTCATTTCTATGATCTGACACTGCCAATTTTGTTTTTCTTCTAATAATCCTACAGCCTATTAATCATATCAATGTGCTATCAATATTTTTTAATCTTCACACATTATCATAAGATGGGTTATTTTTTCCACCTGTTTTTCTACAATGCCAACATATCCTATTCTGAGTCCAAAAGATCACACCTGTGCAATTTGGAAAGCATCCAATAAACTCTGTAGAATTTTAAATTACATTATCTTTAATTTAGCTTCTTGTGGTATAGTATCAGTGAAGTCAAGTATCCCGTTTCATTGATTTTTTTCACTAAATTGCGCCTTTAGATCCCATTCTGTTTTTTCTTTCCATAGCTAAATCAATTCTTCTAGGTAGAATTTTTTCCCTAAAAAAAAAAAAAGAATAGGGCTTGAAAAACAGTTCCAGGTTAGATCATATATTAGAATTTTAAAGTCACAGTAGAAATATTAATCCATATTTTAATAGATTTTTCAACTTTCAGAAATACAGTGAAGCTTATCATGGGAAAATATGTTTCAGCTACTGTCCTGTGTCTCTTTTCTGGAAAAGCATATCTCAATTAGTTACAGGTTTATCTTCAATAGAAATGTTGTAATGGTTATTTCCATACAATTTATGCACCTGAGTTCCTACCTTTTTTTTCCAAATTGGATTTGTCCTTTCAAATAAATTTTGCAATAGAATAATCACAACATCTTCTTAACTATATCCAAAATACTGGAAATATCACTGTGATTGTTATGTGATTTGTCAGTTAGGCAGTCAGTCAAGAAGCATTTCTAAAGTTCTTAATATATATTAGGCCAGCTGTTCTCAACCTATGGGTCACAACCCCTTTGGGGCTCAAACGACCCTTTCACAGGGGTCACAGGGGTTGCATAAGACCATCAGAAAACACATATTTCTGATGGTCTTAGGAACCAAGACACTGCTCCTCTATCCGTCTCCAAGCGGGTCCGCCTACATGCAGATACGCCCACATACGAGTATTAAAAGGTAGCAGCATTAGGAAGGTTGAGAACCACTGTATTAGGCACTCTGCTAAGTGTTGGGGATATTAAGAAACAAATTCTTATTACCAGCCCTTAAGGAGCTCACATTCTAATGGAGGGAATAATTCTTCCTCCTGGCTTATTCCTCAGTTTGCTCTACTGCCACACCTTAATTCCCAGATCACTCCTCATTGAGTTCTAATGGGTTATTGATGAGTCATTGCATGAGACAATCATATCAGAAAGAAGTCACTGCCACAATGTTCACTTCCTTTCAGAAGTAGTCTCTGTTCTGTTCCTTATTCACATTTGCCTACCTTGCTCCATGCAGGTACCTTACCTCACATTCTATCTCCCCCATCATAAGAGTAGGTACAATCTTATTTTATTTCTTTATTCATTCATTCAATTTATAGATTGCAGTGTGTGGCACATATTAAGCACTCAGGAAGTGTTTTGTTTGTCTGTGTATTTATCTATCTAAATAACTAGGTATATATACATTAAAACAAATGTAAATGAAAGATGATCTCAGGGGGTAAGCAAACATCATGATTTGAATAACAGTAATTAAGCATAACCTGCTTTCCTTTTCACTACATAATGTAATAAAAATTACAGTCAATGAAGGCCCATGTAAACATAGAATAAAAATTAATTGAAAATTAAATAATCTAATCCCAAATAATAAATAGGTCAAAGAAAAAAAGCATAGAAACAATAATTAATTTCAATAAAGAGAACAAAAACAATGAGACAAAATACCAAAATTTATGAGATACTGTCAAAACAATACTCAGGAAAAAAACAGATATTTATGCATATGATCAAATAATGTAAATCACAAAATTAAAAGACATCAGAATCCCACGCTGATTTAGATATCCTTATTTAGTATTGCTTTCATCAATAAAATAAAGAATAGATCAATGAATTCAGCAAGAAATTTTTTTAAAAACTAGAAGTACAAATTTAAAATCCCCATATTGAAAATCCTGAAAATCAAAGGTGAGAGTAATAAAATTGAAAGTAAGAAAACCATTGAACTAATAAATAATACTTGGAGCTGGTTTTATGAGAAAAACCCAATAAAATAGATAGCTCTCAATTAATCTTATTTTTTTTAATAAGAAGAAAACCCAATTACTAGTATCAAAAAGGTGAGTACACCACCAATGAAGATGAAATTTTGCAATTATTAGGAAATATTTTACCCAATGATTTACTAATATGTGTGGATAAGTGAAATTTATGAATATTTACGAAACAATAAACTGCCCAAATTAATGGAAGAGTAAATAGAACACTTAAATAATGCTATTTAAAAAAATTGAACAAGTCATCAATGAGATTTCTAATAAAAAATTCTATTTTTTTCATTTTTTGTTTAATCATTTCTTGATTTCTTATAATTTCACTGGCTTCACTTTGCCCAATTCTAATTTTCAAGGTGTCATTTTCTTTTTTAATATTCTGGATCTCCTTTTAGAGTTGGCTGACTTTCCTTTCATACTCTTCTTGTTTTTCTCGGGTTATTCTTAATTTATTTTTTATTTTTTCCTCCATCTCTGTCTTTGATTTTTAAAGTCTTTTTTAAAGATCTTCTATAAATTCTTTTTGGGCAGGTTACCATTTGACATTACTCTTTGGGATTTTTTTTTACTTCAATGTCCTCCTCTGAAGATGAACTCCAGCCATTTCTATTCCCATAATATGTTTCTATGGTTGGATTCTTTCTCCTTTGCCTGTGAATTTTTTTGTGGCAATAGCTTAATTATTTATGGTCACCTCTTGCCCTGCGGTATAGGAAATGGTGCCTCTTGCCCCAGATCTTCAGTTCTTCCCTCTAGCCTGAAAACAAAACCAAACCTCCAGCCTTTTGTAAGTACCCATAGACAGGGGCTTTCTGCCCCACTGCTTCTGCACTTACCTGGAGTGTGCTGGTTCTCTTATACACACACAGACTCTCCCCCCCCCCCCCCACACACACACACTCTTTGCAGCCCATCTGTGTCTGGCGTTCCTGGTCAGCATAGGTTCCGTCCATCTTCCAGGGCCCAAATGCCCAACTCCCATCACTCTCCTGGGGGTAAAAGTTCCTGTGCCTGGGGCCATGACAGCCTCTCAAACCAACTAACCCCAGGTCTGGCTACTTCTTGTTAAAATGGAACCTATCCTGGAGGTGTTTACTCTTCACAGGGACCAAACCTTTTAACTCTTTTGTGAGGAAAAATCTTGAGAACTTACCATTTTCTGACCTACTCTGCCATCTTCCCAGAATCCTCTGTTGCCTCCTAATCTTGGTTGCATTGCCTTTGTTTGAGCAAAAACTTTTCAATTTCATGTTATCAAAATTATCTATTTTGCATTTTGTACTGTTTTCTAACTCATGTTTGGTGATAAATTCTTCTGTTCTCCATAAGTCTGACAGGTAAATTATTCCTTGGTCTCCTAATTTGTTTATAGTATCGGCCTTTATATTTAACTCATGCACCAATTTGGATTTTGTTTTGGTATACAGTGTAAGATGTTGGTCTGTGCACAATTTCTGCCATACCATTTTCCAGTTTTCCCAGCAGTTTTCTAGTAATGAGTTCTATTCCAAGAAGCTGGGATCTTTGGGTTTACCAAATAGTAAATTACTATAATCATTGACTACTATGTCTTGCGTGCCTAACCTGTTCCACTGATCCAACCCTCTATTTCTTAGCCAATTCCAAATAGTTTTGATGATTGAGACTTTATAATTGTTATGAGAATCTGAAGATCTTCCCTGCCCCTAGGCCCTTTGCTAAAGTGGCTATGTGACTCTGAGAACCTTCCGTGATTTGAAAGTGTACTCTGCCGCTTAATAGGCTGAATGTGGTCACGTGGAGCCTGTGGCGCCAGGCTTGTTTTTTGAGAATGCCCGTGCCTTGTAGCTTTGTGATTGGGCAGTGTGTCTAGAGGGCTGTGACATTCTCCAAGCCAGGAGAAGTCCAAATATATGCCCTAATGTGAGGTTTTGCTTTGGGGCTCACTTTGGGAAGAGTTGTGTGATTTGGCCAGATGAGACTCTGGGAAGTCACTGAGCCCCCCGGCTGTGAAAAGCCCAGATGTTGGTGCTTCCCTCTCTGGTAACTGACTAGGTAACTGATGTAATGGTCAGACGCTGGAAGCCGTCTGCTGATCTGTTTTTCTGTTTGTTTGTAACTTGTGTTTGTATTCTCTGAAGTTCAGGGTGCTGACTTTTTCCCCTGAACTAGTAAATGATATTTGTTTGATTGATTAAAGTGAAACTGTTAACCCATTTTGAGTTGCTTTCCTTTAGAAAAGCAGATCTAAGAACTTGTGCTAGCAGCCACCCTGAGTATGCTAGGGTGCTTGC
>CM053583.1:223275549-223304530 GCA_028627135.1 Pseudochirops cupreus
CTTTCCTAACATTTTTTTTTTCATTAATTCCCTTGATCCTCTGGAACTTTTTCTTTTTCTAGGTGAATTTTATTATTTTTTCTAGCTTGAAAAAATAAAATTTGGTAGTTTATTGGTATGAAACTGAATAAGTAAATTAATTTAGGTAGAATTGTTATCTTTATTATATTAGCTCAGCCTACCCATGAGCAACTGATGTTTTCCAGTTATTTAGATCTTACTTTATTTGTCTGAAAAGTATTTTGTACTTGTGTTCATATAGTTCCTGGGTTTGTTTTGGCAGGTAGACTGCCAAATATTTTATAATGTCTGGAGTAATTTTAAATGGAATTTCACTTTCTATCTCTTGCTGTTGGGCTTTGTTAGTAATATATAGAAATGCCAGTGATTTATGTGGGTTTATTTTATATCCTGCAATTTTGCTAAAGTTGTTTATTATTTCAAGTAGTTTTTTTTTTACTTGATTCTGTAAGATTCTCTGAATATATCATCATATCATCTGGAAAGAGTAACAGTTTAGTTTCTACTTTGCCTATTCTGATTCCTTCAATTTCTTTTTCTTCTCTTAATGCTAAAACTAGTATTTGTAGTACCATATTGAATAACGGTGGTGATAATGGATATTCTTGTTTCAACCCTGATCTTATTGGAAATCATTCTAGAACAGTGGTTCTCAACTTTCTGAATGCCACAACCCTTTAATACAGTCCCTCATGTTGTGGTGACCCCCAACCATAAAATTATTTTTGTTGCTACTTCATAACTGTAATTTTGCTACTGTTATGAATCGTAATGTAAATATCTGATATGCAGGATGTATTTAAATTGAACATAACCCACAGGTTGAGAACTGCTATTCTAGATTATCCCCATCCCATATAATATTTGCTAGTGGGTTTTGGTAGATTCTACTTATCATTTTAAGGAAAGCTCCATTTATTCCTATATTTTATGGTGTTTTTAATAGGAATGGTGTTATATTTTGTCAAAAGCTTTTTCTACATATATTGAGATAATCATATGGTTTCTGTTAGTTTTATTGTGGATATGAATAATTATGCTGATAGTTTTCTTAATATTGAGCCAGCTCTGCATTCCTGGTATAAATCCTACCTGATCATAGTGTATTATTCTCATGATAAGTTGAAGTAGTCTTTTTGTTAACATTTTATTTAAAATTTTTGCATCTATATTCTTTAAGTAAATTGGTCTATAATTTTCTTTCTCTCTTTTGGCTCTTCCTGGTTTAGGTATCAATACCATATTTGTATCATAAAAATAATTTGGTACAACTCCTTCTTTGCCTATTTTCCCAAGTAGTCTACATAGTATGGGAATTAATTGTTCTTTAAATGTTTGATAAAATTTATTTGTAAATCCATCTGGCCCTGGAGGTTTTTTCTTAGGCAGTTCATTATCCACACTCTTTTTTTAATCTTTCCTATAGACCAATAATTCTTAAATTCTCTCTCCTGGATCTATTTTCCAGGCCATTTGTTTTTCCAGTGAGGTATTTTATTTTTTCTTCTATTTTTTCATTCATTAGATTTTGTTTGACTGATTCTTGATGTCTCAAAGAGTTATTAGCTTCCACTTGCCCAATTCTGATTTTTAATGAATTTTCTTCAGTTAGCTTTTGTACTTCCTTTTCCATTTGACCAATTCTACTTTTTAAAGAGTTTTTTTCTTCAGTGTACTTTTTTTCTCATTTTGTCAATTGTATTTTTAAAGGAATTATTCAATTTTTCTTCTGCTTCTCTAATTTGACTTTTAAAACCCTTTCTGAGCTCTTCCAAGAAGGCTTTTTGAGCTTGAAATCAGTGCATATTCCCCTCTAAGGTTTCAAATGGAGGTATAGTGACAGTGCTGTCCTCTTCTGAATTTATGTTTTGACCACCCTTGTGTCCATAATAATAATCTATGGTCTTTGATTTTCTATGTTGCTTCTTGCTCATTGTGCTTGACTTTTTCCTGGCTTTTAAAGTTGATCTCTGTTTCTGGGGCACAGAGGGCACTGAGCCACACTTCTTGCTCTGGAGGTTAGGAGCCTGTTTATTGATTATGTGTGCTGGGGCCTCAGGTTATGGCAGCCTCAGGCTGTAGTTTATCTGATGCTGAGCTGGAATTGGTAGTGTTGGCTGGTGTGTACAGCTGCCACATGGGGTTTTACTGAATTTCCCCTGGGTTACACTGAAGCTCACCTGGGTGAGGTGTGGAGGGGGGGTGGTCAGGCCACTGGAAGTCACCTCCTCACTGGGGGGCTGAGCTAGAGAATGCATAGACTTAGCTGCCAGGGGACACCCATCTGTTATACAAGTGGTGGTTCTCCACGCTGGTGTCTGCTGGTTCTTCCCTCTGCATGAAGGCACTCAGGGGATGTTGGTGCAGTGCTTGCCTGCTCCACCACTCTGGGACTCAGTACCTCCCACTGGTTTGCTGTAGTGGGGCTTGCTGGGATGCCTCCCATCCTATATTGTTTCCTTTCAGCCACAGCAAGAGGGATCTTTCCTGTTAATTCCCTAGCCTCACAAGCTAAAAAAATACTACTGTGCCCCATTTTCTGCTGGTTCCAATGTTCCAGGATATTTTCTGGGGCAGTATTTTCTGGGTTTTTCAAGGCCAGTAAGTAAGAATGAGAGTGTCTTACTACTTACTCTACCATCTTGGCTCCTGGAAGTCCCTAATTTCAATCTTTCCCAACATCAGAACTTTTTTTCAGTGGTCCTATCTACTCATTGTATGACGAAAATAGTTAAGGTTCAGCTTCAGTATTTGACCTTCCAATGAGTAAGCTGAATTAATTTCTTTAAGTATTGACTGATTTGATCCCTTTCTTGTTCAAGGGACTCTCAAAAGTCTTCTCCACAATTTGAAAGCATCGATTCTGTGGCACTCGGTTTTCCTTTCCAACTTTCACAGTCATATATCTCTATGGGACAAAACCATGACTTTGACTATATGAACCTTTGTTGGCAAGGTGATGCCTCTGCTTTTTAGTATATAAAAATCTGACCTTGATTTTTTTTTCTCCCTCTCTTTGTCAGGAGTGATTGGACCACTTGCCATGACCTTAGTTTTTTATGTTACATTTCAAGTTAATGTTTACACTCTCCTCTTTTTGCCCTCTTCAAGAGGCTCCTAAATTCTTCTCCATTTTCTGCCATCAGGGTAGTATCATCCAAATATATGACATTGTTAATATTTCTCCTGGCAGACTTAATTTTGGCTTTTGATTTGTCTAGCTTAGCATTTTTATGTTCTACACTGCATTTAAGTTAAATAAAGTGATATACAACTTTGTCATAGCCCTTTCCCAATCTTAATCAGTTGTTTTACGTTTACCTCTAACTGTTGCTTCTTGAGCCACATATAGGTTCCTCAGGAGACAAGTAAAATGATCTGGTATTCTCTGCTCTTTAAGAACTTTCCACGTTTTGTTATAATTCATGGTCAAAGGCTTTAGTGTGGTCAATGAAGCTGAAATAGATGTTTTGTTTTTGTTTTCTTCTGAAACTTTCTTGCTTTCTCCATAATGCAGCTAATGTTGGCAATTTGGTCTCTAGTTCCTCTGCCTCTTCAAAATCAGCCTGCTTTTCTGGCACTTCTCAGTTCAAATATTGATGAAGCACAACTTAAAGAATCTTAAACATAATCTTGGTGGCATGTGAAATGAGGACAATTGTTTGGCACTTTGAACATTCTTTGGGATTGCCCTTCTTTAGGATTGAGATATAAGCTGATCTTTTTCAATCCAGTTGGCCACTGTTGAGTTTTCCAAATTTGATGGCATACTGAATGCAAAAATTTAACAGTTATTAGCTTTTAGGATTTTAAATAGCTCAGCTGGAATTCTATCACCTCCACTAACCTTATAGTTAGCAATACTTCCTAAAACCCACTTGACGTCATTCTCAAGAATGTTTGACTCTGAATCAGTAAACACATCATCATTATCAGTGATGTTAAGATCTTTCTGTATAGTTCTTCTGTATATTCTTGCTGCCTCTTCTTGATCTCTTCTGCTTTTGTTAAGTCTCTAACATTTTTGTCTCTTAACATGCCTATTTTTGCATGAAACCTTCTTTTGATATCTCTAATTTTCTTGAAGATATTCTCTGCCTTTCTCATTCTGTTGCTTTCTCCTATTTTTTTCTTTTTGCATTGCTCATTCAGGAAAACCTCTCCGTGCTATTCTCTGAAATTCTGCATTCACTTGGGTATATCTTTCCCTTTCTCCTTTTTCCTTTCCTTCTTTCCTCAGCTATTTGCCCCATCAAGCACCCATTTTGCTTTCTTGCTCTTCTTTCTCTTTGAAATGCTCTGTGTGTGTGTATGTGTGTGTGTGTGTGTGTGTGTGTGTGTGTGTGTGCTGCCCCTTGTACAATATTATAAATCCCTGTCCATAGTTCTTCAGGCACTTTATCTACCAGATCTAATCCCTATAATCCATCTTGACAAAACTTGATTAGTCTCCGCCCTGCTTCATTTTGTCCTCCAAGGCCAAACTTGCCTGTTATTCTAATTAACTTGTGATTTCTTATTTAAGCATTTTAATCGCCTAAATGATAAAATGTAACATAATTTTATGGTGTCGTTTCTAGAAGTCATTGGAGATCTTCATAAAACTGATCAAGTTTTGCCACTTCAGCATCAGTGGTTGGAGCATAGACTTCTGTTACTGTGATATTAAATGCTTTGCCTTGGATTCTAACAGATATGTTGTTTTTTGAAATTATAGCCTAGTCCTGCTTTTCTCTCACTTTGTTATGAGTTCTACACCATTTCTTCTAAGGAATTCTTACTTACTATGGAATATGTAAAGATCACCTGAATTAAATTCATCTATTTATTCACACCAAAGATATTCATGTTTAATCTTTTCATCTCCTGTTTGACCACATCCAGCTTACCAGGTTTCTGTACAAAACTGATCTTTACACATTGGACTTAACCTTTTATCATCAGAGAAAGTGGAAGGATATAAAATAAACCCACATAAATCATCAAAATTTGTATTTATTACCAACAAAACCCAGCAGCAAGAAATAGAAAAAGAAATTCCATTTAAAATAAAGACAATATAAAATACTTGAGTCTGCCTGCCAAGACAAGCCCATGAACTATGTGAACACAATTACAAAACATTTTTCAAACAAATAGACAGATCTAAATAATTGGTGAAATATTAATTGCACGTGGGCAGACCAAGGCAATAGAATAAAAATAACAATTTTACTTAAATTACTTTATTTATTCAATGTCATGCCAATCAAACTACCAAAAATATCTTTTCGATCTAGAAAAAAATATTGACTAAATTCATCTAAGGAAAAAAAAGGTCAAGGTATCGAGGGAATCAATGAAAAAAGTGTGAAGGAATGTAGCCTAACTATATCAGGTGTCAAACCTTATTACAAAGCAGTAATCATTAAAACAATCTGGTATTTATAAGAAATAGAGCAGTGGATTAGTGGAATAGATTAGGTTCATAATACTCAGTAGTAAATGACCATAGTAACATAATGTTTGATAAACCCAGATATCAAACTTTAGGGATAAGAACTCAATATTTGACACAAATTGCTGGGAAAACTGAAAAGCAGTTTGGCAGAAACTAGGTATAGACCAACATCTCACACCATATACCAAAATAATGTCAAAATGGATAAATAATTTAGACATAAAGGGTGACTCCATGCATAAATTAGGGGAGCATGGAAAATTTTTACCTGTCAGATATATGGATAAAGGAAGAATTTGTGACCAAACAAGATAGAGAGGATCACAGGATATAAAATGGATATTTTTGATTATATTGAATTTTTTAAAAGTTTTTTTTTTCACAAACAAAGCCAATACAGCCAAGATTAGAAGCAAAGCAGGAAACTTGGGGATAGGGAATTTATAGAAAGTTTCTCTGATCAATATCTCATTTCTCAAATATATAGAGAAATTGGTCAAATTTATAAGAATTTAAGTCCTTTCCTAATTGATAAATGGGCAAAGGATATTAACTGGCAGTCTTCAGAAGAAGAAAATAAAACTATGCATAGTTATATAAAAAAGTTCTAGATCATTATTGATTAGAGAAATGAAAATTGAGACAACTCTGAGGTACATATAACACCTATCAGATTGACTAATATGACCGAAAAGAAAAATGACAAATGTTGGAATGGATGTGGAAGAATTGGTACACTAATGCTCTATTGTGAAATTGTGAATATTCTGGAGAGCAATTCGGAACTATGTGTAAAGGGCTATAAAACTATGCATACTTCTTTGACCCTGTTACTGACCAGCAATAACACTACTAGGTCTGTACCCCAAAAATATCAAAGGAAAAGGACCCATGGGTACAAAAATATGTAGAACAGCTCTTTTGTGTTGGTGAAGTATTGAAATTAAGAGAATGCCCATCAGTTGGGAATGGCTGAAAAAGTTGTGACATATGATTGTGGGGAATACTATTGTTGTAAGAAATGAACAGGATGGTTTCAGAAAAATCTGGGAAGACTTACATGAACTCTGCAAAGTTACATGAGCAGAACCAGAAGGAAACTGTATACAGTAACATCAGTATTTTACAATGATCAGCTATGAATGACTTGTTTATTCTGATCAGTACAATGATCTAAGACAAGTCTGAAAAAAAACAGATGTGATGAAAAATGCTATCTACTTCCAAAGAAAGAATTGTTGAAGTCTAAATACATATTGAAGCATATTTTTCATTTTCTTTATTTTTCTTACTTTTTTTGCAATATGGAGATATATTTTGCATGATTTCACATGTATAATTGATATTACATTTCTTGCTTTCACAATGTGTGGGGGAAGGGTGGGAGAGAGAGAATTCAGAGCTCAAAAAATTTAAATGAATGTTAGAAATAAATATTTTTTAAAAAGAATGAGCTGCTAAATTCAATTCTCTCATTTTTGTCGTATATATTCTTTTCTTCTATCATAGCTATGAAAATACTTAAAAATGGTCTTTATAGGTAACCAGTCAGAAGGAATATTTGAAAATCTAGGGAGAGGGTAATGACAGGGCAAAGGAATCTACTGGGGGGTCAGCTTTCTTCTGCTGCCAGAAAGGACTTCCTGCATTCAAAACCGCCCTTTTTTCTTTAAAAGGTACAGCCCCCCCCCCCCAAACGGCTCTCAAATCTGTGCTAGTTTTTTCCCCCCTGAGGAGGAGGAGAGTGGACTTTTGTTGCTGTTGTCATTGTTGCTTGTTTATTTGTCATGTTTAACTAACCTTTAATAATAGCTAAAACACATTTTAGAGATTATAGAAAAGTATCTCAACCTGGGGTTCACTGACTTTCTATGTATCCATAGACAGCTTTTGAGGATTCTTTAAATTTGAATGGAAAAAAATGCATCTTTCATTTTCCTAACCTATAACTGAAATTTAACATTTCCTCCAGATATTTAAAAATATTATTCTGAGAAGGGAGTCCAGAGGTTTCACCAGGATGACAAAAGGGTCCATGCAAAAAAACAGATTAAGAACCCCTTCTAGAAGGTCTCTTTTAGCTCTAAAACTGTAATCATTTTATAAAATATACTCTAGAAAGAATGGATACAATTACATGCATCCTGACTAGACCCGAAGCAGATGGAACAATATAAGAATGACAACACCAAGGACTTTTTTGCTCCTCCTCATTTGTCTAAAACTAATTATTTGATTCTCTTTCCTGGTAGCTATCGGGCACAGCTCTTCCTCATTCTCTGGTTTTATGCAAAAAGGCTGGAAAACTCTTTGTTGGTTACCTGGCATTCTTTCCTGGTGCATGGGAAAATAGCATAGAAAAATATCATGAAAATAGGTGCATTTAGGTACACAGTAAACAGAATGCCAGGCCTGTAGTCGGGAAGACCTGAGTTCAAATGTGGCCTCAGATCCTTACTAGATGTGTGACCCTGGGCAAGTCACTTAATCCTTTTGTCTCAGTTTCTCATCTGTAAAAAGAGTTGGAGAAGGAGATGGCAAAGCAGTATCTTTTCCAAATGGGTTCATGAAGAGTTGGACATCACTGAAATAACTAAAGAGGACCATTCTGCAAATAGCATATAATCAGATTGCCTCTCCTGGTGTATTCTACAGGGTATTCCAAAAAGACTTAAAGCAGTTTTAATCTTTAATAAATATGTTTTTAAAAATACACAGTTAGTTATTAAAGCTTAAAACTGCACTAAGACTTTGGGAATACTGGAGAATGTACTGGGAGAGACAAACTGATTGCTTGCCATTTGCAGGAATGCTTTTGTGTCCTTGACTTCAGGGCTGTTTTTAAGAATTGTAATCTCAGTTTCTAGCAGTGATTTTTGATAGATTTACATATTCATAATATACCACAATTTTCTTTTAAAACACCATTATTAAGTACCTACAATTTGCAAAGTGCTGTGTGGTGCCAAAGATACAGAAACAATCGAACAATCCCAAGTTATATGGGGCTTACTTCCTACAGTGGAAATGCACCAAGTGTGCATGGCAGCATAAAGCACTGTATTTTGAGTTGGAAAGACCTGGATTCAAATCCTATCTTAGACACTTATTAGCGAGGTGATGCTGAGCAAGCCCCTTGATTGTAATGGGTTTCAGTTTCCTTCTGTAAAATATAGTTTTGACCTGGATATCCTCTAAGGCCCTTTCTAGCTCTAAATCTGTCATACTATTTTAAGTTTAATATATAAAAATTGAAGAAAGAGAGGAAGGACTCACAATTAGGGGTGGGGGAGTGTATCAGCAATGCAGTATTCACAATGCCTACAGTAACTATAAATGTGCTGATACGGTTATTAATCACAAAATGTAACAGGCTCTCTACATAAGAAATATAGCTAGAGCACTCATTAAAATACCAGAAAACGGAGTCCCCAAACCAGAAAGTCAAAGGCAACACAGTAATGATGAAGTTGGCACATGTGATTAAAGTAGTAAACTCCCACCTTCTCAAGCCTTCAAACAGGACAGGCTACCTCGGGCAGAGATCCTTCTCTCCTCACGCACGCAACTGCTCAGCGTCCAGGCACCTCCCAGCAGCTCCCACCTCACAGTCCCTGCCCCAGGCAGTCCTCAGCAGGGGTCCTTAGTAGAGATTCTGGCAGCTCAAGGGAAAAGGATTTCAGAGCTGCTGCCTCTGCCCTAGCTTCTAGTCAGCACTGCAGGGAGACTCGCTTGGTTTGGCGTCCTCTTGCTCCGCCCCTTCCTGCTACGTCAGCAAGTTAAGGGGCGTGGAAGATCTTTCAATCCCTGTATGGTTACGGGGAGGTAGGGTGATGAAAGGAGGCTTCATAGAGGAAGTGCCACATGAACTGATCCTTGACAGGACATAAGGATCCTGAAAAGAAGAGATAAGAAAAGGATAAATTCAAAAGGAAAGTTGGGAGGATGTATGTTTTAGGAGAATATTTTCAATGGTAGGCTAATGAGTTTGTATTCTATCTTAGGGGCAATAAGGAGCCACTGTATGTGACTCAAAAGAGCAAGTTAGTGACATAAACAGTCTCTGGAGGTCTGAGGAAGATTATGTATTGTGGCAGCTGAATAATGGATGGTTAGGAGAGGGGAGAGACTAGAAGTTGGGACAACTGTTAAGAGGCCCTAGTAGTTGTCCGGGTAAGAGGCAATGAAGGCCTAAACTAGGGTGGGTGTCTGTGTGAATGGATGTCAGAAATTTCTTGGAGGAAGAATTGATGTTTTGGCATCAGATTGCATATGACAGAGGAAAGTTAAAGTCAAAGATCATGTTAACATACCTGAGTGAAAGAGACAATAGAGATGCCCTCAACAGAAATAGGTAAAATAGGAGGAAGGAAAGGTTTAGAAGGAAAAATAATGAATTCCATTTGGACACCTTAAGTTTGAACTGTCCTCATTAGCAACCCAATCTTCACGTGTCAGGTAAGTCGCAATCACTACCAGCCTGACCATCTCTTTCACCCTTCCTTCGGTGAGCCCTAAGTTCCACAGCTCCTGGGAATAGCACGGTCCCTCCCATATCATTTGACCATACTTCCACCCCTACCTCACTGCCATCCTTGAAGAGAGTAACCCTTGTAGAAAAGGGGTATGCCATTCTAGAAACCATCAACACCAACTGTTCATTGACGGACGAGTAATCTCAGGAAGGAAATAGCAGTGCCCCCCAAAACAAGAGTCCTGTTTCCAAGCCAGCCTCTGTAGCCATTTTCTAACAAAGTGATTCAGGTAGAAATATACCCTTGCAACTGCTTCTGCAGTGATGGGAGTCTTTGTCTCCTTAGTAGCTAGTTACTGGAAACCCAGAAAAGAAAGTTCTTACCACCACTTGGCAATGTCAAATAGTTCAAAATCATAAAAAGATAGGACTTTATGAATAGATATGACATTAAAGTATACATATTATGATGTATATATGGTGGGGGAGGGTGGAGTCTTAATTTCACCTTAGATTTTCCTAAAGGAGCACTTTCTTTATATAACTACTTCTCACTTTTGCATTGTGATTTTTTTTAACCATATCAATACTTGACTGTGTCACTGTCATTATGAATCAGCAAGACAAATATTTGAGCTTATAAATGCTACATTTGATTGACTTTAATTCAACAACAACAAAAATTAAGTGTTGATTCTTCCATGGCACTGTTTTTGTACTAGAAAGATAAACACAATAATAAAACATGTCTTGCCCTACAGGTGCTTACATTCTGCTTGGGGAACAGAACAAATACACAAGTAAGTAAATACAAAATATGTACCAAGTAATATAAACAGAAGGAGGAGAGTGGGGATTGTTAATGGCTGTGGGGATTGATTGTTGTGTCTCATGTTGGAAGATGAATCTGAGTCATGCTTTGTAGGAGCTAGGAATTCTACAACTGGAGATGAAGAGAGAAGACATTCTCTACATAGGGAGCCACTTATAAGAAATGTACAGAGGCATGAGATGGCATATCATGTATAGAGAACAGTAAGTAGTTCAGACTAACAGGAATGGAGAGAATGTGAAAGGGAGCAATATGAAACAAGGCTGGAAAAGTAGGAGAGAACCAGAATGTGGTGGTCTATAAATGTCGTTCTGTGGCATTTGCAGGCCTAAAGGCCTTTGAAGATTTTTGAGAAGTGGGTTGGTAGTATGGTCAAATATGTGTCTTGAGACTATCCTTTGGCACCTGTATAGAAAATGGAATGGAAAAGAGAGAACCTAAAATCAGGGAGATTAATTATGAGGCTATTATAATAATTTAGGTAAGAAGTCATAAAGACCAGAACCAGTTATATGAGTGGAGGAAAGGTGATGAATGTATTTGAAGAAGTAGAATCTTTAACTTGGCAACTTATTGAATATAGAAGTTAGAGAAGAATGAAGAGTAAAAGACAACTCCAAAATTCTAAATATGGTGAACTGGGAGGAAGTTGGTACCAGCAATAGAAATGGGTAAGTTTTGATCAAGAATGTGTCTTGGGGGAAATCAAATGATTTCTGATTTGGACATGTCGAGTATAATATGTTCATGGAACACCCAGGTGGAGATATCTAGCAGGCACTTGGTAATAACAACAATTCAACAGAAACAAATCTTGGGGAAACATGTCAATTTTAGTTGTATTCCTCTATTTATAATCTTTTGATTACTGACTCTTCTGTTTCCTCACATGTAAGATAAGGACCAAATCATCTCTAAGAGTGCTTCCAGCTCTAGTCACTATGAAAATAATTCTTTCTATTGTTCCAGGAAAAATTTAAAAACCAGCCATTTTCTCCAATTTTTATTTAGGCAGAAAAAAAAACATTCCAAAGTTAGCTTTTATCACGACTTGGGGGAAATCCTAAAAGTGTTTTTTTTTAAATCAAATATTTAATGTTAATTTAATGTCCAAATAAAATGTAAAATTGTAAGTGAATAAAAAATATGTACTTAAATTATATGGAAAACCATGAAGCACCAACGCTATAAAACACACACACATTCACATACACGTGCATGCATTGCACATGCTCAGGAGATCCAAGCTCAACCTGATTTAAACACTTGGAACTCATTTATAAAATTACCCTCTGTCATCCTGACCCCTGCTCAAAGAAGTTAAGGTTTTAAGTGGTATGATGAAGACATTCCAGAAACCTTAGAGGGACCACTCACTTTCAAGGTTTTCTAAGCAGTTGAGATAAGGGCTAACTTGAGAATGTGATTTTTTTTTCTGTCTGAATGAAAGCTAGGGAACATTCTTAATTTAAAAAATAAAAACTTTATTGGGACAATAGAAGAAATCACATTCACAGGATTTAAAACAAGGAATAACCTTAAACTTTATTTGGCCCTGATCTTATATGTG
The DNA here is from genome assembly GCA_028627135.1 of Pseudochirops cupreus. Taxonomy (NCBI): domain Eukaryota; kingdom Metazoa; phylum Chordata; class Mammalia; order Diprotodontia; family Pseudocheiridae; genus Pseudochirops; species Pseudochirops cupreus. The sequence goes on from CM053583.1 coordinate 223,287,887, forward strand.
AAAAAGATACAAGATCAGTAAGATGGAATGACTTACCAAAGGTCATACACTTATAAAACTTGGAATTCAAAAGCCAACATTTTCCCTGCTATAGAACAATGTAACCGTATTTATACCTACTACTGAGTATAAAGTTGAGAAGGAAGTGGGACTGTGATCATTATCATTATTTTGCAACTCTCCTTTAATTAAAAAAACTTACTCGGGGATACCTGACTAAAGCGTATCTATAAATAATTCAATCAGAAATTTTGGTCACTGTTCTTCTCTGGAAATTCTAATTAGTTGAATAAAGAGTAGTTTTAAAGCAAACCAAAATAAGAGGCATCTTCTAAGTGACTGTATTTCAGAATCAAAAACTAGGAGTGTTGAAATTTTGATTGTATGTCTTCTTTATTTCACTCAACTCCCCCTATCCAGAGGTTTGTTTTTTTTTACTGTCCCCTTATCACCACAGAATCTGGTGTGTGTGTTTTTCAAGGATGTTTTTCTTCTCTTTTTGTTTAGATATGGGGAAGAGACTTACACTTTTGTCATTGTGGAGGATTCCTAAAGAGGAAATTACCTCCATGAATCAGATCAGAAACTTTTATACAACCTTTGGGTTTAGTTAAGTGGGTGGGGCACTGACAGATTAAACTACTTTCCCAGAATCACACCACTATTACGTGTCATAGGAAGGATTCGAAGCAAGATTTTTCTGACTCTAGACTGGTTTTCTATTCACTATAAAAGCCTATATGTATCTCTCAGTATTTTCTTCTTCATCATCATCACCGTCATTATGAATAGCTATGGAACTATGATTTCATCAGGCTGGAGACCTGTAGGTTCACATACTTCCTTTTCTTAGCTCATCAAGCAATAACAGAGTTCACTGGGGACATTGAGAGTTGAATGACTTGCTCTTAGTTGCACAACTAGCTAACATTGTGGGCAGGATACGGACGCAGGTCTTTTTTGGCGTCAAGTCTGGTGTTCTCTCCATTATTCCATACAGCCTCTCATCAAACTAGCTTTCTAATCCATCAGTTCATTTCCATTCTATTACCGCTACCCTAACTCAAGCCTTTACCACCTTTTGAAGCTTATGCCCTTCATCCATCAGCGGTTTGTTGCCTGGATCTTTGATTTGAGGAACTGCCTGGGTCAACCATAATTCACTTCTCTCCAGTCTCCAACCCAGGTTCTCTGGACTTTTCCAATTCCACCTCAGCCGTCACCTCTTCCTGCAGATGCCTCCACCAAACCTTCACTTGAGGAAGCGCCAAGGTCTCCTCTCTTCTCTGTTCCGGACTCCAATTTTTTCAATCTTATCTCTCTCCCATTTCTACTTCCCTTAATGTGTTGTCTTTGCTCTTTAGAATATAAGTTCTCTGAGAGTGAGGAACTATTGTTTTTTGGCTTTTGTTGTTGCTGTTGTTTTGCTTATACTTGTATTCTCAGTAGCAAACACAGTCCTGGCACAAAGTTTCTCTCATGTGCATTGTAATAGCCTCCTACTGGCTACACCAATTATAGCCTCCCTGGCTCCAAAGCCAGAATATAAGCATTTGGGGTGCAAGAACTATTTCACTGTTATTGATATGGTAGTCTCTGTATCCCGAGCACACAGCACAGTGCCTGCTATGAAGTAGGTGTTTGGTGTTCCTTTCTTTTTTTCTGGGTCCTGTCTCAGTCCCCTCCTTATCTCCTTTTGGTTTCATTTTCATCTCTATGCAGATGACTCACAGATCTATATATACATCTTCAGTCTCTCTACTGAGCTCCAGGCTTGTTTCAACTCCTTATCAGACATCTCAAATACAGATTGTTCAAAATATGTATCTCTTCCCCAAAACCTACTCTGCATTTTACTTTGATACTCGTGGCAAGGAAATAACTGCTCTTCCAGTCTCCTAGTCTCATAATCTCAATGTTATTTTAAACCTCTAACCAACCCTCACTTATCAGTTACCAAATCTTACCATTGTCTGTCTCCATTAAATCTCTCACTTCTTACTCCTTCTCTATACTATACTTAAATAGCTGGTTCAAACTCTTGTCAAATATCTCTAAGGCTATGATAATAGCCTCTGTAGCAGCATATCTGGTTCAATTCTGTTTCTGCTGCAATTCATCCATCATACAGATGCTAAAGTGTTTTTTTTGTTGTTGTTGTTGTTAAATGCCCATACAAACTTTTCACTCCCCTACTCAATTAATTTCAATGGCTCATATTTGATAAAAAAATATGTATTCTTTAGCTATTATGTGCAAGGCCCTTTGGAGGGATGCAAAAATGGTAACACATGGTCCTTGACTCTAAGACAAATAAAAACTTTTCTCTTTACCTTTTAAAGACCTTCACAAGCTTCTCCCAATCTATCTTTTCGATTTCACTGGAATTTCCCCCCTTTATTAACTCTATGATTCAACTACATTGGCCTATTTCTTATTCCTCATACCTGCCATCTCTCATCTCTATGCCTCTGCACTGCCCCTCATGCCTGGCACAAACTCTGTACTTGCTTCTATCTCACTGACTCCCTCACTCTGTTGCAAACACAGTCGAAGCACCACATTTTACAGGGTACCTATCATGACTCACCTTCTCTCCCCAACTACTGGAGACTTTCCTCCCTTATTATCTTGAATCAATTTTGGATTTATTCTGTTTAAACTTCTACATCAGGCTCAACCAAAATAATTTAATTTCTTTGAGAGTAGTCATTGTTTTATTTTGTAACTTTGTTTCCCCAGAGTCTAATGTAGTGTCTGGCACATAGCATAGGTGTTTGATAAATATTGACTGATTGACTGATTTGTTGAATTGAACAGAATTGGCTATTTCCTGGAAATAGAAACTAGAGCAATTTTTCTAACATATTGCTTTCACAATGGCTGCCTCCTGTTAAACAATCCTCAATGTCTTCCTGTAACCTACAAAATAAAATTCAAATTCCTGGCCTGAAATTCAAGGCCCTCTATGCTTGATACCAATTTACCATTCTATTCTCAGCTCCCATTTTATGTATAACCACAAAGACAAACAATATACATTTATTAAGCACTATGAAGCCCTGTTCTGGGTACATGTGATATACAAATAAAAATCGTCACAGTCTTTGTCCACAAAGAATATATAATCGAGTAGGCAGAACAGTATATGTACATAAATCATAACGATATAATAGAAAGTGATGGCAACAAACTCTGAGTTAAGTGCACCAAGAAAATTTAATTTAATTACTAACTCTTTGCTGATTATCCTCAGATCTCCCTTTCCTGCTCCAGTCTCTCTGCTGATTGCCAGTCTCGTATTCACAACTGCCTATCAGACATCTTGAATGGGATGTTCAGTTTTAAACTCAATATATCTGAAAGAGAATTTAATAGCTTTCCCCCTAAATCCTTTCCACCTTCTATCTCCCTCATTGCTGTAGATGGTAACACTATTCTCCCAGTCCCTCAGCTCTCAACTTCAGAGTTATGTTCTAATCCTCACTATCTCCCACCACCACAACAACCCCTATCACCTTGCATATCCAATCTAAGGTCTGCTGATTTCACCTTTCAAAAAAGCTTTCAAATATGTCTCTCTTCTGACACTCCTACAACTCTGATACACACCCCCATCACCACATGCCTGAACTCTGGCTATAGTTACTGAAAGGTATGACTGCCTCAAGTCTCTCCCTACTCCAATCCATCTTTCATTTAGTTCCCAAAATGATTTTCTTAAAGCACAGGTCCAACTATATTTCTCACACACACACACACACACACACACACACACACACACACACACACACTTCATAAACTCTAGTGGTTCCCTACCATTCCTGGGATCAAATACAAAATCCTATGTATGGTGATCATAGTTCTCCATAATCTAGCTACCTCATCCCTTTCCATCTTCTTGTACTTTAATCTCTGCTATATGATCTTTGGTCTAGTGACACCAGTCTCCTTGCTGTTTCATGAACAAGACACTCCATCTTTCAGATCCAGGTATTTTCTCTGGGTGTCTCCCATGGCTGAAGTGTTCCCCTTCCTCATCTCCACCTACTACTTTGACTGACTTCCTTTAAGTCTGGATTAAATCTAATTTTCTACAGTAAGCCTTCCTCAAGTTCTCTTAATTCTAGTGTCTTCTCTCTCTGTCTATTTCCTATTTGTCTTGTATATTATAGCTTGTTTGTACATATTTCTTTATGTGTTGCATTGTCCATTGATTTGTGACCTTTGAGGACAAAGTCTGTCTTCTGTTTCTTTTTGTGCCCAGCACAATATTTGGTGGACAGTAGGTGATTAATAATAACTTATTGACTACTAACTAAGAAAAAATTAAGGAGTATCACTGTCAAGAGAATCAAGGAAAGTTCCATAGGAGGCATTTATTAAGTACTTCATATGGATCCAGGCATTGTTCTTTGTTCTGCAGATACAAATAATATAAATGAAACTATTTCTATTGACAAAGATCTTACACTCTAATGAAAAGAAAGGTATGAATGAGTGAAAATATACGGAAGAATGCATTCCAGGGTTAGGTGATGGTCGCTATAAATGCAGCAAGCAGGAGATGAGATAGCAGAATGAAATTGGACAATATCCAATAATCCAGATAGACTGAGATGAAGAGTGGGTGAGGAGGGATTGACTAAAATAATACTGGTCATGTATGTACAAGTCTTATTTAGGGGATAAAGGGAGTCTAAAATACTAGGCTCAACTGGGACAATTGGATTTATTAAGCCTAAAACACAAGCCTTCTTATGAGCCTTCTTCACTTTCCCCAAGTAAATATAACAGTAGAAGATACACTTAATTCACTTTATTATCTCTGGGCCTTAGTTGTTACCAAGGGTTCCAAGGTGTAAAACTTAGGAAAGAAAAAAAATGGTTTCATGACTTATCACCCTAAGTGGTTAGCCATAGGGTGCCATTAGAGTTAGCTCTGAAGGCAATGTTTTGCTAGCCCTAGAATAATTATGCTGAATATTCAGGATCTTCTGGGAGGGTTAATTGGGGGAAATGAAATACTCAGCTTCTGTGCTGTGAAACTGCCGTTATTAAGTTGTGAACATGTTGCAGTTACAGTCACATTGGACATCAACAAAATGATGCTTTGTATAAGCATGTTTTTCTGTCCTTTAAAAGTCTCTACTTCCACGGACAAAAGAAGTCAACATTTCACCTTATAATGCTATTGAATTTACCTGTAAGGTACTGAAAGACTTAGAGTAATGACAAATGAGTCTACATACAGAACAAGGGAAGTCCTCAAGGCAATGAGGTGTGCTTACTATACTCTTCAGAGATCAGCACTTCTGTGAAAGGACTATTTAATTTTCTAGCTTCTTTAAGTCAAAGTTCCAATGTGCTGAGGATGAGTGTGTGTGTGTGTGTGTGTGTGTGTGTGTGTGTGTGTGTGTGTGAGAGAGAGAGAGACAGAGACAGAGACAGAGACAGAGAGACAGAGAGACAGAGACAGAGAGAGAGAGAGAGAGAGAGAGAGACAGAGGGACAGAGAGAGAGGAGGGCAGGGAGGGAGGGAGGGAGATTGCCTTTTTTATTTGAAAATGAAACTTCTGAGAGCTCTAGGGGTGGGACTGAAAGGACCAATGTGAAACCTACTGATCTTTCTATACTGAGTACACATACAGTTTATTCTTTGGTGAGTGGCTATGACCACTGCTTGCAAGGTTTTTGTTATTTTCAACTCTGTTTCTTTATTTCAAAGGTTGCCTGACCCTTTTTCTCAAAGGACTCAGGTATAACAGTATAAACTGGACTATCTATCTACTGTAGTTACTACCCCTTAGTCTCTGCAATGCTATGAAATTACTTTGCTTGTTCATGCCTTTTCCTTTGACTATGGTTTCTAGTCAAGCTGATAGTGTGGTTAGCCCTCCACCTCCCCTCCCACCCCCTTACCAAAGAGTTTTACTGAAACACTAGCGATCCATTCAACATCTGGTTGGCTTTGTGTCAGCTACTATTGGGAGAAGGAAATAATTTTCAACAATATATTTTTATGAGTATGAAATTGTATAATACATGAATTTAGGTTTTAGTTGACCTAAGGCACAAAAATGGGGTCCCCAGTGATTTAAAATGCTTCAAATAATTTGTCCTAATTTCAGGATATATGGGCAATCAGGGACTTTTCTATAACTAGGGATTTAGGGAACTTTTGGTGCCTTAGGATAAATCTCCTTTGGGGTAAGAAAATACAATTTAGGCAACATTTTAAATTATTGTACAAAGAAGGAAGCATCACATTGTTAACAAATGCCCACCTTTCTTCCTACTATGAAGTGACAGTGCTTTTCCCTATCATATCCAAACAAAAGAATATTCTTTCTGGACATTTTAAAGTGCAATACCTGGGGCAGGGGGCGGTGCACAGGCAACAAGCAAAATTGATCAGTAATCTGGTTTCTTCTATCCAGACCTAGGTTTTCTTTGGTGTAAGGAACTCTCAATGAAGACATACTAAGTTAGGGCAGCAACTACTTTGCAGCTGAGAAGGTTAATCAATTATTTGGGGGCACTGACAGGGCAAGTATATGCCCAGACAGTATATGTCAGAAACAGAGCTTTGTCTTTCTGAGCCCCAAGCCAAGCTCTCTCATCTAGTAGTGGCTTTCTAAGTGGAATTCTTATTGGCTTTCCTATTCTGAGGCTGATGAAGTGAGAGTGTGAGTAAATGCTCTATAATTCCTTCTTTTTCCATTTAAAAAATATGAAAATGCATTTAACTTATAAAATACCAGCAATCTGATCAATCCCATAATTATATTCCTATTTTAATAAAAACACCACCACTCTTCCTTTTGCGAGAGTAAGCATCACATTAGCAATAGAGGATAAATGCTTTTTAGCCCCCAGAGATAGTATAAATCACGCAAGGTTTAGGGCATCTGTCTTTATATTTTTTTTCTTTTCAAAGATTTGTGGAAATGACTCTAGTCATTGATAAGCATGACAGTTGTATACGGAGGTGACAATAAACAGTCAAACTTTATCATGGATAGGATCAGAAAATCCCTGATTTTGAGCTTGGAGGGTCCCTATAGGCCATCTAGTCCAGTTCTCTCATTTTACACAGGAGGAAATGGTGGCTCAGATAGGTGAATCCTCTTGCCTAAGGCCACACAGGCAATAAGTGGCAGACTTAAGAATCAAATCCAGGTCCTCTGACTACAGGTTCAGTATTCCTTCCTATGTGCCACAATTTTCCAAAATGAGATGAGGTTTAAGCATTTTTAAAAAGTTTTTATTCTGGCTTTAGGATATGAATTTAAAATCATCACTTACTGCTCTATGTTTCTTTGTGTGTTCTTCCTAGGTTGGTCTAGAGGAGGAGTGACTGCAAAATAATGAGATTAATTTCCATAAGCTCAACGAGAAAATTCTTCTCTATTGGAGAGAAGAGAGGTTATCCTAAAGACATTGACTTTCGAACTTCATGCATAAAATTGAATTGATTTATTCTCTTGCTTCACTGATTGTAGCGGGTCTGTCAAAAGGGAGGAGCAATTAAACTTTCTTTTTTTCCTACTTGGCTCTAGAAAACAGAACTTAGAGAAATGTGTGAAAGTTTCAGAGAAATGGATTCCAACTAAATGAAAAGGAATCCATCCTATCAATTAGAGATACAGAAAAGTAGAATGAAGTACCTCAGAAAGTTGCAAGCTGTTCCTCACTGCATGTCTTTAAATAAAGGTTAAAGGACCTCTTATTACCACAATGGGGCAGGCCTTCAGGACCTTCACCAACATACCACTTAACCTCCCTTCCTCTAGTCTCCTTCCACTCCACGTCATTCTCTACGCAGCTGCTAAAGTGGTTTTCCTAAATCGAAGAATGAATCCTGCCATTTCACTACTCAAAAACTGCAATGACCTCCCATTAGCCTTAGGATCAAATGTCAAGTCACCCAGCTGACTTTTAAAGTCCTTTACAACCTGACCCTAACTTGCCTTTCCAACCTTGCATGTTATTCTCCTCCCCATTTGCTGTCTAACTAAACTGGTTCATCATACACAGCACCCCGTTTCTCATCTCTCTTCCTTTGCCCTGTCTCCCACAACCCAAATGCACAACCTCCTCATCTATACCTCTTCTGATTAGTTGCTTATTTCCTTCTAAACTCAGCTTGAATACTACCTTTTACATGAAATCTTTCCTTATCTCTCCAGCTGCTAGCCACTTCCCCCTAAAATCATCTATGCGTGTCTGTGTGCATGTGTGTGTTATATATAGTATATACTTTTACTTTGCACATTGGCTCTCCCCACAGAATGCAGATTCCTCGAAGGCAGAATCTGTTCCAGTTTTGTCTTTGCATCTCCTTTGCTCAGTATAACGCCAAACACGGAGTAATAAATGCTTATTCTTGACTAGTTAATTGATTGATTGTGAGTCGGATCATAGGATTTGGACCTAAGAGGTACCTTTTATAACCATTCTGTCCAACTCAATCATTTTCTCAATGAAGGATCCAGTTAAATATAATGCTCAGGATGCAGAGCTTTAATAGACACCCCAAATGTTATCCTAGCGTGAAAAATTAAGCAGAGAATGAATCATTATGCCCAAGTCACAAAAAAACTTATGCATTCCTTTTATTAGTATAAGAGATTCATTGACACCTCCATGCAAGATATTCCCTCTCCCTTCCCATACTATTAGCTTTCTACCAAGAAGCTTGTAGTTACTGTCCCCTTTCCAAGCATTCATTCCCCAGAAAACCCAAAGATGTTGCACAAAATGGATTGATGGGCCTCTGGGGGTGTTAGTTGCTTTAAGGTTCACCTATTTCAAAGTTTCCAAACTGTGATCTGAATGTAAACTGAAATTCCAGGAGATGGAGATGTCCTAAATTATTCCTGCTAAGCAGTTACCTATAATGAAAATAGTAATATGCCACAGCAGTGGCTACAGTTAGATTTTTTACCATTCCTCTTATCAATAGGGTAATATTGTTTCATCTTTGAAATTCTGTGGCATTTCCTTAGTGAGCCATGTGTTGACAGAGCACCCATGCAGGCATCTCAGTAGTATCCCGCCTCCATATCTGGAACTCTGTTCTGTTATTCTATTAGAACCTGGAGCTTTACAATTTTTCCTGGCTCTGGCTTCAGTGTTAACTTCATTAAGAGGAAAAGACAGCATCAGGATTTCCTGATCTCTTGGTACATGCTGAGCCAATGCTCAAGAGAGGGGAGGAGGGAGAAACAGAAGGAAAGACAGAGAGATTGACCCACAGTGAGAAAAACAGAGAGACAAAGAGTTAGAGGGACAGAGACAGACAGAAGAAGACAAATAGAGATAATCACACACAGAGACAGACCAGAGATACAAACAGAGGTGTGGAGACAGAGACAGAGAGAGAGAGAGACAGAGACAGAGAGAGAGACAGAAAGAGAGAGAGAGAGACTAAAGAAGAGAACGAAGTACAGAAAATGAAAGGAGGAATGAAAAAGGGGGGAATCTACTTAAGTATTAACCTATTTTCTGTTAATTTTATAACAGAGACAATTTATGAAGCAAGGTCATCTGGTGTGTGTGTGTGTGTGTGTGTGTGTGTGTGTGTGTGTGTGTGTGTGTGTGTGTGTGTGTATTTTTAAACACAGCTTCAGAGGGGCCCAGGTCCAGAGTTACCTTTGGCTTCCAGCCTTCCCAGCTACCATTGCCATTTTTTCTGAACCCTGGAATACTTCTGAATCTTGGAATACAATACCATACTGTTTCTATCAACAAACACTTATTAAGTGCTTACTCTGTGTCAGGCACTGATGATAGAGGCAGGAAGAAGTCCCTGCCCCAAAGGAACTTGCGTTCTAATGGGAGAGATAATGGGTATATTAAAAAAATGTTAGAGGGGCAGCTAGGTGGCACAGTGAATAGAGCATTGGCCCTGGAGTCAGGAGGACCTGAGTCTGAAATCAGCCTCATTTAGCACTTAACTAGCCGTGTGACCTTGGGCAAGTCACTGAAGCCCAATTGCCCAGCCTTCCCCCCTCCAAAAAAAAGCAGCAAAAAAGAAAACAAAAGTTATATACAACATACGTGCCATGTAGACAGAAGGTAGACTGAAAGAAGACAGCAACCCCTGGGTGTGGTGGGGGGCCTTGGTCTGAGAGAGACCTCCTGAACAGAGTGATATTTGCCAGTTAGCATCAGCTAACCTCAAACTGAATTAGCTTGTTTCTTAAAGCACATCTGACTGTCTCCTCCACAACATTGCTAACTGCCTTGCTGAAAACACAAGATGTAGAGCCGTTTGGGGTTAATTCTGTCCCCTTAGTAAAAAGATAAATGTAATCTTCAGTTGGGCATTTGTCAGCCTTCATTCTGACCTGAACATAGTTTGCCAAACTCACTTTACTTTATTCCCCTTTATATTCTCTCCATTGCTGTCTAAGTTGGCCACTATTTCTTTCTAGATCTCAACATATTGTTCAGGCCATGCCCTATGCCTGGAATAAGTTTCCTATTCATCTCTGCCTCTGAGAATACTTCTCTTTTTCAAAGCCCTTTTGTCAAGGCTACCACATCCTTGAAGACTTCCATGATCTCTCACAACAGTTGCTCTTTCCCTCACATTTTTCTGTGTCAATTTATCTAAAACTCTCTCCTCCACTCCCTATCCTGTATCACGCTTATTTATGGTATCTCACACATCTAGTAGAATTTAGATATGTTGAAGGCAAGACCTTTGTTTTATTTTGCCATTTTATCCCTAGTACAGCCTTGCAAATAGTAATTGACAAATGACTGTATTAAATCAAGTATATTTTCATGTCCTTGCATATTCACCAAATCCTACAGTTTTCCAACTATGATGTTTTTATTGGTATCATCAAAACCTAGGACATTGCCTGACACATAGCAATCACTTACAGAATGCTTATGGATTCATTGAATGATTGAGAAGGAAGATACCTATAAATTATATAAATGAGATTTTTTTCCTTTATTAATTTGTGACAGTGCTATAAAATGTCATTGGTTGAATGCTACATAATACCATCTGTCCATATCTACTGATGTTGCCCGTTTACCCCAGAAGAACATTTCCCAGTATTAAGCCATCCAATCTATGATCTGTTTTTTAACACTACATCAAATGGAGTGTTTGGATTTTGTTACCTATAGGAACCAAATTGCATTCTGCAATACTAATGAAAATGTAGCTACAATAAAATTTCTTCTGCATGCAACTTCTGTGGATGACTGGCTTGAGACAGTGACCATAATAAGAGGTAACTGATCATAAGCAACTAAAAATTGCTCAAAATTATTATATATTGATTTTTGAAATCCAGATAAAATGTGGTCTTTGAGAACAATGACTCTTGAGCAGTCCAGTCTTGAGCAGAAATATCAATTAATGTCATTCTCTACAGAAGTCCAGAAAGCAAAAGAAAGCTTATCTGAAGGAATCATGTTAAGTGAACTCTGAAAGTGATAGAAAATAGTGGACAGTATGTGTTGGGGTTAAAAATGTTCTTACTCAAGGCTAAATTGAATGTGGTAATGGTTAATAGAGGTCATTTACTATCATTTATGAACATTTCAGACCTTTCCTGTGATAGACAGGAAGCCATAGGATGGCATGATAAGGGGAAAGAACTGGGGGAGAAGGAGAGAGAAAATTTCTAAAAAACTAGAACCTTCCTTCCCCTATCCACTACCATTCTTTTTTTTTTTTGCCTGTTTGTTTCCTCTTTCTCCATTTGTAAAATTATTAAAGTAGATGGTTTGGTTTTGTTTAAGAAAAAAACTAAATAGATGCAGCAAAAGCATTTTGATAATATACAATGCCCATTCCTATTAAAAATACTAGAAAGCATAGAAATCAATGGACCTTTTTCTTAAAATGATGAGTGGTATGCATCTAAAACCAAGAGTAAGCATTATCTGTAATGGGGATGGACATAAAGCCTTCCCAATAAAATTAGGAATGAAGCAAGAATGTCCATTATCACTACTATGTTCAATAGTGTAGTAGACATGCTAGCTATAGTGATGAGGGAAGAAAAAGAAACTGAAGGAATTAGAATAGGCAACGAGGAAACAAAAGTGTCACTCTTTGCAGATGATATGTTAGCAAACTTAAAGAATCCTAAAGAATCAACTAAAGAAATTAATTAAAATAATTAACAACTTTAGCAAAGTCACAAGATATAAAATAAACACGTTATAAGTGTTTTTATATATTACCAACAATGTCCAGCAGAGAAAGACAAATTCCATTTAAAACAACTGAGGATAATTTAAAATATTTGGGATTCTACTTGCCAAGATAAACGCCCAGTAAGCATATGAATACAATAACAAGACATTTTTCACATAAATAAAGTCAATCTAAACAATTGGAGAAATATTAATTATTCATTGGTATTGTATTGGCTGAACCAATATAATAAAAATAATTCTATCTAAGGTAATTTACTTAGTACCATACTAATTTAAGCTACCAAAATTATTTTATAGAGCTAAAAAAATAATAACAGAATACATCTGAAAGGACAAAACGTAAAGAATATCAAAGAAGTCAATGAAAAAAAGCATTAAGTAAGATAGCCTAGTAGTTCCAGAGGAAAAATAGAAGATAACATGAAATATCCCATTGGAAAACAACTAACCTGGAAAATAGATCTAGGAGAGAGAACTTAAAAATTATTGGACTACCTAAAAACCGTGATTAAAAAAAGGAGCCTAGACATCTTCTTTCAAGAAATTATCAAGGAGAACTGACCTGATATTCTAGAACCAGAGAGAAAAATAGAAATTGAATCCACCAATGACCTACTGAAAGAAATCCCAAAATGAAAACCACCAGGAATATTATAGCCAAATTCCAGAACTTCCAGGTCAAGGAGAAAAAATTGCAAGCAGCCAGAAAGAAACAATTCAAGTGTCATGAAGCCAGTCAGAACAACACAAGATTTAGTAGTTTCTACGCTAAAGGATCAGAGGGCTTGGAATATGACATTCTGGAGTGTAAAAGATTTGGGATTGGAACCAAGAATCACCTCCCCAGCAAAACTAAATATAATCCTTCTGAGGAAAAAATGACATTCAGTTAGATAGAAGATTTTCAAGCATTCTTGATGAAAAGACCAGTGCTGAATAGAAAAAAAACTGACTTTCAAATATAGGACTAAAGAGAAGCATAAGAAGGTAAAAAGGAAAGGGTAGTCCTAAGGGACTTAGTAAGGTTAAACTGTTTACATTTCTGCATGGGAAGATGATATTTGTAACTCATAAAAACTTTATGATTATTAGAGTGGTTAGAAGGAGTATATATAGAAAGAGGGCACAGGCCCGAGTTGAATATGAAGGGGTAAAATCTAAAAAAATAAAATTAAAAGTTGAGAAAGTAATGTACTGGAAGAGAAAGGGAGAGGTAAAACGGGGTAAATTATCTCATAAAATAGGCCAGAAAAAGCTTTTACATTAGAGGAGAAGAGAGGGAGGTGAGAGGGAGGGAGTGAGCCTTATTTTCATTGAAACTGACTCAAAGAGGGAGTAACATATGCACTCAATTTGGTATAGAAATCTATAGATCAAAGATTTCTATAAATCATAAATCATAAATTTCTATTATTTATTTATTTTTATAGAACTATAAATAATAGATTTCTATGTTACCCTACAGGAAAGTAGGAGAGGAAAGAGTTAAGAGAAAGGGGTGTGATAGGGAGGGCAGATTGGGAGAGAGATTAGTCAGAAACAAAACACTTTTGAGGAGGGATAGGTTGAAAGGAGAGAGAAAATAGAACAAGTGGAGGAAGGGCATAGGATGTAGGGAAATACAGTCAGCAATAGTAATTGTGAAAAAAATTTGAAGCAAGTTTCTCTGATAAAAGACTTATTTCTCAAACATATAAAGAACTGAGTCAAATTTATAAAAATAAGAGTCATTCCTCAAATGGTAAATGATCAAAAGATAAAATCAGTTTTTAAATGATAAAACTATCATACAAAAAATACTCTAACTCACTATTGACTGGAGAAATACAAGTTTAAACAATTCTGATGAACTACCTCATACCTATTAGATTGGCTAATAGGACAGAAAAGATAAATGACAAGTGTTGGAGAGGATGTGGGGAAAATGAGACATTAATGTATTGTTGGTGGAATTGTGAGTTGATTCAACCATTCTGTACAACGATTTGGAACTATGCCCATAGAATTATAAAACTATGCATGCCCTTTGATTTAGCAATACCACTACTAGGTCTGTATCCCAAAAGAAATTTAAAAAAACAAAATTATCTATATGTACATAAAATATTTATAGCAGCTCATTTCTGGGAGCAAAAAATCAGAAACTGAAGGGATGCCCATCAATTGAGAAATGGCTGAACAAGTTGTGGTATGTGGTTATGATGGAATACTATTGTACTATAAGAAATGATGAACAGGATGCTCTCAGAAAAACCTGGAAAGACTTACATGGGCTGATACAAAGTGAAATGTACCATATACAAAGTACCAGCAATATTGTAAGATGATGATCAGCTGGGAATGACTTAGCTATTCTCAGCAATACAACAATCCAAGACAGCTCTGAAAGACTTATGATGAAAAATGCTATCCAACCCCAGAGAAAGAATGGTTGGCATCTGAATACAGATTGAAGCATACTTTTTTTAAAACTTTCCTTATTGTTTTTGAGTTGGTTTTTTTGTCTGTGTTTTCTTTCAGAACATGACTATTATGAATATGTTTTGCATGAGTATACATGTATCGCCTATATTGAACTGTTTGCCTTTCCAATGAGGTGGTAGAGTAGGGAGGGAGCAACGGAGAGAATTTAGAACTCAAAGTTTTATAAATGAATGTTGAAGATTATTTTTACATGCAACTAGGGGAAAATAAATTAATTAAAGCATATTTAAACTTTATTTTTCTTGTTTTATATTGTTTGTGGCTTCTTTTGCACATGACTAATATGGAAATATGTTTTGTGTGAATTCACATACATAATCAATATGAAGTTGTTTACCTTCTCAATGAGAGGGGAGGGTAGAGAGGGAGAAAAATTGGAATGAAAAATTATTTTAAAAAAAGATTGTCAAAAATTTTTACATGTAACTGGGAAATATTTAATAAAATATATATATTTTTCAATTAAACAAATAAAAATGCAGTAAAGAAAGAATCCAGACCAGGGGTTTCATAGTCAATTCCCAGATGAGAAAACTGTCTTACCAATGCAGGTCATCTTCTCTACAACTTACAGTCTTAAGAAGTTACCTAAAACATCGTGAGCGTAAGCAAGCTGCCCAGAGTCTCAGAGACAGAATTCACTGAGACAAAGGCCTTAAACTCAGGCTCCAAAGATGATTCTCTATTCTTCCTGCTCTACCTCTCAATAGCATAGTAAGTAAAAAAAAAGAATCTACCCAGAATTCTATAGTGGCAATGAAATTAAGAATCCCACCCACAAAATTTCATTCATTACTTAAGTAAATCATAAAGTAAAAACTTTCTTGGGTTAATCCTACATATTCTTCTGCCTACGAGCAGGGTCCTTAATGCATCCCGCTCCCTCAAAATACACTTTTTCTGTTGCTCTTTGCTTTCAATTATATTTGGATCAATGTTTCATCTTACAGGTAGGATTACACTCTCCCACAAGTACAGATTAAAGTCCTTTCATAACCTTGTCATTGTGCCTATGTCTAATCATAGAATATTAGCATTGTAGCTGGAACAGAATTTTTAAGTCATCAAGTTCAACTCAAATATTATGGATGAGGAAATTGGTGTAATACAACTAGCAGGTATGTGAGGTGGGATTTGACCTCAAGTTTTTCTGACTCCAACTCTAGCACTCTACTCAGTTCACCCTTATTTCTTGTCCATAGCTCTCAGTTAATCTTTCCAAGAGAGTCTCCTGGCTGAGGGTGAGGAACTTGTGACCTCAAATCTATGTGTGACCCTCTAGGTCCTCAAATGTGGCCCTTTGACTGAATCCAAACTTCACCAAACAAATCCTCTTAATAAAAGGATTTGTTCTGTAAAACTTGGAGTCAGTCAAAAGGCTGTACCTGAGGACCTAGAAGGTCACATGGGGCCTCAAGACTGCAGGTTCCCCACCCCTGGTCCCCAATTCACTCTAGACTAGACCCTCCTTTGATTATTTTAATATTTTGTAGATAGCAGCATTGCATGTATACTGTTATCCCTCAATCTAATTTATCAGTGTCTTTTTTCTGTTCATTCATGCCTTTGATGATATCTCGTATGCTCGTTCTCAAGGAAACGTCACTGAACTTATAGCTAGCAATCAATTTTCCATTGATTCCATTGCTCTTTCAGGCTGTCTATAGTTTTGGTTACTTTGGAGCTGTGATACTGTCTGGTGGATAGCCTTGTGGCACTATCTGGAGAATGCTGGTATTTAACTGTCTGTCTGTCTGTGTTTCTCTCTTTGTCCACCATTTATCAATCCAGATCCATTGATACAGATATTTGTAAATATCTATAATGATTTTTACAAACATAGATATCAATATAGAAAGATATTATGCCTATATCATAGAATCATAGCATTGTACCTGGAAGAGAAGTTAGAAGTCATCAAGTTCAATTCTCTAATTTTACAGATGAGGAAATATACTCATA
>CM053583.1:223305030-223326912 GCA_028627135.1 Pseudochirops cupreus
ATTCTTCTCATTGGCTTTTTGGGCCTCTTTTACCATTTGAGTTAATCTATTTTTAAGGTGTTATTTTCTTCACTATGTTATTGACTCTCTTTTCATGATTTTCTTGCATCATTCTCATTTCTCCTCCCAATTTTTCCTCTACTTCCCTTATTTGGTTTTCAAAATCCTTCTTAAGCTCCTCTATCGCCTGCAATCAGTTTACATGTTTCTTGGAAGCTTTTGGTGCAGGAGTTCTGACTGTTTTGTCTTCCTCCTATTCCATGCTTTGATCCTTTTTGTCCCCAAAAAAGGAATCTAAAGTTGGATTGCTATTCTTGCTTTGCTTCCTTTGCCTGCTCATGTTGCCAGTTAATTACTTGATTTTTGGGCTCCATAGAACTCTGCTTTCAGAGGGGAGAGCTCTGTCCCAAATTGCTGGGATTTTCACAGCTGTTGGTGCTATTAGGAGGCTGCTGTATCTGTAGCCCCCACCAGCTTTGGTTCACTGGTCACAAACCTCAGGACCATCACCCAAGACCATGATCCTGATGCAGGCAGGTCAAGGCAAGAGCACTTAGCCTCTGAATCACTGCTTGGCCCCCCTGCAATCTGCAGGCTGGGAGCTCTGAAGCAGCCATGTGGAGGTGGCTGCAGGGCCATCCCTTCAGACCCCTTCTAACTCTGGAGGCAGACAGCTGGACCCTCTCCCCCAAATTTAGCTGAGTTCTACTGACCTTTCCCTTCATCCTTGGCTCTTATGGTTTGATAATTTTGGAAACTGCTACAGCTGCCGGTGATCTGATCTTCTGAAAGCTCCAGCCGCAGCTTGTCCTGGCCACCCTGAGGCTAAAGCGTGGGTTCATATGGGGCTGGGAGCCAAGACCCAGAGATGAACTCTTCTTGTTTGCCTGCCAGGATGCCTTCAGTGGGAGCTTTGTTTCTCTGTGATGTGAGTTCTGGAGCTCTAAAATTTGTTTAGAGTCATATTTTATAGGTATTTGAGGTGGTCATGGGTGGAGCCCACGGAGTTCTCCTGCTTCCATGCTGCCATCTAGACTCCTCTCACTCACCAACGATCTTTTAATTATGTTCGTTCTAATCATTCTCTACCTATCTACTGCATTTGACACTGTATGCCACTGTCTCCCTTTAGGTATTTTTTTCTATGACACTGCTCTCTTCTGGTTTGCTTCCTACCTTTCTAACTTCACATCACAACTTTTCGGTTCATGCTTTCTTTACATATCCCCTAACTGTGAGTGGTCCTCAAGGTCCTGTCACAGGCCTTCTTCTCTTCTTCATTTATGCTGTCTCAGTAATCTCATACGATTCTATGGGTTTTACTACCATTTTTAGGCAGATAACAGATGTGCCTAAATATAAAATGAACACATATATGTGTGTAATGTGTAATGAGAATACTCTGGGAAATATTTGCATATATGTATCTATGTATAACACATATATAAGTTCATATACATGTATATATACGTGGGCACATAAGGGGGAAAATTTTTTGTGTGTATACATGTGAACACATGTATATGTGCACATATATGTGTCTAGTCCCAGCCTTGCATATGTACGCATATGAATGTGCACCCAAGAATATATATACACATATGTATATGCATACATATTTTTGTCTATTCACACATAAAACTGAGCCAGACATACATGTGTAAATACATATATGTATATGTGTGTATACACACATTTGTACGTAGACAAACTTCTCCGTATACGTGCCAGTGTTGCAGCATTATTCACATATACATGCTCACATTTGTACCCATAAAAATACATATGTATATCTCTATCACCTCTCTATCTCTATTTCTATCATCTCCATTCCTATTTCATCTTTATATCCCCAGGCCCAGTCTTTCCCCTGAGCATTACTTCTGTGTCACCTATTGCCTACTGACTGAACATTAAAAAAAAAAACACATCTCGGGAACATCTTAAACTTAATATGTCTAAAACTGAATAAATTGTTTTCTTTCCCAAAGCATCCCCTCTTCTTAACTTTCTTATTCTGTCAAATGTACCACCATCCTTCCAGTCTCCCAGATTTTTTTATTTCAGCATTATCCTAGATTCCTTAATCTCTTTCACCCCACATATTCAGTTTCACAAAACTGATGCTTCAGCCTTCACAATGTCTCTTACATTCAACCCTTTTTCTCTGCTTATACAGCAAAAGCCATAGTTGAAGCTTTTATCACCTCTTGCCTAGATTGTTTCACCAGCCTCCTAATTGGTCTTTCTGCCCCAAGTCTTGCTCTTTTCTAATCCCTTTGACATATTGCTTCCAAAATAATTTTTCTTAAGCACAGATATGACCATGTAGCTCTACTCCTTAACTACAATACCTGTGTCTTCCTATTGTCTTAAAAATAAAATATAAACTGGTAGCTTTTAAAGTCCTACACAACCTGGTCCCAACTTTTCTTTCTATCTTCATTAGACATCATCTACTTCCCTCCCCCTGCCTGCTACCTCACTCCCAACTATGACCACCACTTTGTGGTTCAGGTCCCCTCTCTGTTCCTCACACATAACTCATTGCCAGTCTCTGTGTCTTTGCACTGGGCAACCCTCATGCCTATAATGCACTCCCTCCTTGCCTCTGCCTCAGCCAGGAGGTACAGTGGGGACAGTCTGTTAGACTTGGAATCATGAACACCTAAATTTGAAATCTTTGACCCCGGATAAGTCACTTGCCCTCTTTCAGCTTCCATTCCCTGGTGTCTAATGTGGGGATGATAATAGTTGCTCCTCTTATATAATATTAGCCACTCTGTCCCCTTCAATTTCAGTGTCTTCCCTATAGTCTTTGGACAAAGCTTTCTCCAAGGTAAGTATTCTCTTCCTCCTTTACTCTAGAAGCCATAGCTTCTCCTAGACATTTTCCCATTACCTCCAGTTCATGTCTAGTTGTTTTTTCATTTAATTCATTTTCTCCCCTGCCCCTTATCTTCCTGACAATAATTTCTGACTCTCATCTTATTGTCATTGCTAGAATTTCTCGAATTATGTCAAATGATAACGGGGAGAGGAGAGGTTCTTACTTTATCCTATGATTGTTTTTTGTTTTGATTTGATTTTTAATTTCACTCTTCATATAATCTTATCATGCTAGATTCTTCTCTTAATATCCCAGAAGACTTCTTTGCATACATTCGGATAGGTGTGTTTGCTTGCTAAGTTCTCTCTCCCTTGCCCTTTTATTTTGTGTCCTAGAAAAGGCAACTATTTTTTTCTCCCTTTTATTGTGACATACTCTTGGGCGATTTACATAGATATGCCCCCTTTCATTACAGAATGTATATACTGCTCTCTTTTTACTGGAAGCACTGTTGTATCTTCTCAACACAAATCATTGTTTCCTTATTATTTTTCTTCCCATTATGTTTGAGCTGCAGTTATAGAAAGTCTTTAGCTATTTCCAGTGGCAGATATAACCCAACTTTAACCCTCACGAAAAGCATCTGGAAACCTGTTAGCTCTATTTTTTCCTCACCATCTACTCCAGCTCTCAGTGGTTTAATGCAGAATGAGATTTAGTGTGATGACTTGCCAAGGTCATGCATATAGACAGTGACAGTTCCAGGATTTGAATGCAAATCTTTGGATTCCAAATCTGATCTTCTTTCTTCATTATACCCTCATGATCAGCTGGTAAATTCTAGAGTAGTCTAAATGCTAAAACCTAGGTGTGTTCATTATATAGATGAGGAAAAAAATTAAAAATCCAGATATGCTTTAAAAAATGTATGAAGATGCTTATCCCAAAACCTTCCTTAAGGTACTTTATATGCTAGTGGCTGCTTGCTTTTATGAAGTCACCTTGGCCCATGAGGCCTTTAACACTCCCTTTAACAAAAGGTAATATTTCATAATTAACAAGGTCTTTACTTCCTGGTTTTGCCTCCAATTTTGAAAGAGAGTGAGAAAGAGAAAATCTTTTCTGAAGTCATCATTTTAACTTTCTGCGTAGAGTTACTTTGAGAGCTTGGCATAATTCAGTCTGTCATTCTTGGTCACACTATAAAATGCCCAGAGCTTCAGGAGCTACCATATTGTCCTAGAAAATATACTAAATTGTCTTATTTTTATCATTAATGAGAAATTCAAGGAAGTCGTTCATACAAATGATAGCAAATCAAAGTTAATATTAACTTAGATTTGTGGCAAGTAACAGAAAAATAAGACTACTATATAACATTTTTAAAATATATAATTGTCTCTATATAAAAATCTCTCCATTTCACTTTGATTCTGCAACACAGTATCTTACTTTGTCACATTTCTAAGGCTCTACAAGTGTATATATATATATATATATATATTGGCATGTGGTTAGGAACTGCCATCTACCGATGGTTTTCCCTTTGCTATTTATATCTCAATAACTATAATTAAAATAAAGCACATGGGTAGATGAACCCAACTCTTGTTCAAATGGTTTAAGCATATGAGGTGTGTACCCTTTTTTTGCTTTTGGTCTTCAGATATAAACTCCACACAAATTGAATCCAATAGCCAGTCTTGTGTTTCAACTGTACAACAGGGGAGTTGGAACAATTCTACTTCAAAGGAGAGCACATTAGCCCATGACTCGATTTTGTTCTTTTGAAACAATCGATAATAGACACACCAGTTTACCAAATGGGCACATATGAGGAGTGTATCAACATTGTTAAATAAAAGGTTACTGCATTAAATAAGATGACCTTGCTACCTTTTAGTTGCAGTCTTAGAGTGCAAACTTGTTTTAATTAGCAGTCAGCAAGCAGACTGTAACTTCACTGAAGGAGCATTGAAGAATCACTGCCTATTAACAACTCAGCGGTAAGTAAGCCAGCACAAATACTTATAACCAAATAGTGTGCATTTCAGGAGTGGAGAGGATTAGCTATTGGGCACACAACACAGTGGAGGAAATTGCTTTATTCCCAGTACTGCTGGGTACCAGGAGGCAATCACTGTGCCTCCAGCCCATTAACAGCATTCAGAGTGTTGCTTCCCATAGAAGGGGTTATTGGCTAACCACTGGGTGACCAATTAAATGCTATGAATAAGTCCCAAACCAAACAGCATGGGGCCTGTTTGTGGCACAGTGGTATCATTACTAAAGTGAAAAACTTGATGAGAAAGGAACATATTTAATTATAGAACTATACAAATGGCTAATTAGGACCATAAAGTGAAATGAATGACTTTCCAGTGGATTTTTGAATGTTACTGATAACTGCTCAGCTTCTTTGGAGACCATGAAAGTGATCTACAGCTCGAGCTTGCATGTCATGGTAATGGATGGATCTTCATTAGAGGAAGCTTTTTTGACCTGGTTGCTCAGGTACCATGGGTTCTAAAGACAATCCTTGATTCCTTTCACTGCAAGGGTTCCTTCACTCCAACCCCCTGGTCTCCCATGAGTTCCGCTTGCTTTCACAATAATTCTTATGGGTTTAAATGCAGAAACATTATCTGCCATAGTGACTCCCTATCAATTGGAAAACTGAATCTCAAAAGGGTGTCACTCGTTTACTAGAAACACTGATCCATGCTTAGATTGGCTTTTAAACTCCAGGATTAAACCAAAATTTGTACTGCACTTCACTAACTCATCCAGGTATCTTGACTTCTTAGTGGTTCCATGTACCCAAGGGAGACACATCTTACTGGTTTCTATGTGATGTCAGTATTTGGTTGAAAAGCTTTAGAAAAACAGATTGGCTCTTTATCATTATGTAGTCATCTCACTCCCAGCCCTTCTCAAAAGACATCTGCTTGATTTAGTGATTTTTAACTGCTCTATTGTGTTTATATTCATTGAACTGAATTGAATCATACTGATTTGCTTCTGCAAGTAGACAATGTCTTAAATAATTGAGCAGAGACTAATATCCTGCTTAAGTAGCTATGGAAATAGAATTCCTTGATGGCATAAATATCTATTCCATAGGTCTCAATACTGCTTTTTTGAGGTTCACCAATAACAATTTCAAAAGCCTGGAGTAGAGGGATTGGAAGAGTCATGAGGGTGAGGTAGGGATAGAGTTTCTGGGATAGTCTAATTAACCTGTCTAGATAATTGAATGAAACTCTTGTGAAAACAACTTCATCAAACAACTTCATCAGCTTGAGGTTATTTTAGCCAATGGTGAAAAGAGAAGGTATAGATCCATTATATTTGTGAGAAAGTTCCAAAAGGAGCACTTAGTGTATTGATTGACTGTGTTTCCATAGATAACAAGAACACTCATCCTAACCCAGCTAGCTGATTGCTTAATCAGAATTCATATAAATATTATTTTGATTTTTTTCACTTAATCATTGAATAGAATCAGTGAATCCTGGAGCCAGCAGGGACCTCAAGAGAAATCTCTAATCTAGACTATGCTGTGCAGGCAGGAATACACTTAATCCATTCCAACATTTAAAAAAAAATAGTTGTCTTTTCTGTACTTAAGGATATTCAGGCATGGATATTTTATAATTTCCTTTTAAAGACTTTTTAAGTATTTACTAATATCTGTTCTCTGGAATTTATTCTTGATGTTCAGTCTTTCTTGCTACCATTAAATGCTGTGAACTTCCCCTTATGGTGATGAAATGTCATGTTATCTCTCCCCTACACATACACACACACACACACACACACACACACACACACACACACACACACACACACACACATACACACACACACACCCTTCATTCACCCAATTTCTCAGAATCAAGAATCTTAGACCCAAAATAGACCTTACTTTAGAGGTACCCTAGTATAACCCCTGATACTGCAGTTAAAGATATTCTCAGAATAGCGATATGGCTAAGGTTATACAGTCAATGAATGGCAGAAATGAGCTTAGAACTGGAATTCCTAGATGACTACTGGTTGAAAATGCAGATCATAAAAAATAATCTCTTTGATGCTTGAGAAACCTGAAGGAAGATACCTTCACCATGATGGTCTCTAAGGTGCCTCCCGGTAAGACACTAATTCTGCATATAAATGTCATATGTGGATTTTAAGTATTATGTCCATTTAAACATATTTCATTTGCTTTTAAAATAAAAGCAACACATTCTCTTTATCTTTTATCATATCTTTGGGTCCTTTCACAATATGCCTCTGCCTAGTCATACAATTTTAAAGCAACTCCTAGGTAATGATAAATCAATACAGAATATACAGATCATTTGAGTTTTTACATGTAATAAAATTCATTTTTTCTAATTATTTACTTCAAATTCATCCTGAATATTCTTTGACCTATTTTGTAATACATCACATCTCCCTAATTTGTCAATGTCACTTAGATTTTTTCTACAGTGAGAATGTCACAAGAAATCCCCTAACAAGGTCATAGAGTTATCTGTGGACTTAATGGTGAAGCTCTCTGCATCATCATCCAAAAAGGCATATGGATGTTTTCCCCTTTAAATACTGATCACTAGACAGCATTGCTGGACATACCCCCATGTTAACTCTGAAATGTAGTCCATTGTTCTTCACCCTGATTTGTACCAATCTGCCTAAGGGCCCAGACTATATTGTCCTAGCTTGTTGATATAAATGTCATATAGGCAAGTACCTTTCAAATCCAGATATATAATGTGACTGACATTCTACATTTTAAAAAATAAATGCATCACTCTGTCATGTGAAGGAAATTAGGATCAATGGCTTCTAGATCTTTGGTCAATCAGTATTCAGGCTACAAACTGTAGGGAGAGGTTTTTGAGAATTGCTACATTTAACAGAAATTTCTAATTTCATCCTTTAAGGTCATGGTCTATAATGTCCTCCCTAACTATCTCATCCACACTGAATTATGTTGAATAACATATGTAATTTTTTTTCATAACAATCCATTATAATATAATAAAATATATCATATTAGACATATCTTCTATTAACAGGTTTGGTAAATTTAATAACATGATTCAATTCTTCATGTTTGCTTTTCAGCTCTCTTGAGCTGATCCTACAAATAAGTTTGGTAGAAGGGAGATTGGAGGGGTCAAAGAAGAAAGGTGGGAATGTACAAAGAAAGAACGCAGGAGGGAAGGAAGGAAAGAAAAGAGAATGACCAACAGAAAAAGGCTGAGTGAAGAAAGGATTATTCTTCAATTTTAAAGATTACATCTGCTAAATTCACTTGTCAAATCATCTAGATAAGAAAGCCTTGCTTCCCATTTTGAGCCGGAATATTTCCATAGAATCAAATACTATAATATTTAATTTTATTATGAATAATATATAAAATATTGATGCACGATATTAAGTAATTCATTAGGTAATATGATTTATTTGATTACATGTAAATGGTCAGTACTATTCTAAACATATTTTTAATTTTAATAGTATTATAGAAAGGATGAGTTAATAAGTTAGGCAAATCTATTCATTTTGGTACAACAAAATCAGCTGTTTTGCTTTAATTGCATATTTGCCTTGTCACTATGTCTTTGCACATTTGGGGATAGATTTTAATGGTGAGGAACCAACTCTCCAGATGCAAAGTCCAAGGTGTTGTCACGTTTGCAATATTTCAGGTTGCTAAGGAATCATTTATTAGAACCCAAAAGGGAATTAAGGAGATCACTATGGAACCCCCAAATTGTAAAGGTCATGTTGTTGATGTTGTTTTCAGTAGCTTTCTGCATTTACTTTCACACTACTGTACTTGTTCAGAGAACCTCAAAGCATTTTCTCTACATTAGTACCCTCAATCATCTGACCTTTGATAGATAATCTCAGAGAAGTGACATAGCTGAGAGCATTAAAACAGGTGAGGTAAGAGGCAGAATTAGACAGAAGGTGCGTTTGTATTATATTATTGGACCACATCTTTCTCATTTTAAAATTTCAAGCAATTAAATCAAATTGCATTAATCTTAAAAGGAAACTTTTCAGATGTTAATGGAAATATTTTGTGAACAGACATGTTAAAATCACATATTTTGTCCCAGGTATGTACTTGGAAATAGCTAGTTCACATAGCAGTAATCATTGGAACTCCCTGTTTGCTGTACAGATGGTAATAATATCTTGTACCATGCATGGTCCAATATATTACAATGAAGTACATCATAAAAATGGGGAAAATTGACTTAGGAATATGAGTTTATAAGTAACCAATAAATATGGATTCAAGGTAAAAAAAAAAAAAAGCAGCCCAAATGTCTCGCTGTTTTGTAGATTTAAAAAAAATAGTCTGTCCTTTACCTACATATTTAACTGGATGTTGCTATAACCAGATTCCTTATTTAACTTATATCTTATGTCCTCTTTTTTATTATCTTATTCGTCTTTGCCTAATGAAAAAAAAATGCAGCAATGATGTTTGGCCATGGGTAGATGGCACAACTTAAGCCATTTCTATTCAAGAAAAAGCAAAGTAGAGAAAACAACAAAAGGCAATGTAATTTAGTAAATAGAATACTGGACTTGGAGTCAGAAAGATCACAGTTCCAATCTCATCTCAGATATTTCTAGCTGTGTATCTTCATTTCTACCAAGTTGCATTCCTTCAGAGTTTTCCACCATGCCCCCGTAACCTCTTCACCCTAGAAGATCACTTCAACCCTGGAAATAACCCTATGCTTCTTGAGTCCCCTCTGATTACATAGCTTTTCCAAGAACTTCCATTAAAAGGGTGACCAGACCAGTCTTCTCTTCATTTTCTTCCAGGCTGTATTCCTCCAGACTACTCCATCATACCACCATATCAACTACCTTCTGTCTTCCCCTACATTCCCTTCTCAGCTTCCTTTTGTGTTGTCTTTCCCATTAGAACAAGTTCCTTAAAGACAGGTACTGACTCCCCCTCCCCTTATATTTGTTCCTCCATGATTTATCACAGTATCAAGTAAATAGTAAGTCCTTAAAAAATGCTTGTTGACTGACTGCGTGATCTTGAGTTTGTCACTTAACTGAGCATTAATTTCCTCATTTTTAAAACTAGGGGTTTGGACTTGATGGCCTCTAAGGTGCACTTCCAGCTCTAAATCTATTATCCTAGAAGCAATTGGTAATTTTCTATGACAATATTATTTCTAAAACAAGATTAACAGATGAAACATACGATGACATCAAAATTCCTCTAATTTTCATAAGGATAGTAAGCTAATAGGAATAGAGTTGAGCCTCTGGGGTTGGTGAGTTGAATTTGCAAGAACGCCAACCATCATACCCATGTGTTCCTGGTTTGAGCTGGAAACCTAATTCTCATCTCCCTTGTTCTTCCTAGCTCTCTTCCTAGTTGTCATATCTGCCTCACCCCAGAACCTAGTCTAGCAGTGTGACCCCTACTCCTGCTACCTCTTGTTACTCAGAAGTTGAATGGGCACTTTTGACCTCGGATTATACCTTCACAAAGCAAGAAGATTCTAAGTTGCCTTTTTTTCCTGAGAGCAAATTCATGACCTACCACAGTGTCAACTGGAAGCATTTTGTTTGTTTGGACTGCATCTTCCTTAACTAATTTCAGGCATTTATAACTGGCCATAAGGGACACCATACTTCAATTTCTGGATCATGTGTGAATTGTATAGATTGGCACAGCTTCACTCAACACTTTAACATAATGACAGTTCTCATCAAGGCACAGATTCTTAGTTAAGCTAACAAATAATTATCCTTCACAATAGAACTACAAATGAGACCCTAATTAATTTGTTAATAGCTGTTCCCTATTTATAGACATCAGTTCCCTTTCTCTTTTTTTGCAGTAACATCTACACACAAACTGTTCTTTTTTTCAGTAGAGATTTTTTTCCAGATAAAAACCCAGGGCCAAAACAGTATTTGTATATAAACACAGATGGTTTCTAGGTTACCTTTTCAAAAATTGTTTTCTACCAATAGAAAATTGCTTGGTTGGTCTTAGGGAAAAAAAGTTGATTCAGTGTCTTTTGAGCCTGATTTAATTTCATTTTTCCTTTTTCCTAACCAAAAGCAAGCATTGCATGTCAATGAAAAAAAGTCTCTTTCTAAAAAGAAAACAATAGGTTTCCCATATACTACTTAAAGGGGCCACCAGTTTTCCCAAAATTGTATTCATTATGACATGTTGCTTTGTAATAAAGGTTTAGCAGTTTGTAGTCTGCAATGAATAACAGAGAAAATTTCTCCTTTTGAACAGGTGCCCTTCTAACAGAAGTGGTCTCTTGGACAGATTTCAAGATATATCCTTAAAATGTATCTGCATGAAGTACATCAGGAAAAAAAAAAACGAAATGTAAAAATCAGAAGATTTTTCCTTCATAGAATGAGCTCTGACACTTACAGGCAGCTAACCCAAGTGTGTCTGTTAGCATCCTCTTAGTAGATTTCATGTTCAAAAGAAAAAGAGTATTCTGTTTCTGAGAGAGCTACCACATAAGACTACATTTAAACTCTGGATAAATATTAGCATTATTTTCAAATATAAAGTATAAATTCTTAAATTCTAGTAAAGCAATGGTATCATGAAAAAAGAAGAGGGTGGGGATAGACTGACTGGCTGCAGCCTACTGAAAATAATTACCTTTCCCACATGCCCACCAGAAGTGGAGGGGGCGGGAATATTGGTAATTTTTTTGTTATTTTTTTTAATAAGTCATGAGGGAAAAAACTACAAAGTAAGATGACGTTACTTCTTTTGATGGATTTTGGTTCTCTGCTATGGACATTATTTTATAAGGAAATGGCATTTACTTTCTGATTATCAGTTTTATCAGCTGAGAAAAAGAGTTAATGAATGCTTAATTCAAACTAGTGATACAGAGTTCACTTGACTTTTGAGTGTTTATAAGTTATGCTACAGAAAAGTCATAGTTGAGACTATCAGAGAATTAAAGCAGGCTCTTGGCAAATCACAACCTCTGTTTGCCTTAATTCACTGGAGAAGGAAATGGTAACCACTCCAGGATCTTTGCCAAGAAAACCTCATGGACAATATAGTCCACGGGGTCACAAAGAGCCATACGTGACTGAACAACAAGGAAAGAAAAGAGGCAGCTGATTGGTAAATTCAATCTCTGTCCTACTACAAAATTAATTTCCTAGATCCTGGGCATTCAATCTATAGTCTATATGACTGCAGAATATTGTCCTCCTGAGATTTTTAGTAAAAATACACTTTATCAGCATACAAGAACTAATAGGTCAATAGGGTCTGAAAACCTATTTATTGCTACTATTGGGTAACTGACCACAGGTGTCATTGTAAATGATTTTAATAGATGGCAACTGTACTTAAAACTGAATCAATGAATTATACATAAAGTTCATGTGACCCACATGTAAAAGATTATTTTTAGGGTCATAGATTTAGAGCTGGAATGGACCTTAGAGATTATCTATAAGCATTTAATTTTACAGATAAAAAAAATGAATCCCAAAGAGATTAGATTTCTGAATCAGATACTTCTGTTCTAGAGACAATAGGAAGCATACAGACAATCCCTGAAAGCAGGGTGCCTTTCCTTCTCAGAGAGTTCATACAGACATTATTCATGGAATATTTGTCTAAAAGTGGAATACTGTAATTGCTTTTAAATTGTTTGGCTGAATTTTGCCTACAGGTTTAGGTGAGTTTACCTTTATAATCTTCACAAGAAAACCTTATACTCCTAGTAGCAAGTTTATCCAGGTGAAAAGTCATTGTCATATTCTACATAGGAATATGGATATACCTTTAGGGAACTTTGAAATGAACTGAGTCTGGGCAAAATCCTGAAACTGACACGAAGAATCTTCAGCCTTCAGGTAGCTACAGGCTTCATGTGAGATATCACCAAGATGCTGGAGTTATGTCAGGAAGACAATACCTTCATAATGAGATTTATCACTTTATTGACCACCTCAAACCAGGATATCTAAAGCTGGAAGAGAGCATATAGTCCAATATCCTCATTTGTTAGATAAAGAAACTGAGGTCCAAGATAGTTAATTGACTTGGTTAAGGTTACATGGGTACTAAGTATTAGAGGCAAGATTGGAAACCAGGCTCTCTGATACCAGAGTCAGCTTTTTCTCTTTTTTCTATTTTCTATAACATTGTTTCCTACATTTGCTAATTTATACAGCTTTGGGACCATGAAGGCCTAAAATTTAAGAAAAGGCCTTCATGGGAGTATTTGGACCTGTTATTTGGAATAAAAGACATTGAGAATTGAAGTCACATGATGTAGATTTAGTCCTGAAAGGAACTTTAGAAGTCATTTAAACCAATGCCTTCATTTTACAGATGAGGAGATTAAGTATTTTGATCAACATCAAAGAGATAGTAACAACACCAGAATTAAAACCCAGGTCTACTGACTAAACAGTTTTCTACTGTACCATGGAGGTTTAACTAATAATGACAGCTAATAAGGTTTATAAGGCACTTTACACCTAATATTAACGGTGAGAGTAGAATCAAGTAGACCATTTTCTGTTAGTTTACCTAAATCTTCCCTATCTTACTCTAAATACAGAGGCAGCATAATGTGCTGCCTATAAGAGGAAAGCTTTTCAAATCTCAATTTTGCAATTTGCCATTCATATGACATTGGGCCAGTTATTCAATCTCTATGAGTAACAATTTCTTCAACTGTAAAATGAAGAGCATAGACTATCTGGTCTCTCTGTTGTCATAAAAAGTCCACGATTGATATTTTGGAATAAATGGGACTTTTTGTTTGTTTGTTTCCTCGGAGTACCAACCCCTTCATTTTGCAAATTAGGAATATGTGACACAGAAAGTTTAAGGGATTTGCCCAATGTCACTGAGGCATTTCAACCAGAGCTTGGAATTAATTGCTCCCTCTGACTCCAAACACTTTATTACCTTGACAAAGAAATATTTAAAGACTAGACATGATTATTTTCATGTTCAAGATAATAAAAGTTAATATGGCATCCTGAAAATTAACCTGAACACTAACTCATGTATATCTGCTTCTATATTTTAGAAGGAGCTCTGCATTAAATGTTATGTGGTGTTTCCTCTAGGGAAAAAAAAACCTCCTTTAATGGCATTGTTTGACGAATCTAACTATGTCACTGGCTGGATAAAGCATCTTCAATGACTTTCCATTTCCTATAGGATAAAATTAAAACTCCTCATGTTGGCATTTAAAACCCTATACAATCTGGAGCCAGCCTAACTTTTTTATTTCACCTTATTCCTCTCTAACACTCTACATTCCATCCAGCTTAATTGTTCTTTCCAAATTTCAGTTTTCCCTTATTCTATCTTTGAACTGCATCTATGTACGGTCCTAAGGTAGACTCCTTTCTCGACTCTGTCTCTTAAACTCAATAGCTTATATTTAGAAACATTTCCTGTCCCTTCTTATTTCAGAGTTATCCCAATGCCTGCAATTGCTAATGTCCTCCCACCACAAAAGTGTGATGTACTTAACGTGTATGTATTTTATACTCCCATGTTGTTTTAACCAAACAGAATCTTCTTCAGAACAGGGACTGTTTAATTTGTCTTTATATGCGCAGTGGCTCTTCTGGTCCCTGGTACCTGGTATATACTGGCTCCTTTTTATTTGGGCATTCATTATCTCAACCTCTGTAGTTGCAAAGTTGTGTGTGTGTGTGTGTGTGAGTGAGTGTTTTTCCAGTTCAGGCAAGTCCCTGTGAGGAAACTCCATCTAACAATGCAAGTCAAAAACTCTTTTGGAACTTAAATTCTCAGAGATTTCCCTGGGGAATTTAGAGGTTAAGTGATTTACTCAGGTTCACAAAATCCACATGTGTCCGGGGAAGGGCTCCAATTCATCTCTTATGGCAATGATTCCTCTATATGCTATCTCGATGTGGTTCTATAAGGAAGCAAAAGTTATGACAAGAAAACTTTTACTAATGAGTTGATCACTTATAAAATTAATCATCACGCAAACATTCCTTCCCAGTTAACACAGCCATCAATTCCAGCTCTCTTTGTTCATTGAATGAATGTCAATTGGTCAATTTCCCTGTTTGTTAATAGGAACTAAAACAAAAAAGGAAAAAAAAAAGGAAACTTTGAATACTAAGGGATTAAGTAAGGAGCTTGGGAAATGATGAAGCCCCTAAATAATTTAACAGTACTATTTGTGATGGTAATTTCAAAGTTTTCAAAGATATGGCTTTCAAAGCCATACCTGAAGTGAAGAATGTCAAAGAAAAAAAGTAATAAACTTATTTTATTAAATTTTAATTTCAGATTTCCAGAGAGTCCCTAACTTTTCACATTATTTACTATAAAATGTGGACATTTATTTTAAGTAGATTCATGTCAAGTTAGCTTTTTCTAGTACCACTTACCTTCATATAACAAGGCCTTTCTGTATTAAATAAAGGCTTGTTAATCGAAAAATAAAACCTGTGTCTAAGAATAATTGGGCAGAACATTATTATTATTAAGATAAAAATACCCAGCATTTAACAAAATCGAAACAAAACAATTCAACTTAGTAATTATAACAGTTGTTTCAAAATTATTGTGATTCAGTCATTTTAGCCATATGTTACTGCAGCCCAATTCTTGGTAAAGATACTGGAGTGGTTTGCTATTTCCTTCTTCTGCTCATTTTACGGATGAGAAACTGAGGCAAACAAGGTTAAGAGATGGTTAAACACATCATGATACATTAGCAAAATGAAATGACTTTGGTAAATATAGAGAAACATGGGAAGACATATGAACTAATCAAAATGAATTAAGCAGAATCAGGAGAATGGTAAACAAGACTTCAACTCTGCATATGGAAATAAGAAAAAAAACTCTTACTGCCCCAAAAGTGGCCCCAAAGAAGACACGTGACAGTGTGCCTCCTACCCGTCTTTGAAGGGTCAGAAGGCTGTGGGCATGAAACTGCACACATCAGACACAAGGGATGAATGGTCTAGTTTGCTTTTCTTTTATTCTTTGCTATAAGGTCTGAGAGGGAGAGGAGGGGAATATGTAAGACATGAAATTGATATAAAAACAGAAGCTATAATAACATAAATGGTCTCAATGACCTGCCTTTGACTTAGTGAATTCGTGGCTTTCTTTTCCCCTTGGGATCCAATGTACACCTTTGGCACCTAATCTTAACAGCTCATCATGGCTACACAAAAAGGGTGAAAAACGTCTTGCATACCATAATGCCCAATAAAACTGCAATTTTCCTAGACTGAAAATACTGTGCTTTATTGGATGAATGCATGTCATAACTTGGGTGAGAAGATTTACCATGTTTAGCTTCAAAACTGGATTTTTTTTCATTCTAAAATACTTTAGAGTATACTATACTATACTAAAAGCTAAAAATAATTTAAAGAGCATCTTTTGAGTCAGAAGTAAAAATAAAGACCTTACAGTGTTATTAAATAATTAACTAACTAGGACCTTCTGAATAAAAGCCAACAACAACACAATATATACCTTGGGTGATTTCTCTATTGTGGAAATGAGAGGTTTAGTCCTTATTGTATTCTTTGATTTGATCCATATCCATTTACACAAAGAAAATTTTTTAACAAAATCATTAGAAGATTAATTGACCATCATCATCCAAAGACAGAATTGTAGTCTAAGAAAATAGAGTTCCAAGAGAAAAACAAAACAGATAACAAAAGAAAGCCCTTTTTCAATGAAATATTTCTATCTAAATTGACAGTCTTCACTCTCTGCCAAAGCATTTTCTTAGATAATATGAAGAGATTTCTATTCATTAGTTCCTAAAATTCTTAGTGACCATATATTTTAATAATTATATCAACAATAAAACTATGAATAGTAATAATAACAGTAACTATAATATCAACCTCCTAGGACTATTACTGTTTCAACCCCATGGAGTATCAAGAGGGAAACAAAATGATAATGGTTATGAAATGGTAACCGCGCAACACATTCTGAAGAGGCTATAAAATTTAGCAACGACAGAACAGCTATTGGGACACGAATAAGTGGTTAGAAATAAAATGTGGCTCACTGTCTTTCTTCCTCCCTTCCTTTCTTTTATTCCTTTCTGTTGTGATAGAGATAGATATAGCTATAGACATTGTGTGGGTGTGAAATGCAAATGTTTCTGTCTCCATCACACATATACACAATGCATGGACATACCTATATATGTATGTTTAAGTATTTGTTCATAGAAAGAAAAAGAGAGAAGTAGGGAGGAAGGAAGGAAGGAAGGAAGGAAGGAAGGGATGAATTTTTAACTGCAAAGTACTTCAAGAGAATCCTTACAATAATAGTAAAAGCACATACTGTTGAAATAATGCAGTACAATCCATAAGAAAGTCAAGCCCACAATCTCAGGTTGTGTAGCACATATCAGTGAGATAAAAAATGGATATGGGATGTGCTGACTTCAGAGTCAAAGAGATCTAGATTTGAGTTCTACCTGCGACACATACTGGTTGTATGACCTCAAGTAAGCCATTTAAACCCTCATTGTCCCATGTTATCTTTAGAGGTGGAAGAATTGGAGAATTACATTCTCAAGTTTCCCAACGAAAACACATGCCCAGAGCAAATTTAAAAATAATAATAATAATAAAGTCCTTCATTAAGTGAGTGGCAAATCTTTGATAAAGTATATCACAAAAGTGAGAACACTACTAAGTTAAAGTTTCTAATATTATTGCTTAGCTTAGAATTCTAATCTCAACATTTTCAATCTTGATTCTTTTTTCATACATGTTTGAGATTTTTGCTGAAGCATCTGCTGTCAAATGAGCTAACCTTGTGAGGCATATTAAACAACTAAAAATGAAGACCTGGAAACACTTCTAAAGGAACAATGGGTTCCTTTCATAAAATCATAGATTTAGAACTGAGCTAGAACTTCAGGGAAAAAATGTAAATTAGTTGCTAAGGAGCACTCTTTTGGGAAGTGTCTGAGGCAGAATTTGAATCTAGGACTTGCTGACTCTGAGACTAGTGCTTTCTCCACTTTTTGCCCTGTCACTTCATTTTTCCTCTAAATTAGTTTTAATGACTGCCTACTCACTTCAGGTTCCCTCATTGCCAGAGTACATGTTTGCCTCTGGGGAGAGTAGAGAGAGATGCATAAAACTCATTAAGATAAAAAGGAGCCCCTCCTTCCTACACACACACACACACACACACACACACACACACACAAACTTGTTTCTGATGTCCTGAAGTCACCAATATTGTATCCAATATATCGTGTTTGCATCACATATGAAAGAAATTAACCTTAAGTATCCCGCTCAGGAATTAAAATGACATATTATCTTTTTGAATACAATTATTGTGCAATGAATTTCCTCAACAGTGAGACTTCATATATAGTTTCTAGGTAAAATTATAGGATTATAAAGATTTCATCCTTCAGCATAAACCTTTCTCTTTTTTTTCTTTTTGGAACAAAATGTACAAATGTGTTCCCCCACTGATGCAACAGAACTATTCTCAAAGGGCAGACAGAAAACTACTACTTTATTCAGGAGATTTATGGTAAGTTTGTGGCTCGGGGACCTCTTATCATACAAGCTAATGTCCATCACCAAGATGGACCTCTGAAATCACTGGGAGGATCTCTTAGCACTCATCATCATGGGCCATTAGCACTTTCCCATTCATAGGAATGTAGTAATTGACAAAGTGAAACAAGTCACTGTAAAGCTCTGTATACTTTCACTATCATTACTGACAGATGCCTTAAAGCAGAGTGTGAAATATTCACAGAATTTCAGAATCACAGAATTTTAAAACTGGGAAGGACTTAAGTAACCATCTAGCCAAATCCATACCAAAAAAAAAACACACTAACTGTAACATACCCCAGAAGTGATTGCTTAAATTCATTTGATGACCTCCAAGAAAGGATCCACTAATTTCAAGAGCAATCCATTACAATTTGGGGCAGATCTAATCATTAGGAAGTATTTCCTGACATCAAACATAAAGTTGCTGAATTCTTCCAATTGCCCACCTTCAGAAAAATAAGCATATTTAATAATAATAAAAAACAATAAAAATGATAAGCATTTATACAATCCTTTAAAGTTGCAAAGCACTTTATAAATATTATCTCATTTTTTTTACTGGGAGGTAGGTGAGATTATGTCACAGATTTTACAGGTTACAAATTTGAGGCAGACAGAGATTAAATGTTTTGCCAAGGAATATATATATGTGTATGTATATGTACATATATGTATACATATACTTACATATACATATATATATACATATATATATATATATATATATATGTCTGTCTAGCAAATGTCTGAGACTGGATTTGAACACAGATCTTCATGATGCCAGATCCAAAATTCTAGCCATTTCATTGCCACAAGGTTACACCTAATTTTGATTGATACTTCAACAAAGAAAGATCACAGGATTGTACAATTAAGAGGTAGAAAGCACCTTAATGCGTACCTCATTTACAGATGAGAATATTTACTTACTCAAATTCATACGGGCAGTAAATAGAAGATCTAGAGTTCAAATCTGGGTCAAAATCTAGTGTTCTTTTCTCCCACCATTTGCTATGTGCACTTACCTTCACCAAAATGTTCTATGTTCTAGAATCACCCAAATGCACTAAGGCTGATCAAATTTTTCTCCTAAGCATTCCATCCTCGCTATATGACTATAGTTCCATTAGTATAGCTACTTAGCCCTAGCTCTAGTCCTAATTTTGCAATATGATTGCCGGGTGAACACTGGCAAAAAAAAAAAAAAAACCTTTGCCGACCTGCCCTCCATTTTTCAGAAAGTAAAATGAAGGCATCTGTCCTAGTGATTTATGTGTTGTCTCCCCCATAAGTTTCTTGCTATTTTTGCCTTTCTTGGTTTACTCATCACAGCACGGTGTCTGGAACATAGTAAAAGCTTGCTGACAGACCGTCTTATCATGTCTCCCAAAGGTCCCACCACAAAGCAGATTATTTGAATCAGTGATGGCTAAAACGAGGAATCCCCTAACCTAAGAAACCAAACATTTAAATTTTGGCTTGAATCTGGTTCCTAAATCTCCAAGAGATTATTCTGGCTATATGAATATGCTAAGACATGACATCTCCATAAAATGGGCTAAAGGATTCTTTTCCACTTAAACCCTTTCCTGGAATGAATTGTTTTTTTTCTCAGAATCCTCCAGATTTTCCAAAGTTGCTTTAGATTATAGTTAGCAACCCAAGTCTCTTTTGGTCTAGATATCCCTATCTTGGCCCTGGATCAGGATACATATTCATATACACATAGACATATACACATATACATAGATACTCATATGCACATACACGTGTCTACTCATGCAATATACATGCATGTGGATATACGTATGTACCTACATGTGTGCATGCATGTTTGTGCTATGTGTAGGTAGACATATAGGTATAGATGTAGGTTTATGTGTATGTATATGTGTTTGTTTGCCACTGATTTCACAAGATAAATTCCACACCAGGAAACTAGTGCAACAGAAATGGTAGAGCAGGATGTTAGAATGGTTACCCCAGCATTCACTGGAAAATCTCCTCGAATCTCATGCTTTTATAGGAGTATAATGAACATGAGTTAACTACTGCCTGGAAAAATAAAAGAATGAAAGCTTAGAGCTCTGCAGAGGAAGTTGCTTTATACAGCCATTTCCAATGCTCATGATACTGTAAATCATTCAGCTCTGAGCTACATGATGCCAGTGATGCATTAGGCTCTATCCATATGTTTTCTTTTGTTGCTGGCCCCTTGCACACTGTCACGGGAAGAGGGATTCAAAGTAATCAAGGTCAAAAGCAGGGTGTGGTGAAGTTCAAGGGAGTAGTGAACAGAATGAGTCACTTTTCTTCTATTATTGTTCAACCTGTTTTCCTATTGAACTACAGATTTTCCAATATATTTTAATCATTTCATGTCAATGACAGATTTTCACTAGGAAAAGTTACAGGAGAATCCTTGCAATGAAATGAAAAGATTAGGATAAAACATTGTGTATACATGAACACAGACTTGGAAAAATTGGTGAGAGGGGGCAGAGAGGAATTGCATTTTGGGTAAATGAAGATAATAGTACTTAAAATAAAGATACTGAGTTCCACATGTCCTACAATGCCAAGAAGTTGTCTGGCAATGGCCAGAATGATGATCCCACATCTTGTTCCTTTGTCATTTCACAACAGGTAAATCCTTTCATGAAATGATGCTTCTCAATACGTGGAGCCCAAATGTTGAACAGAATGGTTTTGTGTGCATCCATAAATGTAATGGAACCTTCCCACTTAGGCGCGTATTCTATAATACTGTATATTATCATGCTACAGGATTGTAAAACTGATTTCACAGCAAGTGGCTTATTAAAACTCCGGCCGTCATGCCACATTCCTGTGCATAGGATTTTCAATTTTGTTGTAGTTCTTGATTCCCTTTTGCATATGTATTTGCCTGGAAAACCAATTACCAGATGGCACATGGTTATTTTTACATTTTGTATGGAGGGTTTCCAGCTGATAATTATGACATTATAGAAAGAGGCCTATGCTTTGCATTAAGAATCTTTGGCACATGCCTTTATAAGCCTTTTCAATTTCCATTTGACTCTCTAGCTCCTGTTGTCCTGACAAAAATTATATTTTTTTAGACACTCACCTATTGCAACTCTCTCGAGTATCACCAAAAAATTTACTTCAGTGAAATAGAAGATCCACTAGAACTCTGGACAAGAAGCATTTCTGTGTCTGACTTGCCCCTTAGTTTGAGGAAATGTTTATGTATATTTAGAAGTTTCAAGTTCTAGCAATTCAGGATGAATCACTGTAATCATGGACTAGCAAAAAGCAAGAGTTCAGTAGTATGTTTGCTGCTAAACCTTCAGAGCTGTCAGGTGGCATATGTGTTACAGAATTCATTTAATCATATTTTTATTAGCTATCTTTCCTTA
>CM053583.1:223327012-223339453 GCA_028627135.1 Pseudochirops cupreus
AGAGACACAGAGAAAGAGAAAGAGAGAGAGAGAGAGAGAGAGAGAGGGAAAGAGAGCGCCCACAAAGGTAATTGTAATTATAGTAATTTCGTACTATTATGTAGTAGCAATAAACCCAGAATTGCAGTGTAACACGCCAGAGTAGAGTTAGGGCTTAAAAGATATTAGAATTAGAATTAATAGGCTGTACTTTTGTATCACCTTGAACCAGAGAAGCATCACAGTTCCTGGAAAAAGGAAAAAAAAAAGGTTTTGGCTATTTTTCCCCCTTTTTCTTCATTGCCTTGCCTTGCCTTGTTCCTAACTTGGAAGCCTCTTTAACAATTACCTTAATTAGGTTGATTAGAATTAAGAATATGTTTGATCCTTTTTCCTTCAACTTCACCCATGTTTTCCCTTTAATTCACCTCAGTACCATAACAGCCCATTAGTTAGGAGGTGTTTTTTTTTTTAATTTTTAAATATACTTTCTCCCTCTGAAAGGGGATGGGTTATGATGCTTATTTCAGTGACACCAAATTGAGCTGATGTAGATATGTAATGTATATTTAGACAAATAAATATCTAATATTAACATGTTTAAAGTGGGCTGTGAGGAAATGTTTTAAAACAGATTAATTAAAATTCAGAAATGTTTGCCAGCTTGTTTCCCAGTTTCAATGATAAAAATAAAATGCTGTGTGGCTGAAATGAGAATTAGTCCCTGGAGTATAAAAGGAGGACTCGGTAGAAATCTGTGTGTTTCCAGACTGTATTTTCCTGCTCAACCCCAGTGAATGTGAAGCATGCATAATTTGGCACTGCTGTTTCTTTATTTGCATTTAGCACACATACTTTAAGCTAATTAATCATGTTGTGTCCTCATCCTCCTCCCCCCCAACAAATAAATTAACTATTCATTTCACTGATGGCAAAAATACCAAATTATTTAAAAATATGTATTATATATGCGTATATATACACACATTCATCAAGTGTAAAGGTTTAGTTTCTTCTCATTTCTTCCTAATTATTAGAAAAAGAAGTCCTGGTAAGAGGGTGAAACAAAGAAAGCTTTTTTTTTAAAAGTGCTCCTATGATTTCTGACAGAAATACTATCATGACAAAAAGAAAAAGGTATTTTCTAAACTGTCCAACCTATGAAAACTGATTGTTTATATCATTAAGATAATAGCAATAAGGCTGGTCTCCAGTGATGAAAGTATCCTGAGCAAATGAAGAACATTATTTAATTGGTTGAGTTTGCCAGAATAAATGGAAGTAATGTAGGGAAATGTAATGGCAGAGTGACTGTTCTAAATTTACAATATATTAAAGCAACTTCTGAAGTAATTACACATCCTGTGCACCTTGTGTCAATGAATTGTGGTCCAACGTTTAATGATGGGGCTCATTATGAGTGAACGTGGCTTTAATCCTCTTGCTGTTCACAGCACTGATTCAGAAGATTAGCATTCTGGGAGATTGAGTCATCAGGCTCTTCTGAACAAGTTTTGCAATCATTGACTTAGAACAGAGTTCTGATCAGTGTAGTACGAGGTTAAGATAATCCTTGTTCTTCTTGACATTCTGCTTCTCTCGTTTTCTGTTAAGGAGACAATCAGGAGGCTGTGGAAGATTTGACAAGTGTAGGTGTTTGAAAGTATTCTCTAAAACCAAGTTAATGGAACAAAATAATGGGGAACCGACCTAGTCTGAGGCCTAATTTAAAGTCGCTTTGCCAAATTAAAGCATAGCCTTTCACCTGGAGTGCTGTACATTCTACCCCCATTTGTCTTTTCATTTAACTTGTGGAATAGGGAAACAGTACCTATGTGAAAACACTTGAAAGTAAGTACTTTAAATAAAACTTGAGAGAAATGTAAGATTAATACAGAATATGAATACCAGAGATATGGTAATATATCATTTCCCAAATGCTGGTATATGGGAAGTGTGTGTGTGAAGGGGGTTTGGGAAAGAAAAAAAACCTGACATCTAGGTATTATAAAGATTATCTGTTCCTGACACTAAGGTGGATTATGATTAAATAGGTGGGCAATTATCTGTTATGCTATTGCTTAGGACATGAAGTCTGGGAGTGGTTAATTCAAATCTAGACAATGAAATTAAATCACTTTTTTCATTGGTCAGAATAAAGAAAAAATTATAACCACCCTCTTTTGTTATTCACTATACCGATGTGCCTATTAAAAAGGGAAGGAAGGAAAAATTGTGGCCATTAGCAATTGTTTCTGCCACTGTTCTATTTGAAATTATATTTTAGGTGTCTAGAACTCAGAGGTCTCACTCTCCGAAGCCTAGTGTTTCCCATTATACTTTGACTTTTTCTGAAACTTTGTGAAAGCACGTAGTGCTGCATTTTCCCCTCCTAACCTACAGATTTTGAAGGCCATCAAAACTAATTAACAGAATATATATTCTCACCCAGAAATCTTTGGAGGAAATTTCTAGGTTTTCCATAGGAAAAGTGAATTTTAAAACCAATTCCCGATAAAGCTGTGGAAGCTAAAATAAAGGTGAAAAAAAGGAGCTTTGGATTTTTCAGACTTCCTCCTTATTTTCCATTAAAATAACATAGATATATTCCCCCAATATTTTTTATCAATTTTATTTTATTTTTCTTTCCAAAATTCTTAACAGAGTCACAAAATAACTGACATTTATCTAAAGCTGTAAGGCCTGCAAAGGACTTTTTTTTTTAATGTTTATTATCTTGCAACCAAGTTCCAAGCATCCAGATCCTTGGAACAACCATGTGAGGGAGGTGATGTTATTATAACCATTTTATAGATGACGAAACTGACGCTGAGAGAGGTTGAATTACTCAACCAGCGTCAGAGCTACTAAGTATCAGAGTCAGGACTCAAAGCTCAGGCTTCCTGACTCCAAGTCCCACATTCCATGGATATACATATGATTTATTTTGCAAAAAGCTTTTTCAAAATAAAGAATCTTGGGGCCGCTAGATGGCGCAGTGAGTAGAGCACCGGCCCTGGAGTCAGGAGGACCTGAGTTCAAATGTGACCTCAGACACTTCACACACACACACACACACACACACACACCGTGTGA
The DNA here is from genome assembly GCA_028627135.1 of Pseudochirops cupreus. Lineage (NCBI taxonomy): Eukaryota > Metazoa > Chordata > Mammalia > Diprotodontia > Pseudocheiridae > Pseudochirops > Pseudochirops cupreus. Next base: position 223,330,088 of record CM053583.1, read on the forward strand.
CTTTGGGAAAGTCACTTAACCTCAATTGCCCTGCAAAAAGCAAAAAAATAAAATAAAATGAAGACTCTTCCTAAGCCCCTCCCCCCACACAAACGCGCCCTAGAGAACATGGGATTTTAGATTTAGATGAGGAAGGGGCCGTAAAGAACACGTAGGAGTCCAATCCCTTCCTCTTTTAGATGAGGAAGCCAAGTCTCAAAGAAATGAAGTGATTTTTAAACACAATACTCCCGTTCCCACACTCCACGTTCTGGACAAACGGTCACACACGACACTCCACTGCCCTCTCGTATTCCTGTTCACAAGCAGGGTTTAATGCTTGGCGCGAATTTCTGACTCACCTTCGACATTCAGAGTTCTTCCAAGTCCTGCTCAGAGGCTACCTCGTAGGAGGGGGCCTTTCCTGACTCTTCCAACTGTCGGTGCGTGACCCCCGACATGATCTTGTATTTCCTTTGTTCCTACACTGTCCTGTGTGTTATGAGCATGTGCGTTATGGCATCTGAAAACACGCAGGCTTCTTGAGAATACATAGTGCTTCCTTTTATCTTTGAAACCCTAGTGCCTAGAACGCATCTTCAATAGATAGATTAAGGCTTAACAAGATTTACTTTAGCATTATTGCTGATTGCTGGTTCCAAAGGCTTGAACCTAGATCCTTTGATTCCACGTGGCTGACATTCAGTTTCTTCATCTGTAAATGGGGAGGAGTGGGGGTATACTGAACTAAAAGCCTGCTAAGATCCTTCACATCTCTAAATCTAGGACGCTATGATACTTCCTTTATACTCTGCTCATGAAAAGGGCACAACCTTCCCTGACTCCCACAAAGGCATATTTATACTTCCAGTTGTGTGACCTTGGTGTAATGGGAATGGGAATTTGAAGATCTTCCCTGACCATTAATAGACCTAGGGGGGAGTTTGAAGACCTCCCCTGCTTTGAAAGTAAACGTTGCTCCCTAATAGGCTGAACGTAATTACATGGAACCTGTAATGGAGGGAATTTGCTGAAGGGTGTGGCAGAGCTTACAGGAAGCTTCCGGTGTGAGGATAAACTCTATCCCCTTATAGGCTAAATATAGTCACATGGAGACTGTGGTAGGAGGAGTTTCATGAAGGGAAGCAGAGCCCACAGGAAGCTTCCCTGCTGTGAAGATAAACTCTGTCCCCTAACAGGCTGAATGTAGTCACATGGAGCCTATGGTGGGAGGAGTTTGCTGGAGGATACAGCAGATCCCACAGGAATCTTCCCTGCTGTGAAGATAAACTCTGTCCCCTAATAGGCTGAATTTAGTCACAGGGAGTCTGTGGTGGGAGGAGTTTACTGAAGGGAAGTGGAGCCCACAGGAAGCTTCCCTGCTGTGAAGATAAAATCTGCCCCCTGATAGGCTAAATGTAGTCACATGGAGCCTGTGGTGGGAGGAGTTTGCTGAAGGGTGCAGCAGAGCCCAGAGGAAGCTGGTTCAGAGCTAGTGAGATGGTGGGGAAGAGAGGATCTTCAGGTCAGATAGACTCCTGAGTAGATACTGATCTTGTATTTGTTTGTGGGAAAGCTGAAGGATGCTGTGGCCATCAGCATTATTATGGCTTCTTAATGTCTTGGAATCAGCTTACTGGTTTTAGGATTCAGTTTTTTGGTATCTAAATAAATGCTTCAGTTCTGTTCTCTACCTGGAGAATCTGGTATATTTTGCAATTGAATGTCATGTGATATTTATAGTCAGTCTTTATCATGATCATGGACACTGTAAATATTGGCACTACACTTGGGTAAGTGACTTCACCTCTTTTTGACTCAGTTTCCTTATCTCTAAAATGGGTATAATAATTGCATCTACCTCAAAGGGTTATTGTAAGGATTATGTGTGATGATATTTGCAAAGCTCTTAACACAATGCCTAGCACATAGTACATGCTACATAAATTCTAGCTAGTATTGTCTCTAGCAGGAGGAAATGGAGCAGGAGAAAGAAGGAGGAAGAGGAAGAGAAGTCGTAATATTAAGAGTCATAACGAGACAATCTTTCCCTGTACTCAAGCAGATTTGGAATCTCTCTGGTTGGATATTCTCTTCAGCAATGTTGATCACAGTCCTTCCACGCCTACCCACCCTTGGTGACACCAATCCTCATCTCAAACCATGAGGAACTCTATATAAAGACCTTTAAATGTTTCTCAGGAAAAAAAGTCTAAAAAGGCATAATTACAGAGAGTTGTACGTGTGTATCTGTAAACGTGATTCAAAACTAGTGCCAGTGTTAGCACGTACAATCATGGCATGTGACTGAAAATATCAATAGAAGGAGCAATCTTATATCCTATGAGTATAATGGGGCGCTGGCCAAAGGGGGTCCAGTCCTTCACGTGTGAAAATGCTCCGTCAATACCAAGCCTGGAGGAGGTCTTGGGAAGCAGTTTCCTGAAATTCCACATCAAGGGGTGCCTGACCTCACCTTCAGAGCAGGCACAAGTACTTTGTACCTCTTTCTTGTCTGTTTACTTCATGGGGAAGAAAGCCCATTAACTGGCTACTATATTGGAATTGAATGAACATAAGACATCCAGAGAGGTAAAACATCTCTCTCTTTGCCAATATCAAGTGAGGCAAGAGTTGCCGTCAGTAGCCAGTTAAGGAGAAATGATGGTTGCTGACCTTTATAAGGTTACAGAGTCTTTGTTTGGTCCATTTCATCTCCAGATGCTCCTTCACCCAAGATCAAAAAGGAATGAAGTGTGTGTGTGTGTGTGTGTGTGTGTGTGTGTGTGTGTAGAAATGTAATTTATCAGGCATGGAATCAGTGGTTCCTCTCTCCATTCACACAGAAAACATTTCAGATATTACCCAGAAGAGAAACAATCTTATTTTAGCCCATCTGTAATAAGTGTAATTGTAATTAAGATAATTTATAGTAGAATTTCAACTGATATTCTTTCATCCAATTGTATGACTTATCAGCATTAAGGTTAAGTTCCTTTTGTACTTTTAATCCCCCAATGAACAGAAAAAGCCAAATCAATTCAATTGGCTTAAACAAACATTTTTGTCTGTGTGTTGTGTCCTATACCATAAATTTGTGATACAAAAACAAAAATGAAACTTCCTAATGTCATTAAATTTACTGATAAGTTACAATATGTATATGTGTATATGTTTGTAATGTTTTAAAGAAAGTTTAATAGGAAGAAAGAAATAACAAATGTTTAACATCTGAAGTGATATTTTAACAAAAACAATGAGAGAGAAGGAGAGAGAAACATAGAGAGAGAGAGATAGAAAATAATAAAAAGGGGTTAACTCCAGGCTATATAGACAGCATAAGAAAATACATAGAGAGAAAGAAGAGGGAAGAATTGAAGGGAAAGCTGCTAGTTCAGTGTGACTGGGATGAAGAGTTGGAGAAGAAGGAGGAGATAAGGTTGGAAATGTGGGAGTCAGGTTATAGACGGTTTTAAATGACAGGTAGAGTAATCTGTATTTTACGCCAGAAACTATAAAGAGCCAGTGAAAGATTCTGAGGAAGAAAACATTAGAGTTGGGCCCGTGTTGTCAGAAGATTATTTTCACAACTCTGTGGATTGAAGGTTAGGGAGACTTGAAAGGAGTGAAACCAATTTGGAGCCTGTTTCTTTGGGGCAAAGTGGAGGGGGCCTAAACTAGATTGGTGGCTGTGGAAGTCGAGAAAAGCAGCCACATGCAAGAAATGTTGTGAAAATGGTAACTGAAATGGACACCGAACAGGAAGAAACGGAGATAGCCAATTGAACGAATTAAGGAGCATTTATTAGCCAGCCAGCGACAGTCCCAGAGTCTAGCCCTGGGATCTGCCCCGAGTGGTGGTGTAAGCAGAGTATGCAAAGGCAAAAACCACAAACATATTAGGAAACCACAAACATATCAGGAAGGAAAAAATCAGGATACAGACTTGCATAAACATCTTGCACCTGGTGTTTTGCTAGGGGCCCCAGGTCCTTCCTGTTCCTTTTGTGGGGGTGTGGTTTCCTGGAACTTGGGCCAAGTTGGCCCCTTCACTTCATTAACAAAACAGTGACAATTAATTAGATGCCAGGATGGAGGTGGAAGGCAGAATCTAAGTTCTGATGAAGCTGGATGACTAGGGAAAAGGTGGGATCTGCAAAAGAAGCAGTGACATTGAGAGTGAGGGGAGACAATGAGTTCTGTTTGGGAAATGTTGAGATTGAAATAGAGATCAGACATCCAGATATCCAGGAGAGAATCGATGACAAAGGATGCGAATTCAGGAAAAAATCATGAGAACCAGAATATAGTTTGAGGAGTGTTTTGATATAGATATTACTTAAAATCATAAAAGCATATGCAATTTCTAAGAAAGAATATGGAGAGTAAAAAGAAAAATGCTCAAAAGTGTAACTGGAATGAAGAGTTGGAGAAGAAGGATGAGATAAGTTTGGAAATGTGGGAGTCAGGTTATAGAGGGTTTTAAATGACAGGTAGAGTAATCTGTATTTTATGCCCAGGAGATATTAAGGGATAGGAAATGAATAAAAGGTAATAATTTGGCAAAGAAGAATGAGAAGGAGATAGGAGAGGACAGAGGGACAATGTCATGAAAGTCAAAAGGAGGAAGGAGTTATAAGAAAGATTAGTCATTAGTATCAAAACTGCTGAAAGGTAAAAGAGGTTGAAGATTGAGAAAAGATGAGAAGATTTAACAGTTAAAATTTCTCGGGTAATCTTGGAGAGAGTGGAGCAGTGGGACTGGAAGCTAGATTACACTGGGTTATGAAGTGGATGGGGAGGAAATAAAAGGAGCCAATGTAGAAGATTGTTTTCAGAAGTTTGCCTATGAAATGGAAGAGATTTACAATTTAGAAAAGGAGAATTGGCAGGGGTAGAGAGAAGGTTGCCACTGTACCTTCTACTACTCTGTACTGGGTACCCAAATAGTTTGCATTTTTCTCTATTAGAATACTCTTATAATTGTTGTATTTTTTCATTCTTTTGAGAAATATTCATTCATATCATTTGATCAATTTTTTTCCTGTTGGAGACGAGTTTTTATTTTTATTTTATGTGTTTCTGATATTTCCCTATATATGTATATGTGTGTGTGTGTTTGTGTGCACGCACACGCACGTTTTTCTTGAATATCACAGCCTTATTGGAGATATTTGACAAAACTCCCATTGAACTGTTTCACTTTTATCCAAGTTAAACTAATGTTGTTTATAATTCTGTGCAATTTCTTTTAAAAGTCAGTCTCTTTGGCTTGTATTTCTGGTATGAATCCAAATGGTCTTGGTGTATAATCATTCTGATATATTTCTGTAGTCTCCTTGATATTTTATTTAAATTTTAAGTGCCAGCATTGATTAGAAAAATGTCTAAAGACTTTTTTTCTCCTTTACTCTCATTGGTTTAGGTAGCAACACTGAAAGGAATCATTATTTCTCTTATATTAATAACTAATAATTGAATCTATTTTCCTTTTTTTCTTTTCTACTTCTTCATCTAGAAATCAAACAGCATGGCAAAACTCTCTCAAAGACTTACCGAGACTAAAGATCCAATAAAAGACAGTAAAACAAATTCTAAGTTTGGGCTAATGAGTGGATTCCTGTTCATTGTGTTTACTCTGATAGCTCTGGTAGAATGTGGATTCTCCCCTTTGTCAGACAGGTGATACGGAAATGGGTGTCTCTTTGACTAAGACTCTGGGGATCCGAGTACCCCCTGGACCTTCATTGGAATATAGCCTAGCCCCTCATTGTAATATTCATTCTCTCATTAACTATAAAGCAATCAGAACTGATTGCTACCCTCAGGATCATGTCTTCCAAGGGCACATAACTGAGCCCACCACCATGAGGAGGAATCTTCGGCATTTAAGAGTACCATTGAGCTCTTTTTATTAATATACATGGTCTCCTTATTAATAAAAATAATTAAATCACCCAGAAACTATGTCTTTCAAACTTTTTAAATGTCACAATACCATATTTGTATCATATAGAGATTTTGATAAGACCCCTTTTTCTATTTTAAAGAGTTTATATAATATTGAAATTACTTGTTCATTAATTTATTGTAGAATTCCTTTGTAAATGTGTGTGGTACCACATTTTTCCCTTTGAGCTTATTTATTACTTATTCAATGTTTTATTTTTTTAATTGGTTCATTTAAATTCTTTTTTTTATTTTGTTAATCTAAGAATTTTATATTTTTGTAGATTTTAATAATTTCACTAAATTGACAGTTTTATAAGCATATAAATGGGAAAATTATTTAGAACAATTGCTTTTTCTTTTTAAAACAAATTCATTACATATGAGTAATTGTTTTATTGTAGAAAAATAGCCACTAGCTCTATTTATTATATCTTTGGCTTTTCTCTGTCCTTTAGTTTTGTTCATCATTTCTTCAATTTTCAGCATTTTTTTTTTTTGAGCGGGGGAAGGCAAAGCACTTGGGGTTAATTGAGTTGCCGGAGGTCACATGGTCAGTAAGTGTGTCAAGTGTCTGAGGCCAGATTTGAACTCAGGTCCTCCTGACTCCAGAGCTGGTGCTCTATTCACTGTGCCACCTAGCTGCCCCCAGCATTTTTTTTTTTTGGTGTTTATAGATACACATTTTCTCCTAAGAACTCCTTTGGCTGCATCCAGAGTTTTTTGTATGTTGTCTAGTTACTATTATTATCTTCAGTGAAATTATTCATAGCTTTTATAGTTTTTGACGTACTAGTTCTTTAGGATAAAGTTATTAAGTCTCCCAATTGATTTTACATTTCTTTTGGCAGTAGTTCCATATTGAGCTTAATTTTTGTTGTGTTGTGTTTAGAAAAGATGTGTTTAATATTTATCCTCCTCTTCCTCCTCTTCTTCTTCTGTTACATTTTTATGTCAGGCTTTTAAGTACTAATACATGATCAATTTCTGCAAAGCTGCCATTAACAGATAAGAAATTTGTATACTTCTTTCTGCTCTCATTTAATTAATGACAGAGAAATACTCATTTTTCAAAAAGTCTATTCATGTCCTAAACTTCTTTCTTCTTTGTTTTGTTATATTTTCTAGCTCTTAAAAGAATAGAAAATATTGAGACTTCTTACTCTTAAAATATTGTTATCCATTTCTCCCTGTAACTCATTTAACTTTTCCTTGAAGCATTTAGATGTTGTTTTCTGCATATAGATTAAGTATTAATATTAATTTACTATCTGTTCTATGGTACATTTTAAAATCATGTAGTTTTTTGATTTATCCTGTTTGATCAGGTCTCCTTTTAGTGTTACCTTTTGTGACATCATCGTATCTACTACTCCCTTTTTTCACTGTATGTGAATTTTTGCTTCAAAGTGTTTTTCTTGTTTACCATATATTGTTGGATCCTATATTCTGATCTATTAGATTATCCTCTTCCATTTTATGGGTGACTTTGTCCCATCCACAATCATAATTATGATCACTGATTTTACATTTCCCTCTATTCTATTATCTTATGTTTTCCCTACTTTCGCTCCCTTCCCCCTCTTTAAAAAGCAGAAAAGCTTCCTGACAAAGGAGAGTGCTTAGAATCAGTGTACTATGCTTGATACAGACCCCTCTTCTCTTTCCCTTACTCTGAAACACAACAGGTACTTAACTTTTATTTCTTTCCTTTTTAAATTCTCCATATGATACTTCATTTGAGTTGAGAGATTGTTTTTCTTATGAATAATTCTTCCCTGAATCTATTTTTGCTCTTATTCCTCTCTCCCCTATCCGCATTCCCTCCTGTTTTTCCTTTGAGTTCAATGACTGAATTCATTTCAGTTAACATTTATTAAGTGTCTTCTACATGAGGGGCATGGTGCTAAGCACTGTGGACCTAAATAAAAAAGAAAGATTCTCTGCCTTCAAATTGCTTACAGTCTAATGGGGGAAGAAGACACAAAAGGAAGCTATAAATCTGGAGGTGGGGGAAGCCAGGGAGTACCTAAATCAAGGACATTTTGTTCTAAGGATTTGAAGTTGAATAGAATTGCAGATGGAGAGTGAACTGAGCTGAAAGTCCAATTTCTGCCCTTAAGTACTCTATACTCCAGCCCCTGCAGGCTGAAAGAGGTGGCATCTGAGGCTTGAAGTCATAGCATGGTGATGGGATTAGAAAAGATCTGCTTAAACTGTGTTTTAGTCCCTCTTTCAGGCTTGTCCCAATGAGTATGCCAGCTCCTTCCCCAAGTTTTCCCCTTTATCTCTCCTCTTTTCTTTCCCAGCTTGAACTGATGACATCCACAATTTATTATGAAATAGAGAGAGGACAGAGAAGGTGTTTTTATCAGAGTTTTTGCAACCTCAGGTGCTCCTTAACCTGGGGCAAAGTGCCACATGAAGACAGAGAAAGTTTGCAACCCCACATTTTTTTCTACCCACCACATTTGAGAAGAATGGATGCTGCTCGTTGTAGGGAGGTGAAATGCCAGGAGGAGGGTGTGCTGGCAAAGACTGCTACAGGGACGGTGATCTTTTCAACAGGTTCTATGCACATAAGAGTGAATCACCTTCTTTCTCTGCCAGGGAGTGTAGAAGGTAACGTGGGAGTGGTAGCGGAATGAGTCTATCTGAGATTATAATTCTCCAGAATAATTCATGATTATTTTATCTCATCACAGTTCCTTCTTCTTTGTCTTGTGGATTCAGTTTTAATTATTCTGCATCTAGAGCCTAATTCTCTTTTTTTGGACAGTTAGAGAGTTAAAGGAGTTTGGAAGGACTCATCTACTGTCTTGTTAATCACATGACCTGGAAGTACATTTCTTCATGTAATTTCTTTATGAGAGAGGGATAAAACATTTTCTGCTTTTTGCTCAAGAAGGCAGAACTAGAAGCAACAGATGTAACTTGGAATGGGGGCAAATTTAAGCTCCATGTGAGGATCAGTTTTCCTTGATTAGAAATATTCAAAAGTCGAATAGGATTCCTTGGAAGGTGATGGGGTACCCACTCACTGGCTACTTCGAGCTCAGACTAGATGACTATTGGATGGTATGTTGTAAATGTGAATCTTTTTCTCAAAATAGAATGGATTAAATAACCATTGAAATTGCTTTCAATTGGTTAGATTCTGTGACTGGAAGAATAGGGTGTGATGGAGAGCCAAGGAGGTGCAGTGAGTACAAATAATAATAACAGAGGAAGTGAGGCAGAAAACGTGATCAAGGAATAGAAATCATGATCATAATAAAAACTTCGAAAGAAGGCAGGTCTGGGGGCGGAGCCAAGATGGCGGCGTAGAAGCAGCAACATATCGCAGCTCTCACATAGCCACCCCCAAATACCCATAAAATAGGACTCTAAACCAATCCTGGAACTCCAAAACACACACAAAGATACTTCCCACTAAAG
>CM053583.1:223339953-223360499 GCA_028627135.1 Pseudochirops cupreus
GGAGATTTTTTTTTCTTAGGTAGTTCATTGATGACTCATTCCTTTCTTTTCCTAAAATGGGGTTATTCAGGTATCTAATTCCCTCTTCCATTAACCTGGGAAATTTATATTTTTTTTACATTACTCATCCATTTCACTTAGATTGTCATGTTTACTGACATATAGTTAGGCAAAATATTTCCTAATTGTTGCTTTAATTTCTTCCTTATCAATGGTGAATTCACCCTTTTCATTTTTGATACAGGTAACTTCATTTTCTTCTTTCTTTTTTGTAAAATCAAATTAACCAGTGGCTCATATGTTTTGTTGCTTTTCCCCATAAAACTGGCTCTTATTACTATTTATTAGTTCAATAGTTTTCTTAATTTCAATTTTATTAATCTCTCCTTTGATTTCCAGAATTTCTGATGTGGTAATTAATTGAAGATTTTTAATTTGCTCTTATTCTAGCTTTTTTTTAGTTGCATGCCCAATTCAATTATCTTCTCTTTTTATTTTTAATTCATCTAACCTTTTAAAGATATAAAATTTTTCCTTAGAACTGCTCTGGCTACCTCACATACATTTTGATATATCATTCCATTTGATTTAATTATTGATTGTTTCTATGACGTCTTGTTTCACCCACTCATTCTTTAGGATTAGATTAATTAATTTCCAATTAACTTTTAATCTACCTGTCCTTGGTCCTTTATTACATGTAATTTTTTGGTATCATGATCTGAAAAGGATGCATTCAATATTTCTGCCTTTCTTCACTTAATTGTGAAATTTTTATCCCCTAATACATAGTCAGTTTTTTTATGTAGGTGCCATGTACCTCTGAGAAAAAGGTATATGCTTTTCTGTCCCCAATCAATTTTCTCCGGCGATCTATCATATATAACTTTTCTGAAACTCTTTTCACTTCCTTAGCATTTCTTATTTATTTTGTGGTTTGATTTATCTAGTTCGGAGAAGGGGAGCTTGAGGTACCCCACTAGTGCAGTTTTGATGTCTATTTTTTCCTATAAGTCATTTAACTTCTCCTCTAAGAACTTGGATGCTTTACCACTTGACATATATATGTTTAGTACTGATATTACTTCATCATATCTGGTACCTTTTAGCAAGATGTTATTTCCTTCTTTATGTCTTTAACATGAAAAAAAATTGTTTTATTAGGAAACAAAAAAAATTTTAATATATAAACAGCAAATTTGTTCTGGAAATGACATAAGTGAAAATCTCCAGATGAGCTGTTTCTTTTGGCTAACTGTTGCTAATATGGCCCTGGTTCCTTAAATGTAAAAGTGTTTTGGTATTCTCCCAACACTTCCATCAATTCATGAATGTATCCATGAGGGTGCTCCCTCTACTGAGGCTGATAGCAACCCATCCTTATAGTCTCTTCTTCTGATTCTTTCCCCTGGTCTCTCACAGAGATTCTCCACATAGCATGCTAGAGGCCCTTGTCTGCTTTTCACATGTTGTGAATACAGATCCATCACTTAAGTGTTTTTCTGTTATTCCCTGATGGTTGCTACATGACTAGTCCATGGTAGTTTTCCCTTTTACACCATTTCTTGCACACAATCATCAGTGGAAATAGGCATACTTTTCCCCACTACCTATCTCTTATTTATTCCCTGTGTTTCCTGGAAAACTGTGATTCTTCAGAGATCAAGGCATTCCAAGATTTTTGAACATACAGGATTCTCCAAAGAACATTTATATTGAAAAGATGATCATATTTTATAATATATTTTAGGAAGAGAAAAATAACACAAGATGAAAAAAATTATGGCTAATATCACCCGCATCCCCAATGTGGTCCACAGAATACTGGAAGCTTTTAAACTATATGCCTATTTTCATATCTTTACCAAAAAAAATTGTTTATCTTTTATTATGTAAAATAAAACACTGTTTACTTATGTTGGAAGGTTAAGCTTATGTATGCCTTGAGAATGTATCCCAAGGGAGACAATCAAGTAGTCTATTTTGGCTTTTGTTTTAATGAAGAGATGTCTAAATACAGTCTGCACCAAATTCAAAAGGTTCATCTTCAAAAAATTCCCAAGGTGCAAAAGGCAATTGAACACAATACATTCCTTTTTCAACATGTACCTATTTGTTTCCAAACACGAGCTCCAAATCTGCTCAGGGAGCCACAACAGATGCCAAAGAATAATCAGAAAGCAATTCAGGTTTAGTTCTTCCCCTTTTGCTAATGCAAAACTGGTCCGTGTGACTTAGCAACTTTTTGAAGTTGGGACCCATTTTACTGGGTTAAATACAGCCTTCAGACAAAGCAAATGTTTGATTTTCCTTGAACTGCCCTAGAGCAATTAAGGGATGTCTGTGTTCATTGTGTAAATCTGAATCCGGTCAGACACAATATTATCAATGACTGACTTGGTAAGGTCTTCACTAAAAACCTGCCACCAGGGCTTTTCTGCCTCAGAATCGGCAGGTACCTCCACTCTGTAGCAGTGCAAGGCTGGATAGTTCACTACTACTGCTATGCTATGTGCTGGGCGGGATACTACTGAAGGCCCAATGCTCCGTTGTAGCTATCCTACAGCAGCACCCAGGCTGCGAGAGAGGCAGGAGTCCTCTCCCAGTGATGATGGTTCATTCTGTTATTTAAAGAAATAAGGTAATGGAACAGATATCTGTGGGGATGCTGGAAGGAGACCCGGAAATGCAAAACTCTCAACATAAGCAATTCACACTGAACAATTCTGTCCCTCAGCTCCCAGAACAAGGAGGCTAACTCCAAAAGTTCACTCTTGGGATTTAAATACCTGTGAGAGACATTGATGGTCTTTTGTTTTGAGGTGCTGCTCCTCCACTTTACCTGCTAAGTAAATGGTGAAATGGCTATGAGGTAAGGGTCATAAGCATCTAATTTGGTCTCACAAAAAATTTTATGGTAAATGGTGCAGTCTGTGACAATTGGAATGGACTGCATCCCTAGTTTGACACCAGCCTCCATGATGAACTGTGTCACTTTGAAGTGGATTTTGGCCTGGGAGGCTGCGTGCCCCTCTTTCCTCATTTCTTCAGCCTCTGCAATGCTCTCATTCAATGTTGATTCCATGGCTAACACCCTCACCCCCATGTATACCTGGTGCCTTGGATCCCTCAATGCCAAACAAAATTCCAATTCAAGTCACAAGAAAGGACAAAACGAGATGAACCAAATGAGGAAGAAACACACCCTACTACTATGAGGTCTTTACAGGAATGAGCTACCCACATATCATGGGAATCTTAAAACTATGAACCTGTCAGCATTCAAAAGATTTCCTACAGCATACCATAGATCTTTACAATCACCCAACTGCCTGAAAGGTACAAAGAAAACAGTTTTCCACTGTATTTAGTGGGGTTTTTGGACAATAAAGGAGCCTTTGAATTCACAGATTAGAACACCATCATTTAAGGGCTCTCTTCCAATGAAGAATTTCTCATAAGCATGTTAATGCAAGATTTCTTAATGTATGCAATTGGAGATACTACTGATAAGCAACACTTTAATTATTAACATCAAACAAAGGATAAAAGATAAGAGGGATGCTCACCAAAGGTACATGTCAGTGTCATGGAAGGTGGTCTATACAGAATACAAGTGGAGAGTGAGGTCCTCTGATGTTACTGTGGTGGATAATATCATGTTGATTACTGCAAGTCCCAGAACATTATGAAGCTTCCATATGGGGGGGAAAGGGATGAAAAATGTCTATTGTCCAGAATATGATGTGCAGTTGGATGCCAGGCAACTAAATGAGTACATCAGTTCACATACCTGAAACAGATATTGTTGGACAGCAAGTTGGGCTGATAGTCACATAGGTAAAAGAAGGTGGACTGGAACTATATTTGTGAAACTCTGCATGACATTCATTTTGCATTTTCAGCATCAAGAGTATCGGTTGAATAAGTCAGGTTGAAGCTGCTTCAAGCTGTTTCCCCTGGTGTGTGAAGCCTCGCAAGGAGTCTATGCTGGGCTGGTCCCTGGGTGGCCACGGCCTAGGAGAGGAGGAGGAAAGGCCCAAGCTGGTCCCCTTGGGGGCACGTGGTGCTGCTGTTCCATTTTGGGGTGGTGGTGCCTCCCGGCGTGGCCCAGGGCCATCCGCAGTTGCTGCAGGTGGGCTCCTGGCCTGAGCTGGAGTGCTGGAAGCCTCAGAGGGCTGTGCCCATGAAGCAGGCTGGCCAAGGGCTGGTGCTGGGAGCCCAGTCCTTGTGTCTTTTAATTAGATCAATTTTTGCTTTTTGCTTTGTCTGAGATTAGGATTGCCACCCTTGGGGATTTTTGTTGTTGTTGCTGTTGTTTGTTTGTTTTTTGCTTTAATTGAAGCATAATATATTCTATTCCAGCCTTTTACTTTTACTCTGTGTGTATCTCTGTTTCAAATGTGTTTTTGTAAACAACATATTGTAGGATTCTGGTTTTTAATCCACCATACTCTCTGCATGCATTTTATGGAAGAGTTCATCCCATTCACATTTCAATTATGATTACAAACTGTATTTCCCTCCCACCTATTTTGCCCCCTTTATACTTTTCTTTTTCCTTTAACTCTCTCCCTCTTGAACCATTTTGCTTCTGACCACTATACCCTTCAATCTGCCCTCCCTTCTATCAGCCCTTGTTTGAGCCAAATTTGATGAGAGTAAATTTCAAACAATACCCATCCCCTCCCTTCTTTCACTCGACTATAATGTCTTTTGTACTTCTGTGTGTGTGATGTAATTTACCCTATCCTGATTCTCCCATTCCTCTATTCCCAGTAAAATCCTTTCTTTTCACCCCTTAATTTTTTATATTATCACAACAAAGTCAACTTATGTCCATAACCTTTATCTATGTATACATCTTCTAACTGCCCTGATAGAGATAACAGTTCTCAAGAGTATCATTTTCCCATGTAGGGGAAACAATTCATATCTTATTTCCTGTTTCCTTTTTTTATGCTTCTCTTGAGTCTTATATTTGAAAATAAAATTTTCAGCTCTGCCCTGGTCTTCTCATCAGGAAAATTTTAAAGTTCTTGTAATGTTAATGAAATAGGAAGATCTTCCCCATTCATTTATAGCCCTTACACATGGAACCTATGATCACATGGAGCCTGGGAAAATGGAGCTCAGTTTGTGGGAGGAGTTTGCCCAAGGTGGAGAGAGGGACAGAGAGCATGAGTGGAGAGCAGTGAGAGAGAGAGAGAGAAAAGCAAGCTGCTAGAGGGGGAAAGGAGGAATTTGTCTAGGGGAACTTGTTTGTGGGAAGGCCTAACAGAAAGAAGGTTTAAGATGTTGGTGCTCCACGGATTAGTGATAAGTACCTTGTTAAATCTTACCTCCTGGTATTCCAATGATGTTCCAAATAAATATTTTGGTTTTGCTTTTTAAAGAAGAGAGTTTATTATATTTTGCAAATCTACCCTGGAAATACACATGCATATTCATAGTGGCTGCTTTGGGTATCACATTGGCATTGCAATCCCATATTTCATTGAATGTATATTTTTATCTCTGAAATATTGTGCTCAATTTTGCTGGATAGCTCAGTCTTGGTTGTAATCCAATCTCTTTGGAATTCTTGAATATCATATTCCAACCCCTCTGATTCTTTAATGTAGAAGTTGCAAAATACTATGTAATCCTCGCTGTGACTCTTTGATAGTTGAATTGTTTGCTTCTGGCTCTTTGCAGTATTCTCTCCTGACCTGATAGTTCTAGAATTTAGCTACAATATTCCTTGAGTTTTTATTTGGGGATCTCTTTCATGGGATGATGGATGAATTCTTTTTATAACTATTTTATCCTCTGGTTCTAGGATATGAGGCAAGTTTTCCTTGATAATTTTTTTGAAAGATGATGTCCAGGATTTTTTTTTTAAATGATGATGGCTTTTGGGTAGTCCACAATTCTTCAATTATCTCTCCTGGATTTATTTTCCAGGTCAGTTGTTTTTCTAGTGAGATATTTTATGTTTTCTTCTATTGTTTCATTCTTTTCATTTTGTTTGATTGATTCTTGATACCTCATAGAGTCATTAGCTTTCACTTGTCCAATGCTAAATTAGCTTTCGTATCTCCTTTTCTATTTGGCCAATTATACTTATAAGGAGTTGTTTTGTGCAGTGAATTCCCCACCCCCTCCATCTCCCTGCCAATTTGACCAATTTTATTAGGAGTTGTTTTATTCAATCAATTTTTGTGCTTCCTTTTTCAAGCTGCTGACTCTTTTTTCATATTTCTCTTGAATAATTTTTATTTCTTTTCCCAATTTTTCTTCTATTTCTCTTACTTGAATTTTAAAATAGTTTTTTCTCTCTTCCAAGAGGAAGTTTTGGACTTGATTCCCATTCTTATTCCCCTTTAACACTTCACATGTAGGCAATATAACATTGTTGTCCTCTTCTGAGTTTGTATTTTGATCTTCCCTGATGCCATAGCAGCTTTCTATTGTCAGGGCTCTTTTTTTTGTTTGTTTGTTTTTGCTCATTATTTTAAAGTTGAGCTCTGTTCCTGGGGTACAGGGGGTACTGTCACAAGCTTCTTGCAATGGAGGCCAGGGGCCTGGTCACTGGCTTTCTGTGCCTGGGACTTCTGGTACTGGCAGCTTGACAGGTTGCTAGAGTGACCTGGCCTCATCTCTCCTGTTATGTCCTTGGCAGGTGATCTGCCTGCTGCATTGGAGCTGGAGGCCTTACAGCTGAACTACTGCGCCTCTGGCCTGCTGGGCCAGAACTGTGGGACCTCTGTTGCTGACCTATGATATGTCTAAGATCCTCCTCCTAGCTTACCCAGAAGACACCTGTATTGGGCCATGCTCCCCCTTTACCCTGAAGTCCTTCTAAGTTATCTTGGGATGGACAATTGCTTCACACCATCTTGTAGATTCTGTCCCTCCCAAATTCTTTCAGAGGCTTGATTCAACATTGTTTCTGAGGAAAAGTGGGGAGAGCTCTGACAACTTCATGACTTTTCTCTGCCATCTTGGCTCTGCCTGGAACTGGTAAATTTTAAAGGATGTGAGGGACTATGGAAAGATATACTCTGGTTTTCAAGGGTAAAATACAGGTTCTAGGACAAAACCAACAGATCTAGAGTGTTGGAAGAGTTTGGTATTGGGTTGTGTGTCTGAAGCATTTAAAGGAATTGGCAGGAGACACTGGTGTTAAAGGCATATGCTAAAAATTATTTTTATTAGTGGAGTTTCAGAAATAGTTATGAGGAAAATAATAAAAATAAAATTGGCAGACTTTTTTTTAGAGGTTAACTGGGTATAAACTTGGGTGACTGAAGAAAATCATCTTAATTTGGAACAATCTTAGTATAAAGCATGAACCTTTGAGTGCCTGTGTGTGTTTGTGTGTGTGTGTGTGTGTGTGTGTGTGTGTGTGTGTGTACAAATATGCATGAGTCATATCATGAACTGTCACATGATCCAATAGCTGGGATGAGAAATCCTTTGTCCATTCCAATCCTTTAAGATATAAGGGATAAGAGTTATAGGAAAGAAAACTACTAAAAACTGGAATCTGTTTTGAATTGAATATTCTTTCTCTCTGTTCTCTTGTATTTTTCTTCTGACTTTAAAACCATCACATATTGGTTTATTATTAAACTAGAACCCTAGTTTATTCCTCTCTAGACATATTAGACTATTAATTAAGAGAATAATATATGATTACCTAATGTCAAATAATAATGACATGTTTGTTTTTAACCATATTCAGAACCTGGAGAAGAATTTGCCATTATGCTTTAGAAACATAAATAATAAGTATTACATTACAATGGACTAATAATAGGTAAAGAAAATTAGCTATGGTAGTTAAAATAATGGTGTATATCTTAAACTTATATTAGAGTTTACTATTTCCAAAGTGTTTTTCTGTATTTTATCTCATTTCATCCAGCACAACAGTTATTATTATCCCCATTTTGTAGCTAAGTAGTGAGAATGTAAGTGGCTTATGGTACCATGTCATAGTGGAAAGAATAGTGCACTAAGAGTCAGGAGACTTGGCTTTTAGTCATTGTTTTGACATTTTTTAACTGTGAGGCCTTGAACAATTTATTTAACTCATTAAACTTCAGTTTTCACAAATACAAAATTATAGATTTGGACTAGCTGACCTTTAATGTCCTTTTTGATTCACAAATTCTGAGTGTCTCTGATCTGTTCTTGCTAAGATGGTTAAGAAATAGTAGCACCAGGACTAAAGCATACCATGGAGATGCATTTCTCAGCTAGTGAGCAACAGAATTAGAGTTATGTCTTCTCTTTTTTTAGTACAACACTGTTGCATTAATGAGCTTTACCAAAATGAAGGGTGAGTTAGTTACATTACATCAAATAGGGGGATGTAATGAACTTTTTATTGAGATGACTTCATTTATATTCAAAATATTCTGAAATTGTGAAGAACGTATTTTTGAAACAACATGCAGTTGTGATGGGCAACTTAACTCCCACTGACAACAGAAGCAGTTCTTTGCATAGTAATAGTATTTTTTAATGGAATAGCCATTTGCTTTGTTTTATATAACATTGTTCAAATATTCCTACAGACCCATATGTCCATCTAAAATAATCAAGATATTCACAGAAAGAGGGTTGAACACTAGGAAGAACAGAACACAACACCATGACATTGTCCACTCTCAGAAGTTAAGAATGCTGTCTCATATCTCCAATCTGAAATCAGCAATCTGCAATTAATCAACCAACAAGTATTTATAGAGTCCTTACTGTGTTCTAAAGACTGTGCTAAATAATAGGGATATAAACAAAGGTAAAAATCAACCTTTCCTCAAAAAGTTCATGTTCAGATGCTGGGGTAAGCGAAATAAGTAAATAATGAGTTACAACATTCACAAAGTAGGTGCTTAATAAATGTTGAATTAAATTACTGAGCTGTATCCTCCATGGAGGCTTGAATAGTGACAAGCATGAAGAAGGCAAACATTAGACAAAAACAAAACAAACTGGCGAAGCGACATCGTGAGGAATTTTGAGGTAAGGTTTTCTTTCCCCTTTGTTTCAACTCCCCTCTAATTTTGCCCTCTGTTTGCTCTTTTATTTTCCCTTTTGGACTTCTGATTTTATTTATCAAGTTATCACTGAACTTACTCCCAGGTCTTGAGAAAGGAGATCAGATAAGTCAGCACCTTAGTATTTGGTTTTATGATGCTCATAACTGTTTCCTGTATTCTGTCTCTAACCACAGATGACAGGGGAAATCACTCATAATATGAAAGAACCCAACCACAGCACATTAAGAATCTTAGAAATTGGAATGCATATTGCCTTAGTTAGTACAAAGTTACCAGTGATAAGGAATGGAAGGTCTGATCTTTGGATAGTATCCTCTAAATGCAATACCCTGGGTACTGTTCTGGTCACTCTACCTTATCATGACCCTGCTCCATAGTGTTGACTATCTGAGAGTCCTGGATTGGAACACACTAAAAATGTAAAATGAGATTGGGTGCTTTTTTGGTACTCAATGTAAAAATTTTTAAAAAAAATACAACAAATCATGAAATGACTATTTCTGAGGCAAGATCTTTCTCCCATGCCACCTTGAAATCCTTATTTTATTTTACAATATACTATTATTTTGGAATTTCCCTATGAAAAAAGGGACTTCTGACTAAAAACCCTTATAAGTCAGCCATGTAGCTCTACCATCTCTTTGCAGGGAAAAAAAAAACCCTACTTACTGGTACTCAGGCTTTTGCATCCAATAAAGGTCAAGATTGAATTTCCATTTCATACATGGCACTCTTGGGAAGAAAGAGAGTGTGGAATTATACGGGGAATTTCATACCATTTTAAAACCTTTCATATTTTGCGTCATTAGCTCCTGGCACAAAATGCCTGTCCCATGCCCCAAGATTTTTAGTTTCTCTTTTCATTTTTTTTTCCCCTCAGCAAAAGTGATTTGTGCATGAATGAATTTGTACCTATTCACTACTTTGTTAAATGGCTCTACAATAGTAAAATTATATCTATCTATACATACATATATGTGTCTATATATACATGTATATCGATGTGCATATATACTGCATATGTACATATAACACATACATGTATGTTATATATGTATATATACATATATGTACACATATCTATCTATCCATCCATCTTTCTATTTCATCAATATGTTTAGACTTGGTGTGAATAATTCTCAAATTGTATTGAATCTCTCTACACTTCTTGCCTCAAAAAGTTACAGCCATGAAACAAGTATTTCACAACATATATAAATTTCTACTATTAGCTACTTAAAACATGATTGTTGAATTCAATTCTTCTCCCATACAGAAGAAAACATACAAATCTTCTCTTCCACTAAAATTCTGGCTTTCCACATTTTATTTCATAAGATTCTGAGCTGAAAGGAACCTCAGAGGTCATGTAGTCCATTTTATTAATGTTGTAGTTTAAAAAGTAAATTTTGTTGATATTTTAAAATCCTTAAATCACTGGCATTTCCAGTGTATCCCATCCCCTTCTTTTTGCAGACAGCCATTATTTATAACGAAAGCAAAATAAGCAATTCAACAAAACCAACAAAAACATAAAAATATCTGTGACATTTTACGAGGTGTTTCACACTCCTAATTCTCTACTGACATAAAGAATTGAGAGAGATTCCTTCTCATCTTTCGTCTTTTAGGATCAGTCTTTTCATTGTAATTTCATTATGATTCTTCATAATTTGGGGCTTTATGGGATGTTTGGGGTGGACTAGCACCTTTCGTGTGAGAACTTGATGAGTTCTTTTAATGACTATTCATCCGCCTTTGTTTTCCACCTGTCACTCACCTGTAACCTATAGATCCAAGACACTATAACATTCACATCAGCCATACCCCAGTTAAGCATCTCAGCAGATGGACTAAACCAAGTTGTGGGTAACTGAGGGGCCTCAAATCTATTGGTAAGTTAGAGGGATATCTAATTCAAGCATGTAAAGACTTCCCCAGGTGGAACAGGCATATGAGATCAGTTAGTGCTGATGGCCATGAAGGCAGCTGAAGCAAGTGCTATGGAGTATGTAGAGCTTTGTTAGACATTGCAGACACCAAGGTCATCCTCTTCATCCTAGGCCATGGCCAGTCATCTTGACTTTTGTCCTGCTGCTGGACTTCAATGCCTCCGGAAGAGAGAGTGAGGCTGACAACTTTGCCTCACTTAACTCCAATTCACGCACAAGTCAATACATCACCTATACACCTGTACCCTGACGCTAACATTGTGATGTCATTTGTCCTTTTTAAAAACAAAGGATGAACAACAGAATTTGTTATAATTTTACAGCATTCAGTTTTGATTTTTTGTAGCTATTCAAAAGAACAATTTGTATTACAGTCATTGTATATATTTTCATCTGATCTGCTTACTTCATTTTGTATCAACTTATGCATGTCCTTTCACACTTCTTTGTGTTCATCATATTCATCTTTATCAGTACTTTCAGGGTTTCTCAATATCCAAACAATTTAGATTCTTTGATAGCAGAAACGATGCCTGTAAAATGTGCTCTATTTGTGATTCTAGTTCTGCTAGAGTGTCAGGAGATTGAGAGCACTGAATATAAAGTGTACATTCCCCCCATATATGTGTGTGTGTATGTGTGTGTGTGTGTGTGTGTGTGTGTGTGTGTGTGTGTATATACACACACACATATATATATATACCCATATATATATATATATACACACACACATACACACACAAATACACACCCACATACTATACTTGAATTTTTTAATATTTTTTTAAAATTAAGAATCAGATAATAATGCTGCCATAATAACTGAAACCTACCATTTCTTGCCTTCCTCTATTAAAATATAAAGTCCTTGAGAATAGGTACTGTCTCACTTTTCTGTTTCTATTTGCAGCACTTAGTGTAGAGCTTTGCACATAGTTCACACTTATTTAATAAATGCTTTCTAAAATTAATTAATTAAACATTTATTAGGTATTTACTATGCAAAACTGCGTCAGACTCAGGAGACAAAAAGTCAACCAGGACATACAGCATCTATGTTCTCAAGGAAACTACAACACATTAGAGAGAGAAATACATGATTAGAAACAGAATTTATGGAAGACAGAGCGAGGGAAGGAATTCTCTCTTGATTTCGGCTGCAATGGTAACCACTGGTTTTACCCTGCCAGAACTCTCAAAACCTGTTCAGCTGTGTAGCAATCCTGACTGGCCAAAGGAAACCCCTTTATTTGTAATAACTGCCTGGAGACCTGTATGACTCTCTAGTGACTGTCTGAATAAAAGAGAGAACCCTAATTAGGTTCATTGAAGCCACCATCTGGATTGAGCCAGTGATGTCGAAGGGTTCCTCTTCAGGTGTCCATTTTTTCAGGGTCTTTGTTCTGTCTTCTCTCTACTAATAGCTATGTGAGCTTGTCCACATTCACTACAAGTTATTTTGTTAACGCATTATGATTCTTGATTTGTCTTTAAGCTCAGAGCCTCTGAGGGCTGCATACCTGCACACAAGTCATGGTGCTACATGGGAACACATAATAAATGCCAAAGAAATATCCAGGAAAAGGGCAGTGAGGCATTGTCAAGGGTTCAAAGAGAAGATGGTTCCTGAGTTGCCTCTTAAAAGTGAGCACATTTAACAGGTGCCAGTGAGGGAGTGGGCCTCAAACTCCATTCCACAGAAGGGAGGAAACAGTGTAAGAAAACAATTCAACAGGGAATAATTAAGTTCCTACTGTGTGCAAAGCATTGTGCCAGGCAGTAGGAATACAAAGATAAAACACAACATAGATCCCCTCCAAAAACTATATTGTACCAGGGAGTGGGTACCCAATATTTGCCAAGATGGTAAGTGATCAAGATTGGTGGAAATACCGAGAGGAATCTTGTAAGATAATTGGGGATATTAGTTTGGAGCCCAATGTGAAGGGTCTTTGATTCAAGGATTTTATATTTAATTAAGCAGTAGTAAGCAATCAGTGCTGGTTCTGGACTATGGATGTGTGGTGATCAGCGTTACCTTCTGGCAATCACTGGTAGTAGTACAAAAGAGCGAAAAGGAAAACAAGATACTGCCATCCAAGAATCACAGACTCTGCAATAGCTTCACTTAAAAGGGATATGGACCTGGATTAGGATGTCGTGATGGCAGTAAAAAGGGGAGTGAAGATTCAGGATACATTATGGATATGAACTTGATAACAGATTAGATTAAGGGGGAGGAGGAAGACTGAGGAATCAAGGTTGGTTCTTAGGCTTAGTCCAAGTAAGAGTGGAAAAAATGATCATATATATAGAAATGGTGAAGGGAGGAAGAGGGGGTGTCACTAATAATTTCATTATGGGACATGTTGAGTTTGAATTATTGGCAGGGCATCTAGTTGATCTTAAGCAGGAGGCTAAGAAGTTTGAGAAATTGAGATTAGAGAAATAGCATGTGAAACAGGGGCTACATATACATACACACAGTATTCCTAACATATATAAAGAATTAGTAACCAACATAAGAATTAAAGATTGGCTTGGAGGAGGAGGAAGGAAGAGAGGGAGTGGTTAGAAAGGTAGGTAAGCCATGCAAGGTGAATAGCAAAGAAGTTAAAGGAAGTGAAGGCATCCGTGATTATGGTGGTGAGAGCCTCGATTTTTCTTTATCTGTAAAACGAGAAAGGTTGGGATTCAGTGACCTCCACGGTCACTTTCAGCTCGATTTCTATGATCATGTGGTCTGCTGCTTCTGCTGCTTACTCCAAAGTTAATGGTATGTCTTAAATTTATTTAGGGTTTTATGCTTTCTGAAGTGTTTTTATGTCCATTATCAGTTCTGATTGAAAACATTTTACTAGATAATTAAAATGTGTCATCAGGAGAAAAAAATGAATTTACAAATGTATTTAGGAAAACTAAGTAACAGTATTTATCCAATCATTTCTTGCATTTTCTAGTGAGATTTCATTTAAGATAACACTTCGGTGACCAGTGAAATGCAACTCTCTCTGCTGTTAAATAGAACAACAGGTCAAACACATATACAATATTGTAACATGAGTGTTGACAGGATTCTAAGAAGAAAACCCCAGAATGAAATTATCAAGGCTACAAATGCATAGATACATTGGTGTTTCCAGTCTGAGCTAAAACAGAAGCAATAAAGTGCAATAATGAACATCTTGGCTGATTCCAAACAATAGGTTATTCTTTTTAACAAGCTGAGCATCGTTTTCTCAAAGTCAGCAATCTTCTGCAAATTTGACAGCTCTGAATTTGTGAAAGAGAAGCTTCCTTAAAGTATTCCCATGTTTTGTTTTTCAGAAAAAAAGCTTGCAAATTCACTTTTTTTATTCAACAGGGTAATGAAAGAAAAGTCAATCTCAATGTCTGATTTTGGGACTGATTTGGGACTTAAATAACAATATTAAACTTACTTTAGGGATAAGCAAATCTGGGTGTTTCTTCTAGGACTCTCTTTTTTCTATGAGGAGACAAAAGGATATTTTAACAAAAGGTTTTAGTAGTCTCTAACAAGACTACTCAAACATTAAAATTCTTTAGTCCACTCTATGAGGAAGGAAGGAAAATCCATGAGTCTTATTCTAGTCCATGGGTGGAAACCTGCAACCCTGAGACTACATATGGCCCTCTACATCCTCAAGTGTGACTCTTTGAATCCAAACTTCACAGAACAAATCCTTTTATTAAAGTGACTTGTTCTGTGAAGTTTGGATTCAGTCTTACTTTAAGTTGTGAGAAAAAGACAGGAGTATAAGTATATCTCTGTCTAGGCAAGACAATTTGGTGCATGGTTTTATTACTATAGACTCTGGAATTCTCCCTGGTGATCATGGCATCATAGGATCATAATTTCAGAGCTGGAATGACCTTAAAGGTCATTGTTTTATAGATGAAAAAAAAAACAACCTGAGGCTTACAGATGTTAAGTGACCTTCCCAACATCCCTTAGTTGGTGTCAGAGGCAGGATATGAACCCTGTTCTTCCAATTCCACTTCCACGCTCTGGATTTTTTAGTTAAAATAAAAGGGAGTGAAGGGCCTGTTCCACACTGCACACGTTCCAATTCCCTCTCCATTCCCTATGAAGGAAGAGTCATTGCCACTTGTTTGTCACATGTCTGGATGAATTTCTGAAACCTCAAATTGTGAACTGAAGTTCAAAAATTCAAATCAAGATTGTACTGGTGGGTTCCATAGCATCTTTCTCTTCCACTTCCTCTCTTTATATTGGATGAGAAAGTCCCTCTTTGGTTTATCAGTTCTTTTTCTTCACTTCTCTCTCCTTCCCCACTTGCTCCTCAACTGTGTCCAGGGTTATCTCGAGAGTTTGATTATCTTTTTAAAAAATGTTTACCCATTCACTAGAGGGCATTCATCAGTACATGGTAATGTAAGGAGGCAGCTTCTTTGTTAGTCATTTTATTCAAATCAATGTTCTCAATGATGAGAATTGCATTCCTCTTCATCTTCATCACCCTGGAGAGTTATGATGCTCAGCCAATTCATGTATTTGGTAACATTTCAGTTTTTTTGTTTTTTTTTGTTAGGCTTAACAAAAAGACCAGATGTTACCAAGCTATGATATTCTTTGGCCAGCATTGTGCGGTCTCCAGGGTTTTGTGCTCTTATGCACACCCCCTCTGCATTTAGAATTCCTTGGAGTGCTGCTGTATTTGGGGTTAGTAAATCTGAAGACATTAATTTCACTTAGCATTTCCTCAGCAATAGCTCTACATTTCCTAATGCCATGTTAAGTCCCTTGGGACAGCCACACATTAAAGCTGAGTTACACAAACAGGCAGGATTTGCAAAGGTGGGGAAAACATTGACTCCTTCATTGCCATGCAATTTTTATGGGAAGGAAGAGTGCAAGCTGTCACAGAGAATTGAGTGAAATTGACAACAGACGGGGCTCAAGTTCATTCTTCAAATACTTATTACATCATTGTCTTCATTATCATCATTGAATTTATAGAATTCTTCATACATATTAACCTACTTAGTCCTCATACCAGCACATCCTCAAAAAACAACAAAAATAATGCAAGCAATGTTATTACCATTTTGTGGATTAGAGAACTGAGAGAAATGGAAGTTAAGACACTTGCCAAAGGTCATACTGGCATTAGGTGACAGAGCTAAGCCTAGAACTCAGATCTTCTGACATCAACCACAGTGCTCTGTCCACAAAGCTATAGCTCTCATAAGGCAGCTATGTGGCTATATGCCGTGGTGGATACATGACTGGACCAGGAGTTAGGAAGACCTGAGTTCAAATGTGACCTCAGACACTTGCTACCTATATGATCCTGGGAAAGTTGCTTAAGCTCTGTTGGACTCAGTTTCCTCAAATACAATATGGGGATAATATAACAGCTATTATAATAGTATAAGGTGCATAATAACATATACCTCCCAAGGTTGTTGTGAAAATCATGATTTAGTATTTGTAAAATATTTAGCACAGTGCTAAATAGAAGGTACTTCATAAATGCTTGTTCCCTCCCTTCTCAAATATTTTTCACATTTCACAGGATTATGAATCTAGAACTGAAAGAGATGGCACCTCATCTAGTTTAAATTCCTTCTTTTCTTGTTTATGGAGCACATTATTTTACTGGGGTTTTTTTCGATAAGTATTTAATTTCTTTTCCAACTCCCCTTGCCCACTGAAAAAGAAAAAAAAAAGCACTTGTAACAAATGTGTATAGCAAAGCAAAACACATTCACAAATTGTCCCTAAAAATGCATGTCTATTTCTGCATTTTGAAACTAACACCCCTCAGTCAAGAGTAGGCAGCCGGGCCTGTCAACAGATCTCCGGAATCATGATTGGCCACTACACTGATCTGAGCTCTTGTCTTTCAAGGTTGTTTATCCTTATAATGTTGTTATTTTATAACTTGTTCCGGGTTCTATTCTCTTCATTCTGCATCAGTTCATAAAAGCCTCCTTAGGTTTTTCATATGCCATATGTCATAATCTATTTAACTCTCATTTTACAGATGAGGATGCTGAGGCAGATTAAGTGACTTGTCTAAGGTCATATAGGCAGTAACTGTAGAACTTGAAACCAGATCTTCTGATTTTAGTCAGTGATCTTTATCCTGTACCAGAGTGCTTTCCTTTTATTCTTTATTTAATCTTCTGAGATTGTAAGCTCCTTGAAGACCAGAAACTTATTTACATATGATATAATTCCAAGCAAAATCTTGTATGTTTTGTCTCATTTGTTCATTTTTACAACCCAATCTCTTCCTTCTAGTTACTAATCTTTTCTCTTTTTTATGAAAAACTGAATTCTGCATAAATGAATGAAATTTTATCTATTCACAAATTCAGCAAATTATACCATATTTATGAAATCATGTATAATTTTGACAAGTATTTTCGAGTTGTTACGAACATTTCCTGAATCTATTTAATTCTTTCCTTAATCTTCCTGTTATGTCATTGCTCTTCCTCTTGATTTTTCTCCCCCCATATCTGTACTACTTTGAAAAGAGTAAATATGTAAAATATTTTTTGACCAGTATCACTGGAATAGTCAATTTATAGAAATAGTAATGGAGCTGACTCTAATTTTACAATTGAGTATTCACCTTCTTTTCCACTTGAAAAAACATTCTCCACTGGGAGCTAAGCCAGCACTAAGGGAGGGCAAGGTGTCAAAGGAAACACTATTAATTCATTACTTGTCACAGAATACAGGAAGTGGAAGCTGCTCATAAGCACAAATGATGAGGTGAAGCTAGTAGTCTCAATTTGCACTTTAAGCCCCCTGGCAAAAAGGTAAGAAAGAAGCCCCTTTCCCAGAGTCCCAAGTACCTAGCTAAAATAACACTTGATCCACGGTTAGGTGAGTGGAATTGCGAGTGATGGAGCACTGCAGAGTTCTTATCATGAAGAGACTGCAGTAATACCATGAAGGAGCAAACTCATACCTTCAAGAATCCAGTGTTATTTCATGCCTCTGGAGCACTGTGGTATGAGAGACAGAGAATACAGTTTTATGTTGGGCAGAGACACGTCTTCCTTCCTGGAAGTACCCTGGGGTAAATCTCCCTTTGTCCCATGCTAGTTATAACTCTCTCCTTACTAGTTATGTCCTAAACTAACAGATACCAAGAAGAAAGCTCTTCCTTTTGTTGGATTCTGTATTATTTGGAAATTCATATGATTATAGATTTAGAGTGGAAGAATCTATAGAGTCCATCTAGTCAAATTTTCTTATTTTTACTGATAAGAAATTAAGTCCTAGAGAGGCGTAGTGATATGCCAAGAATATGTAGATAATAAGAGTCAGGCCATACGATTTAAATCCCTGTCTTTCAGCTGTTGACCCCATGGGCATTCCTTTGCACTATAAGGTATCACAGTAAGTGTTCATAAATCTCCTATTCCTTTCTCAGATCTGTCCTATGTACTCAGGTACTTATCAGGATTTTTTGTGTGTATACATATATTTTGTTGTTATTCAGTCATTTCAGTCACGTATGACTCTTTGTGATGCCATTTGGGATTTTCTTGGCGAAGATACTGTAGTGGTTTGCCATTTCCTTCTCTAGTTCATTTTAAAGATGAGAAACCAAGAGAAGCAGGGTAAAGTGACTTGCCCAGGGTCATACAGCTAGTAAGAGTCTGAGGCCATGAAGATGTCTTATATATAATACATCATTTAATACTCATTGTTAGACTGCACTGATCTGAATGTGTATCCATAAAAGAAGTTTACCACTTTATATATTCTGTAAGGTAGAAAATCTGTTTTGCATGTACTATTGTTTTCATATCTAATTTTTTTAAACCTTTATATCTGGATTATAAGCTTTTTGAGGTCAGGGACTATGTATTACACTTTTTTTTTTTGCATTCCCCATAGTGCCTACCTAGCTCAGAGCCTTGCACACATAGCAGGTGTTAGATGAATGTTTTTTTTTGGTTGATTAATTCCAAAGGACATTCAGGACGACAGCCCATTCCATCCTATACTACATTGTTCTAGTCATTTCAAGTCAGACACTTAAGAGATGTTTTGTATAAATTTCACATAAATTTTCTGTTTCATATAAATAAAAACTTTGTTTTATTGCTGTTTTCATAATTTAGTTCTGTTGTAAATCTTAGAATACGTCAAAGCGTAAAAGCCTAAAAATCCCAGCTGGCAACAGGATGCAGCCACTATGTTCTCCCTCTTCAGTTGAAATATTCATATATGCATAGGCAGAAGAGCCAAAGAGTTGAAACCAGCTCCTTCAGTGACAGCACATTTCAAAGGCAGCTAAAGGACAAAACTTGAAATTGAGAACCAGTGGTGATGTATTAAAACAAGGAAACTTGTGGCTCACTGCCCAGCTTCCTACCCAAACACTAATTTATTAAGGTAGTTATGTTAGCACTTTACAACAATAGCAGGTTGGTTTTACTTTATATTTAACTCTAGAAGCAATTAAAAGCAAAAGGAGAAAGAATATATACTATGTATATGATGGACATATAACGGACTCTTTAAATGGTTTATTTGGAATATCAGAAACAATCCAACGACAAATCATGAGGGTCCATGAAACTTTGTACTGGTATGATTTTTCATGTCATTAGTTGATTCGGTCACATTTGTTAAGCAATTCAATGGGGATGGCATGGAACCGTCAAACCAATGATTTGGCACAACATTGGTGGGGGGTGGTAGGGTTTGAAAGCCCTTACCTGGTTGGTGAATGGAATTTGTTACTTTTCTATGTTACAGTTTCTCAGTTCCCTTTCTCCTTCCATATTACTGTTCTAATTTAGTTTGATCTCCCTCCTTAGGCAAATTCTTAATCCTTTGCCATCTTTTCCAGAACACCTCACTCTGTCTTCTGACTCATAGGCAAAACATGTTAGCAAGATAAATGTCTTAAGAAGTAATTAACTGCTGTGGTGTGAATTCTCATTTCTTACTGAAGAAACAGATTCTGCCCTATGAAAATTTTCATCAGAAATTTTCCTTCACTGGTTGGCTCATTCTTACTGAAGCACAATTTTGACACCAAATCTTTCCGACTGGCAGTTGGCCAAACTCATTCATGCTTACTCCAACCTTGTCCTTAAAACTTTTCTCCATTTAGACATATGTTAAGGAGAGAAACCATCTTGACCCCGTGACTCTCTAAGAGCTAAAATCTATGATTTTATTTCTATAACTTCAGTTATTAAACTCTTTGTGTGATGT
Organism: Pseudochirops cupreus; assembly: GCA_028627135.1. Taxonomy (NCBI): domain Eukaryota; kingdom Metazoa; phylum Chordata; class Mammalia; order Diprotodontia; family Pseudocheiridae; genus Pseudochirops; species Pseudochirops cupreus. Next base: position 223,360,200 of record CM053583.1, read on the forward strand.
TCTAAACATAACAACAGGGATGCTCTACTTTTCCCTTGGTTCCAGACCTGCCTTCTTTTTTTTTTTTTAATATGAGATTCTTTATTAAATTTTTTGAGTTACATATTTTCTCCCCATCTTTCCCCCGCCCACCACCCCAAAACAGCCATCCCAGTATTTCCCCCCTCCCCCAGTCTATTCTCTCCTATGTCACTTTTTGGTAGGGCAGGATGGATCTCCCAACTGCAGTGCCTGTGTATCTCAAGTTCCAGTTGGATGTAGTCAATAATAATAATAATAATTCCATATATATATATACAC
>CM053583.1:223360999-223387950 GCA_028627135.1 Pseudochirops cupreus
TGCTTATTCTTACTCATGGTTGTTCAGACCGTGATTTTTTTTTTTAAATCTCTGTGGGGCTCTGCTTCCAGAAGGGAAAGCTCTGTCCCAAATCACTGGGGTCCTCCCGGCTGCTGTAGCTCTCAGGAAGGTGCTGGGACCCTTCCTACTTACTTCCAGCTTCCTGGATAATGAAGACTCCAAGATGGAGGCCCAAGATGGCGATCCGGATCCAGGCTGCTCAATGAGAGAGCACTGGCCTCAGAGCAATCGCTTAGTCCCCCTGCTGTCTGCAGGCCACGGGTGGGAAGCTGCAACGCGGAGGTGGGTGCAAAACCTCTGCCTTTCTCTTTTCTGCTCTGGAGGCCTTTCAGCCGGACTGCTTTACTCTCCTAATTTCACAAGCTCCACTGACCTAGTTCTGAACGCTGCTCGCAGCGTTCTGCCGCTCATGTGCTCACCAGAGAGGTTCCTCTGCTCCTCCCATCCAGCCGCCCCCGGGGCACAGCCTGGGCTTCAGGCCAGGCTTGTTTCGGTTCACAGTGCTGATATGGTTCCTCGTAGCTGAGCTGACTTTAGTGGGAAGTATCTTTGTGTGCGTTTTGGAGTTCTAGAATTGGTTTAGAGTCCTATTTTATGGGTATTTTGGGGTGGCTATGTGAGAGCTGCGATATGTTGCTGCTGCTACGCCGCCATCTTGGCTCCGCCCCTATCCTGAGAATTTCTTGAAGGATAATTTATAGGCATTCTTCTCCTCATTGGCTTTTTGGGCCTCTTTTGCTATTTGAGTTAGTCTATTGCAGTGGTTCTCAACCTTCCTAATGCCGTGACCCTTTAATACAGTTCCACATGTTGTGGTGACCCCCAACCATAAAATTATCTTCTTTGCTACTTCATAATTTTAATTTTGCTACTGTTATGAATCATAATGTAAATATCTGATATACAGGATATATTTTCCGTGTTAGAAATTGAACATAACCCACAGGTTGAGAACCTCTGGTCTATTGTTTTAAGGTGTTATTTTCTTCAGTCAGGTTGTTGACTCTCTTTTCATGATTTTCTTGCATCATCTTATTTCTCTTCCCAATTTTTCCTCCACTTTTCTTATTTCGTTTTCAAAATCCTTCTTAAGCTCCACTATGGTCTATAACCATTGTATATTTTTCTTGGAAGCATTTGGTGCAGGAGTTCTGACTGTGTTGTCTTCCTCCAGTTCCATACTTTGATCCTTTTTGTCCTCAGAAAAGGAATCTAAAGTTGGATTGCTGTGCTTGCTTTGCTTCCTTTGCCTGCTCATGTTGCCAATCAATTACTTGACTTTTGAGCTCTTTGACACAGTGGAACTCTGCTTCCAAAGGGGAGAACTTTGTCCCAAATTGCTGGGGTTTTTATTTTTAATAGACTATTCCTTAATATTAGGTCATATATCCATCTTGAATTTATTCTAGAATATGCTCTAAGATGTTGAATTACTGCCATTTTAACAACCATTCTTATTAAAGAGAGCATTTTTTCATAAGTAATATATATTTTCTGAATTAATGAGTTCCATTATTTCTGATTCTCTATTATCTAGTCCTGTTCCATTGATCTATTTTTTTCCTCTTTTGAAACTAATGTCAATTTTTAAAAATGAGTGGTGCTTTATAATATATTTTGAGGTCTGGAAGTGCTTTGGGTGTGATATTGATACAGAGATAGATGGAGTGGAAAGAACTTTTGTGAATAAAGGACTAGAAAACCATCCGGGCCAGTGTTCTATGGGATTATCAATTTAAAAGTAGAAAGGAGTCTAGAGCTCTCCTAGACCAAATATCTTATTTTATAGGTTGGGAAACTGAGGCCCAGAAAGGTGAGGTAACTTGATTGGGGCAGAGAAGTCATAGGCAAAGGAATTGTCAGATAATAATAAACATTGATTAAAAGGTTAGGATAGCAAGCATTTATCAAATGCTATAGGGTTTGCAAAAGCAAATATAACCTGGGTTCTAATTTGGTCTTTACCACAGTCTTGTGAGGTAAGCTCTGTTATTACACACATACCCCAGGCAATGCCAGTGAGGAAACTGATGATGAAATAAGTAACTTATAGTAAAATAGGGAGTAATTGAGGCAGCATTTGAACTCAGCTCTTCCTGACTCTAGGCACATTGGTCATTCCAGTATGCCACCTACCTTCCTGCAGCTAAAAAAATCAAATGTTTATAAGGTGCCAAGAAAGGTGCCAACACTGTGTGTTGAGAATACAAAGAAATGAAAAAAGAAAGACTTCTGTTACTTTGAAGGAACTCACATCCTCATGGGAGAGAAAAAAATTAAATAACTGTGTACCTATAAGACATACATGGATACACAGTGATAATGGAAGGCAATCTCAGAAGGCACACTAAAATTTCAGTGAAACAAGAAAATCATGTGCAGAAATCTGGCTCTTGAAGTAGTACAGTGAAACTTAAAGCAGAGGTGAAGAAGAGTACATGGAGGATGATCTGTACAAAGGTACAGACACAGGAGATTGAATGAAGTATATGAGAAATAGAAAGTGTGTGTGTAGGGGAACAAAGTTTAAGAAAAATGGATGAGTAATCATTTTATAAATATATTTTAAAAGCAATTATCTTTACAAAATTGTTGTCGCCATGTAGATGGGTCTCCTTTTTCCTCTCACTTCCCTTTGTATCAGTTCCTATGTCTTCCCAGGTTTTTTTAATTATCTTCTGCATCATTTCTTTTAGCACAATAAGATTCCATCAAATTCACACCACAACTTGTTCAGTCATTCCCTAATTGATTAAGTTCCCTCGGCTTCAAATTCTTTACCACCACACACAAAAAGAGAATCCATAAACATTTTTTAAAATATCCATCCTTTTCCACTATTTTGATTTTCTTTGGGTATAGACATAGCGGCAATTTTACTATTAGGTCAAAGGGTTTACACAGTTTAATAGATTTTTAGGGCATGGTTTCAAATTGTATTTCAGAAATGGATTAATTCATAGTTCCACATTACTAGTTCACGGTTCCACCACCATTGTGTGTTTTCCCACATTCTCTCTAGCATTCGTAATATCCTTTTTTTATAATCTCAGATTTTTTTTCTCATTTAAATTTCTCTAATTATTAGTGATTTAGAGCATCTTATATGACTATTGATAGCTTTCATTTCTTCCTCAGAAAACTGTTGATATATATGTCTTTTGACCATTTATCAATTGGGGAATGGATCTTAGTACTGAAATTTTGGCTCACTTCCCTACATATTTTAGAAATTAAGCCTTTACCTGAGAAACTTGCTACAGAATTTTTCCTCAAGTTCCTAATTTTCTTCTAATTTTTGCTGCATCATTTTTGTAAGTGAAAGAACTTTTTAAAATTTTGTATAATCAAAATTGTCCATTTAACCTCCTGTGATCCTCTCTATCTCTTGTTTGGTCACAAACTATTCTCTGGCAGGTAATTTATTCCCTGCTTTTGATATTATCCTTTATGTTCAAACCATGAGATATTGTTTCTGCCAGACTGCTTTACAGTTTTTCTGAAATGTTTTTCAAATAGTAAGTTCTTGTCTAAATAGCTGGAATCTTTGAGTTTATCAGATCCTAGTTTACTGTATTCATTTGCTTCTGTATATTTTGCAACTAATCTGTTCCACTGATCAGTCTCTCTAAAAGTACCCACCAAGTTGTTTTCATGGTTGCAGCTCTGTAAGACAGTTTGAAATCTCGTATAGGTCTCTTTAACTTTCACTTTTTTTTATTGATTCCCTTGGTTTTTGATCTTTTGTTCCTCCGGATTAATTTTGTTATTATTTTTTTAGTGGTATAAAGAAATTCTTTGCTAGTTTGATTGATATGTAATTGAATAAGTGGTTTAATTTATGAAGTATTGTCATTTTTATTATATTGGCTCAGCCTACACAGAAGCAATTAACATTTTTCTAATTTTTTTTTTAGATCCATCTTTATTTGTATGGAATATTTTGTAATTTTCTTTCTATAGTCTCTGTGTGTATTGGAGATAGACTCCCAAGTATTTTATAGTGACTACCATTATTTTGACTTCTATCTCTTCCTACTGGATTTTATTGGTAATATACATATATGTTGAAAATTTTGGGGGGTTTATCCTAAAACTTTGCCGAAATTGTTGATTGTTTTCTTGCTTTCTTTTTTTTTGTTGTTAGTTTACTCTCTTGAGTTCTCTAGGTAAACCATTCTCAAAAAAGAAGGTGATAATTTTGCCAGTGGTTATTAATTCAATTTTTTTTCTTATTTTATTGCCAAGATCAGATTTCAAAGAGTTCAGAGAAAGAATGTGAGATCACATTGACTAAAATTTAAATGAGGATGCCAGCCCAAGAGGGATGATTTTTCCCTAGAGGACTTTGCTGCATATATGCAATGCTCCAGTCCAACTGGTCTGTTTGCTCTTCCTGAAACATGAGCAGTACTTTTTTACCACCACTATCCATAATCTAAAGATGGAAGCATAGAGGAACCATGGGTACTTACACCTCTTTATATAGCAAATAGGACAACGCTTGAAAGAGTGATGAGTTTTTAAGAGGACCAGTCAATAGAAGAGTTCCTAGACTTGGTCACTTGGACATAAAAGGAATTCTACAGGAGTGCCTAGCTCAAGATTCCGGTAGAGAAGAGGAGATACCACCAGGTGTCCCATGAACTGAAAATTCAAGCCCTATTTCTGAAACATATTGACTGTGTGACCCTGAATTCATCACTTAACCTCTAATCAAATCTCTCAGACTATGGATAGGTAGTCAAAGGATGTGAACAAATAATTCACAAAAGAAGAATTATGAACGATAAATAACCAGATGAAAGAAAGCTCCAAATTGGTAGTGAGAGAAATGCAAATTAAAGCAACCCTAAAGTTTCATCTCATGCTTAGCAAATTGGCAGAATTTACAGAAGATAGAATAGTCAGTGGTGGAAGAGTTGTGGGAAGATAGATACCCTAGTGCCCTGTTAGCAACCTATATATCAACATAATTTTAAAAAGTAAATTGTAATTATGCAAATGTTATGGCTAAAATGGCCATAATCCCTGATCTGGAGTTTCCATTACTAGGCTTAGACCCCTATAGGGAAGCAACTCATTTTTTTAAACAAAAGGTACCATATACATCAAAATATTTACATCAGCATTTTTTTTTAATAGCAGAGAATTGGAAACAACAGCATAGATTCCTATCATTTTGGAATGGCTAAACAAATGGTGAATTTAATGGGATATTATGGGACTGTAAGAAACAATGAATATAGGGAAAATTAAAATATCTATATGAACTTATTCAGATTGAAGTGAGCTGAACTAAGAAAACAATATTATTAACGATGACAAAAACAATTTAAACAGAAAGAACAATCAACGAAAAAAAATCTAAAGTGAAGATTATAAAATTCCAAAGAACAAGCGTGGCTCCAAAAAGAAATGAGTTAAGACCCTCTACCCTGCCCAGCTTGCCATACTATAATAACAGCATGTACCTTGGGGCTGAAACATGCTGAGAGCATATAAGCATGCTCAAACGATTTCAATTCCCCATAAAAGAGAGGCTGAAAAACTTGTTTCTGGAAAAGTCATGGCGAAGTGTAATGGAGATGCCTTGGAGAGACATTGGAGGATGCTTAGATATTTAATAAATGGTTCTGATCTGCTGATGAATGGCAGCTTCTGTTTCTGACAGATTAGCCCAAGGAACAAGTGCATTTATATGGCTTTAGTCTGTCTACATAATTGATTCTTTGGCTTTTCTCTCTTGGTTCACGTTCTAAAATGATGGTGTCTTATGAGAAACAATAGCATTAAAGAAAAGGCATCAAAACCCTAAAAGCTGACCTCTTAAAAAACCTTCAAAAGATAAAATGAGGTCAGATCATACTGTGTATATGGAAGACCTGCTCTAGGATAAAAATAGGTCCCTCATCAGTGGGTACCTTTGGAGAGAATTTCTACCCAATATTTTTGGGTTTGGACATTTATGTTTTGTGGGACCTTAAAGAAATTGGACAATGGCAGCTAAAACCTTTGAAAACACCTCCAGTTTTGACTATTCAGCCAATCAAAAAGACTGCCATTTGCCATATAGTTAGAAGACCAGAATGAATTACAGAATGTCTTTGACTATTCCTAAGCCTTTCCAAAGTATTTCCATTAGAACGCATCATAATTCTTTAGGAATCAGGCTCTCTAGCCTATTCTATATAAGAAATTACCTTCATCCAAGTATGTTGATGCATTTTTATTAGTGCATAATGAATTATAGCTCCAGACTTATGTATCTAAAGACATCCATGTGGTTACATGGAGAACTTATCCACACAATTAGTTGGAACGAAAGACCAGTCAGGTAAATACCAATTCAGGCATAATCTTGCAAAAAATTGTGTCTGGTTGGCTAAATCTCAGGATGAATTGAAGCTAGCCAGGAAAATAAATGATAACCAAAATTTTGCTTATTTTTGTTTTGTTTTATTTTGTTTGGTGTGGGGAATCAAGAAAGAAATGTAACAAAAACTAGAGGGCAGGGCTTGAGATAACGTAGACTGCTTAGTACTTATTTGGCATGAAATATTTGTATCAAAGGGAATGGCTTGTAGATGAGATAAGAAGAATAGAAATGACTCATTAAGACCATTAAAGGACAGAGTCAGGTTTCAAAAAGATCTTAAACTAAAGCATTGGGCTAAATCTAATAAGAACAAATTTAGAATACATAAATGTAAACTGTTACATGGGTTCAAAAATTCCACTTCCCAAGTATAGGTGGGGAACTATAGCTAGACAGTGTTTTGTCTGAAAAAGTCGGATTTTCTACAAATTTACTGCAATGTCAACCCAAGTTAACAGTGGGGTAAGACCAACAAAAATTAATGCCGTGTTGGGGTACAACATTGAAAGAGAACAAATCTTAAGGTCTAAGATGAAGAAGGAGATAGGTTCACTATACTTCGACCTAGTCAGAGCACATCTGGAGCATTAAATTTGGTCTTGGCTGTCACAATTTAAGAGAAAAATTGGTAAACTGAATAATGTTCAGAAAGGAGGATAGGTTGAAGGAAGAAAGAACAGTTAGGCTGGAAAAGAGAACACAGCAGAAGCATCATAGCTATTTTAAAACATGTAAAGGGCTTTCCCAAGGGAGAGGTGTATATTAAACTTGTTCTACCTGGGCCTTGAGGACCAATCTAGAAGAAAGTAGTCATTGTTTCAAAAAGGCAAATTTAGGTTTGAGGTGGAATGGGGGAACCTTACTGAAAGTTTGTTGTTGAGTCATTTCTATTGTGTCCCACTCTCCACGACCCCAATTGGGGTTTTCTTGACAAATATACTGGAGATTTGCCATTTACTTCTCCACTTCATTTTACAGATGAGGAAACTGAGGTAAACTGGGTGAAGGGACTTGCCCAGAGTCACACAGCTAGTAAGTGGCGAGGACAGGTTTGAACTCAGTCCTCCTCACTCTGGTGCTACTATTCTATCCGCTGAGCCACCTTGCTGCTCTAAATATTTAGAGCTATGCAAAAGCAGCATGGACTACATGAAGAATTAGTCAGTAAATATAGATTAAGTATCCATTGTGTCCCAGGTACTTTGCTAAGGATGAGGGATACAAAAAGAGCTAAACAGCTCCCCCGCTCGCCACAAAAAACAGTCCCTACATTCAAGGACTTCGCGGTCTGGTTAGGAGGAAAATAGGTAACTACATATTAGAAACAAGCTATATACAGGATAAATGGGAAATATCCAAAAGAAAGATGGAACTAGAATTAAGAACAGTTAGGAAAGGCTTCTAGTTGAGTATGAATTGTTTTATGGAAGTTGAAGTAAATTAGGGAAGCCAGTAGGCAGAGAAGATGAGGAAGAGCCTTTCAGGCATCGAGAACAGCCACAAAAACTGCCCAAGAGCAGAGAGATGGTGGGACTTTTTTTTGAGGAATGGCAAAGGAGGCCAGTGCCAGTGGATCAAGGAATACATTGCAGAAAGTAATGTGTAAGAAGGTTGAACAGGTATATATGGGGTAGTGGGGTAGATTATGAAAAGCTTTGAATGTCAAACGGAATTTTGTTTTTCAATCAGGAGGCAATAGGAAGCTACTAGAGTCTGCTGAGTTGGTTTTAAATCCACATGGGTCAGTGAGTTCCTAATAAATAGAGACCTTCTTGAGATTAGGTATATTATAAAAGAAATTCTTACATGAGTTGGATTCAGTGACAACTGAAATCCCACCCAACTCTCAAATTCTATTATTCTAATTTAGTTGCTTAAAGAAACAGACAAGTAAATAATTTGTGATGAGAAAAGTCCTTGGGCTTACAAAGAAAATATTTCTATTTGACTTTGATATCTTCTCCCTTCCCTGCCTCCAAACTCTAGAATTAATCTAAAACTTAGCCCAGCTTCTTGAATAGATAAAATAATGTCATAAAACTTTTTTGACACCTCTGCACAAGAACAGTATGATAGAGTGGGAGGAACATTTATACGTTGCGTTTAAATTCTGCATTAAGTATTTGTTATCTGTATAACATTAGACACTCATTTAAGCTTCATGCACCTCAGTTTCCTCCTCTGTAAAATAAGGGACTGTGACAAAGTGTTCCCTGAGACACCTTCCAGCTCTAGTTCCATGAACCAAAGAGCCTCTCTAGATTCTGCGATCAGTCAGGTGAACAATACGGAAGACATGTTTTTCATCACAGCACTGCAATATTATTGTTTGTTGTGCTAGCCAGAATCCAGAAATAGAAAGATGAATTTTAACAAGTTAGTTGAGCTTGTTGAACTTTCCCAAATGATTCTGCTTCTGGTTATTAAAAGAGAATCAGAGGATTTTTATTATCTTCCTGTTTCTTGATCCCCTTTTAAAAGATGATCTGTTAATCCTAAAAACTACCTGTAGTTTCAAGGATTTTTTGACAACAATGTCAGCAATGCTGATGAAGTACAAAAAAGCATGCTTTTTATTAGTGGGGAAAGTTAAGCTTAGAAAGTTCAAGGCCACAGTTACAAAAGGAAACAAACAAAAAAAAGGTGAGTCAAAACCGATATGACCATTTTACATTCAGTTTTCCCTAATCTTTTTTTTTTTTTTTTTTGCTTTTTGGAAGGGAGAATGCAGGGCAATTAGGGTTAAGCGACTTGCCCAAGGTCACACAGCTAGTAAGTGTTAAGTGTCTGAGGCTGGATTTGAACTCAGGTCCTTCTGACCCCAGGGCTGGTGCTCTACTCACTGCACTACCTAGCTGTCCTTCCCTAATAAATTTTTAACTGAACGTTTTCCCATAATGCCTTCATTGTTGGACTGACTCTCCACAAATATTAAATGATAGTTTCTCCATGAGTCTTACTTTGATCCCTGATCCCTAATGACAAGATCTCAAAGCACTTCAATAGGACACATTCTTTCCTTTTAAATGATTTTACCCAGCAAGTTTTCCAGCAGATTTCTTCTAGGGAGATGTTGGATTCTCTGCATTCAGCTCCATTACACAACACCAAAGACATTGTAACAGAATGAGTGTGGGATTCTTGTTCATTAGGTCTTATTTCAGCTGAAATGTTGTCTGTGTGAATAATCACCTAGAAATTTCTTCCTTAAAAATAGATTTTTATTTTTTTCAGACTTGTATTGGTATCTCTTGTATTTACATTGCCTTTCATTTTAGATATGTCCCTTCTCCCTTGCCTATACAGAAAAATTTTCCTAATGGAAAAAAGAAAAGAAGGAAGGAAGGAAGGAAGGAAGAAGATAGAGATGGAGGGAGGAAGGGAAGAAAAAGAGTAGTTTAACAAAGAATCAAAATATCAAATGAATCTGAGAAAATAGGAAATATTCAATACAGGAGAGTGTTGGTAAATATTTAATAACCAGCTCTCTGAAGGGGAAAATGTATTCATGATATATTTTAAAGTTTAATTTGAAATTTAGTATTTTCTCTATCATTTTATTAAGTCTTGAAGAATAAAACAATAAATGAAATCCTGATTTGTGGTGGTTACCAATTTACAAGGGGTTAATACGCACACTGAAAATTTAACAATCAGCTCTCTCCCTCACTGATTCAAGCAGGTTCCAGCATACATCTGTAACCATGTCCTTAACTCTACTTTTGGAAAGCATTTTTTCTTCTCTTCTTTAATGACAACCTCATTATATTCACACAACATTAATTTATTGTTTGTATTATTTCCATTTGCGTGGTAGGAGTCATGGTGTTTGGCTCAGTTTCTATGTATTCTCATGCTTCTTTGTCTTCATCATATTCATGCTTACTCAGACAGCCAAGTGGCACGTGGGGCAGAATGCTGGATTTCAAGGAAGAAAGATCAGAGTCCAAATCCCACCTATTTGTGTGATCTACAATAAGTCACTTAAATTCTCAACCACAGATTTCTCATTTGCAAAATGTAAATAACCATAGCACCTATTTGACAGAATTATGACGAAAATAAAATGAGATAACATGTACATGGCTTTGTGAAGTTAAAGCCACTATACAAATTCTAGCTACCATTCAACATTATCATTGTTATTACTGTTATTGTTAATTTTCTTATCTTGCAGTAATATTCCATTGAATTAAGGCACCATGATTTGTTTAACCATTCCCCAACTGATGGGAATCTATTTGCTTGCAAGATACTCTACTATTACAAAAAGTACTGCCACAACTTCCTTGGGGTACATTCCTAACAGTGGATTCTCTGGGTCTGAATAGTGTGGATGTTTTAATCATTTCCTTAGCATGATTCCAAGCTGATTTCCAGAGTAGGTGAACTTTCTGCATCACTAACAGTTTATTAATGTTCCTACTCCTCCATATCCCCTTCAACAATAACTTTGTCAATTTTATCTTTGACAATCTGGAATCAATTTTTAGGTAGCAAAACAGACACAAATGACTATGTCATATCAAAGTGGACATTTCATTATTTAGAAAAATCAAGTTGTCTGTGGACTGTAGGTAAACTTTTATTTGGTGACAGAAGAAATTTAAATGTGAAATAGGAAATACTGGGCTTCCAATATCATCTTGTCGATCTCTCAACCTTCAGAGGGTACTATTGAAATTCTTTCCTGACAAATGAGAATCAATGATATTAAACATTCTTTGGCATCATAAAGAATTTTAATAAGTGGTATCTAAATGAGACAAGTTGCTGGTTGGAGAATCGTTGATGTGGTGTGTATCTGTTTTCTCCCAGCATTCTTTTCTTTGTCAATAGCACCACAATTCTACCCATCATTCAGGTCTAAAACCTTAACTTTGACTATGTGTCTCTTTTATTCCACTACAGAACCTCTAGGAAAATCTCAATTATTCATTTGAAAAGTCTTTAGGATTTATGCCTACCTTTCCATTCCCATGGCTGCCACCTATAATGATAGAACTCTGAAGCTGAGAGGAAAATGACAAATTATCTAGTATGTGTCACATATGAGTAAACAGATAGAGTAGCTAAAGAGCCTGATCTAGATTGCATGGCCAGTCAGTAACAGACTGCGAACTAGAAACTACATGTCCTGACATTATTTTAAATACTTTTTCCACTATGCCATTCTGTTTTTCCTGCAGTATTACTGCAACAGTTTTCTTCTCGGCATTCTTGGTGCCAAGTTCTTTCTCCTCCTTCCAATATATCTTGTATAACACTGACAAGTTAGCTAATATTCCTTAAACAGTAGTTTATCATGTTACTCCCTACTTACATCAAATCTAAATTCCTCTGCCCCGCCAATGAGGGCTTTCATGATCTGGTCCCATTTAACAGTGCCGATGTCATCTGTGTTCATTGAGGGTGATAGCATCTCAGTGTAATGAATCCGATGAACTCAAAAGTAATTGACAAAGCAATATAAAAAAATAACCCATTACAAATAACATTATAAAGCACTTTCACAAAGTTTGAAAAGCACTTTTCTACTACAAATCATCTGTGTAGAAATTTAGAACAAGAAAGTGAAATGGAAGACAATGCGTCACGATGACTTTATTGTTTGCTGTTATTATCTTGCCTTCCTTGCATAGGAACCCTAAATAATTTTGGGTAATAAGAAAAATCACAGGACCTCAGACATGTACTGTTCTTGACATTTTGTTCAATGATGGACACTAAAATGATTTTAGGCGAGTATGTTACCAACCAGATATTGATAAAAGTTAAAATGGATTTTCTAACCCTAAGTCAGAAATCACAAAGAGGCAAAGATAGACTTTGGCCAGGGTGAGCAAGAAGTAGCTTCAAAGACAGGCTGACTGTATCCTCTGCTGAACTAGCTGTCTCTTGCATTTGCCAGAAGAAATTAACTCTTGATGGTTATGGCTTGAGGGGGAAAAACACATAACTAAGATTTGGCAAACAGAAATATCACTCCTTGTGGAAGGAATTCAAAGGAGGGATTTTTTCTAATCAGGTCACTAAATCATGAGTCATGTTGTTGTAGCATGTTATTTGTCACCATATAGCATTGTTCCCTTGCTGATTTAAAGGACTTAATCACAATTCATTGATTGTGTCACTATCTGAAGTGTTGGAATAGAGCCATATTTGCATGGGGAGGCATATGATGTTCCCGGGTGCTAACAAAGAGGTAAAATCTCATTCCCAAAATTACACAGCTAGTATCAGAGTAAAACCTAGAACGTGGGTCCTCTAACTCTGAAATCATTTTTTTTCCCTCCAGTATGTACACTACAGTGTAATATAGTTTGCCTAGTTAGGTTACATAAGATCAAAGCAAAGGTTTAGCTACTAGGAAAAGTCCCTTAGTACAAGGTACAAAAGATAAAGAATACAAAGAGTCAATAGTGCTATAGCAGGTCCAGGGATCTGAGGGTGAAATACAAAATAATCCTTTAGAACAGTGGTATTAAATAGAAACTGAGTCCACGAAATCTTGCAAAAGGAATTCTATGGACCATACATTGACAGAAAACTATACATGTTTATGGTGTTTCATTATTAATATATACTTGCTGAGATATATTGAGATATATTTCTCAGTTATGCTTTAATCTGGTTCAGGACATTCTTGGGAGTGTTGTGCGTTGCATAAGGCTGGATGTACTACATTTGATACTTCTGCCTTTGAGGCTGTGGTCCTTACAGCTGGAAAAGGTCCATGGCAACACTATAGGGATTTTAACAATTTCCAGAGAACTTCTTTTGACTAGACATGAACAAACCAACCTTTCAGCCCTACCATACGTGACCAGATCCTTTTAAAGAGAAAAGCCTTCAATACATGACCAGGTTTCTTCACTATCCGTATTCTCTTTTAAAGGACACTCTCCCCAGCTGGACAGAGAGATAATTGTTGTAGAGGATAAAGGGGAAGAGAAACTCCTTGAAGTATTTTATAAGACCTTCCAAATTAAAAACCAAAACATGCATTATAATATCAGTGCTAAGGTGGATGAGGGGAAGGACTGAAAATAAACAAAAAAGAGATGGAAACAATGCCTCAAAAATAAGAAAGCAAAACAATAGGGAACAGCATAGAGAAGCATCAAGTGTATATTGTATATATTCCTTGGATACTTTATAGAGAGGAACTAGACAAGCTAGTATCAAGTAACATGATGGAAACAAAATTTATTCTTTCTTAAAAGACAAGAAAACACTAGTAAAGAATGTACTAGAAATAACTGATACTCATTCCTACTTCTTATTAGAGCAAAGATCAAAATCAATGTTAAATCAGGAGGAAATAATAAAAATGAAAAGATGATATAACATGTTATTAAAAACCTCCAACATGACATATTTCAAAAAGTGACTAATAATAAAAAATAATAATAATAAGGAAATGGACAATAAAACATTCAATAACTTTGGTTTGTTTGCTTTTTAGGTTCATGCTATTCCTATCTACCACCCAATCAAATAGATTTTAATGGTTAAATGAATGAATAAATTAATGCAAAAATATTGATTATGCACTTACAATGTGCCAGACACTATTCTGAGGATACAAACTCAAAAGTGTGCTTAAATTCTATAATTAGAAGAGACATAACATATGTAGTCAGGGAAGAGTGTTTTAGTTTTGAAAGTCATTGGGAGGGTGAATAGAACCATTAAGAAGTTAATTTTCCCACTCTTCCTAGCAGAGCTGGCAAAGATTGGTGGTGGTTATAAGCAAGACAGGCAGGACTTATTTGCCATTGCCACTTCCAGATTCTCCCCGGCAATAACCACTCTATCCTCGTCTCCCCGTATTGACTCCTTGGTGAAACAATTCAACTTTATACTGTTGTCTTCTCTTGAATCCTTAGCCCTCTACTCACATCATTGATTGCACTCAGTCAAATCTTAGCCTTGGATGAATACCTCCATTCACTGTTTTTTCATCTAGACACAGGCTACTGACTGAAGGTGTAGAAAATCATGCAAACATTCTGAGTCCACTACAAAATTTTTGTTTCATAATGTCAACTGAGCCCTCATTGCTGCTAGGCAATCTTATATATCTCTTATCAACTCACTATACCACTCTTTACAATGACTCTTTTACATGTGGAGAATCTGAAACCCAGAGAAGTTAAATAATTTGCCCAAGGTCACATAGTAAATGGAAAAAAAGGCAAAATTTGAATGCAAATCCAATTGTTCCCCAACTCACCCAATTTCCTCCTCCTCCTCCCAATCTCTCAGTTGAGAGTTTTGCCTCATATTTTATAGGAAAAAAATTGAGACCATTCAGAGTGAACTCCCTCTTCTCTCTTCTTCCTCATCTTCTATCACTCAGATGCCTTCTGCCACTTTCTCCTCTTTCACCACATCTAACATGATGAAATGGCCTTGCTCCATACCAAAGCCAATCCTCTACTTTTTCAAGCAATTCTATTCCATCCTATTTACTCAAACAGATTGCGCTCTCTATTATCCCCACTCTTTTGCTTGTTTTCAATCTCCTGTCTACTGGCTCTAAACATACACATACCCCCCTAACCTGAAAAATCCTAATTTGATTTTTCCATTCTCACTGTCATCCTGTACCTCTTTTGCCCTTTGTAGCCAAACTTTTGAAAATATCATCTACAACAGGTGCCTCCACTTCCTCTCTTCTCACTCCCTTCTTAACTGCTTACAATTTGGCTTCTGATTTTATCATTCCACCAGAACTGCTTTCTCCAAAGTTGCTATTGATCTCTGAGTTGGCTAATCCAGTTGTAGTTTTTCAATCCCTATTCTGCTTGACATCTCCACAGCCTTTGACACTGTTAATCATTATCTCTTCCTTTACCGTTTCATTTTCTCTAGATTTTCAGGACACCAGTATCTCCTGTCTCCTTTGCTGGCTCCTTATCCAGACCACATCTTAATCCTCCATTCAACCACTAAAGTGATTTTCCTAAAGCACAGATGAGATCATGTCACTCTCTTATTCAATAAATTCCAGTGTCTTCCTATTACATTCAGGATCAAAGATAGGTGTCTATTTGAAATTTAAAGCCTTTCATAACCTAGTCCCCTCCTACCTTTCCTGTATTCTTACAACTTGTATTCTTCTATCTAGTGACACTGGCCTCCTGACTGTACCATGAACAAGATACTCCATTGATATTTTCTCTGTCTCCCAATCCTGGAATGCTCTTCATCCTCATCTCTGACCTTTTCAGTTCCTTCAAGCTGCCACTGAAATCCCACAATATAAAGGAAAATTTCTGAACCTCTCTTAAATCTGGTGCCTGTCTTCTGTTAACTATTTCCTATTTATCCTATATATAAAACTTGCTTTTTATGACATTATTTGCATATTGTCTCCTCCATTGGATCATAAACTCCTTGAGGGCAGGAACTGTCTGTTGCCTCTTTTTTTTATACCTACCACTTAACACAGTGCCTGCCACATAGTGAATATAAATAAATTCACATAAATATAATTCACATGAGATGTGAATATAGAATGTCAACGGTCCTCTAGAACTTTCAGACCTTCAAAGGGAATGTTTTTACCGGGGAATGGATGACAGGATGGCAGGTAGGAGACCTGACCAAGGTCAAAGTCAAGGATTTTCACTGGAAAGTAGAGATGTTTAATTCACTCTCCACTTATTAGAACTCCCTGATTTCAGTTAAGCAAACACTTTGCTAGGACAAAAAGAACATGACAAAATTCATCAGACAGTTCAAACATTTCATTTCTGGTATCATTTCATGTCATTAAATGTCATTCAAAGTCTTCAGTAAAATCTAAGATTTATAGAGACTGTGTTCCCACCTAGTTAAGGTTTAAAGGGTAAAATGTAGTAAGGTAGTTTCAAACCCATCATTAGATTTAAAAAAATGCTATAATTCCCCTTCCTCTACCCTGAAACAGTACCAAATATTGAGAATATTCATGGACTTGCTTTTTATTTCATTCTCCTTGGATCTATACTGTATTATTTCACCCCATACAAGCCCGTAAAAGCCATGATTGAGGAAGAAATAGGATATGGTGTTCCTTAGTTAAGTTTCTTAGTTAAAGGAGAGTTTTATACTTCACTCTCTTGTCCTGCCAAGAGATGTCTGAGTGCTAAGAGAAAAAAATAAAGTGGTGAATGAATGAGAGGGGGAGGGGGTTTGGAGAAAGCAGAAATAGAGCTGTGGGGAAAAGAAATAAAATTTTCCAAGTAGATCTATTTAAATACAATAGAAATGCAATTACACATCTGGTAATCAGTGTTAGTGCAGGTGTTGCCAGGATAAGATTGGAGCAGATTAATTATTTATACAGATTATGCTGATGATTTGCAGTGGACTTAAGGGAGGCTTCCTGGCTAGAAACAGGAGAAGGATTGTTTGTGATTAACTTAAAAGCAAGGATAAAGCTATGCCATTATTAAGTAAATACCACAGACTAAACCAACATTTGCTAACAGCCTGGTAAAGGCCGGCATACTGATTGGCTTTGGCTACAGAACCCAGAAGCAAAAGACATACCTGCATTTGTGTTCTGAGTAGGCTTAGACAACTGTGTTTATGTGTGCATGTGCAGTGTTTTTACAGTCTCTTTTTGTGAATGACTCAGTTTTGTTGAGAAGGAGTGGAAATGAATTAGAATTCTCTAAATATTGAGATTCAATTGCCATAATGTGCTTATGGGCATTATCGTGGAAATGAGTATCTGGAGGCAGATTGAAGGACTTGACCTAATGCCCTTATCTTTCAGTCCTCCAACTCCAATCTAATGAACACATATTCATAATTATTTCTCAAATAGTTTTTTATCTAATTTTAAAGTAGATAATTTATACCACTTATATAAAAATGCAATAAGTTTCATTAAAATATTCAGTATTAGTAGAACTTTGAGCAGAATATATTTCTTACAGTTTTACAAAGTCATACATATTTATAATATTAAAACTCTTCAGTTGCTTTAATAATAGAATTCTATCCCATAGATCTGAATACTAATTTTAATATGTCTGGTGCAGGAGAAGACCGTGCACATAAGAATATGCATTTGCATTTCATACCTTCTCTGGTTTTGTGTATATTTCTGAATGTTTTACTGCTCTTTCTTTTAATTAAGGTTTGATTTTTTTCAAGAGAAAGCTTTGTGTAAGTAGAGAAATACAAGAGCTTGAAAGAGAACTACTGCATTATAGTGAGAAATAGATAAAAAAGATGTTACTTTTCCTGCATCTTTTATTGTTTTTACTAGTGTTGTTTCAGCTTATGGTTTTGTCAGTTAGTTCATTTTACCTCTACAATGTAAGATGTGTGTGCAAGGAATATTATATGGCCAATTGCTTTGGTTCTGAAAATGGAGATGACTGAATATCAAAAGCTGATAAAAGTCCTTTTAAATTTATAATGCCATTCATGTCTTAGTTATTCCTGAGTGCTTTGTGGAGTAATAAATGAAATAATGTAATGACTCCATAGAGAATCACCTATAAAAGTCTGTGGAAAAAATAAAGACATTGACTTTAATTATTGGCATTTCTTTGAGAAAGTTAGCCATAAAAAAGCAATCATCAAAACAAGGAGGTCTAAATGGTCCTGAAACCACCTTAGAGGGCAAAATATGATCCACCTTACAAGTAGAGTTGCATGGTACATAGATTCCATTAAAAAGTTATAGTGGTATTACTTATGCCCTGAATTCTTTTCATTTGCCAAGCCTATGTAGTGTGGAGAGGGTGGGTTGTCAGAAAATTCTGATTCAGTTAAATGGTATGAGACCAAATTCATTCATTCATGCATTCATTCAACTAGCATTTATTGAACTCCTGCTATGTCAAAGATGTATTATACTGAGACAAAAAGAAAAGACTTTGCCCTCAAAGAAACTTACTTGGGGGAAATTATGTGGGAAAGGATAACATGTATACAGACAACATTTTACTTAAAATTTTCCAGATTTATTAGCTATCCCAAAAGTCTTAGTGTGTGCTTAAGTTTCAATAGGTTAAATCTACACTAAAGCTTTTGGGAAAAGCTGAATGTATGGAAAAATAATTGGAGGAGGGAGAACATTAACTTCATGATCAGGAAAGACCTCATGTAGAAGGTGGCACTTAAACCGGGCCTTGAAGAAGACTAAGAATTCCAATAGTAGGCTCACTTCAGGAAGGGAGAATACTTAGAATGAAGGAAAAGGTGGGAGATGGGATGCTATGTTAAACTTAGTTTGAGTCAAATTTAGGTTGAGCAGTTTGACTGGAACCTAACATACACAAAAGGGGATAGTGTAAAATCAGATGAGAAAGATGAGTGGTTTGAGCACAATTTTGAAGAATTTAAAATGCCAGATAGAGGAGTTTAATTTTACCCTAAAAACAGCTGACCCATCTTAAGCAGGAGAGTGATGTGGTCAAAACAATGTTTTCAGAATATCAATTTGGCAATTTTATGAATAATGGATCAGAGAAGGGGAGAGACTAGAATTAAGGTGATGAATTAGAAAGCTATTTCAATAATCCTGACAAGAGGCAATAAGAACCAGAACTAGTGTTTGATTAGAGGGAAGGAGACCAATGAGATGGAAACATATCCTCCTGTCTATGTCTCTTTTCCCACCAAGGAACTCTGGGCTCATACAGACTTAAGTAGATCCTGGAGAGGTATGGAGAGAGTGTCTGATTCTCAAGAGGGTCAGTCTTCTCTTTCTATTTCTGCCCTAAATGAAGTATAAAACTCTAGGGAAATCTCTAAAAACAAATATAAGAATAGCTCATGTCTACCCTGAAGTAGGTAGCAAGGACCACACTATAAAAGTGGTAATAAATATATAATATGGACATTGAGTATGGGGCAGTTGTTATTTCACTTTGGAAAAGTATGTGAGAGGTGGTATAATAAGGAAGGACCTCACCTAAACTCTCTAAAATTCATCTCCAAACAACTAAAATAATGCCTCAAAACAAATTCTGGAGTAACATAACCAACAAAAAGAAGGGGTAAAACAAATTTCCAGTCAAAGACAACTTAGAAATTTGTCAGGAAAGGCATGTTTCCCTCAGGTAAAAAGGGACCATATAGTCCAATGTAGGCAGAATACAGGCAAGCCAGCAGCAGGGTCCACCCCAACAAGACAGCAAGAGACCATGAGTTTTGTCAAAGGTCAGCAGAAGACCCTGCATCCCCAAAACACCAGGCAAGTAGTCAGGCCCCAGCTCCAAATACAAAAAGCTTGAGAGAGTGCCCCCTCCATGCCAGAAGCAGAGCAGAAGTTTAAAAGTTATAAAATGGGCTAGTGAATTAGGTTTTTTTTAAATTCAAAAATTAAAAAAAAATCCTAAACATAGAGAGTTACAATGGTGACGGAGAAAATCAAAACACAAACTCAGAAGAGGACAACTACGTCAAAACACTTTCAAGTGAAGCCTCAAAGAAAAATATGAATTGGTCGGGGGCCAAAAAAGAACTCCTCAAAACTTTAAAATGATATTAAAAATCAAATAAGAGAAGTACAAGAAAAATTTGGAAAAGAAATGAGAGTGGTATAAAATAATCATGAAAAAGAGTCAACAGCTTGGTAAAGGAAGAATAAAAAATGGAAAAAAAAAACCTGTAGAACAATTCACTGAAGAAAATAATTCCTTAAAAATAGAATTGGCCAAATGGAGAAAAAAGAAGTACAAGAAATTCACTAAAGAAAATAATTCCTTACAAATTAGAAATAGTAAATGGAAGCAAATGACCTCATGAGACATTAAGAATAAATCAAAATCAAAAGAATAAAAAAGTAGAAGAAAATGTGAAATATCCCATCATAAAAACACTTGGTCTGGAAAATAGATCCAGGGGAGATAATTTAAGAATTATTATACTTCCTGAAAGCCATGACCAAAAAAAAAAAAGCCTAGATATTGTATTTCAAGAAATTATCAAGTAAAACTTCCTTGATGTCCTAGAACCAGAGGGTAAAATAGAAATTTAAAGAATCAACCAATAACTTCCCAAAAGAGATCCCAGAATGAAAAGTCCCATGGATGTAAGGATCAAATTTTCTAACTCCCAGGTCAAGGAGAAAATATGGCAAGCAATCAAGGAAAAAAAAAAACCCACAACAATTCAAGCATTTCTGATTAAAAGACCAGAGCTGAACAACAACCAAAGAATGATTTTCAAATACAAGAATTAAGTATAGCATTAAAAGGTTAACAGGAAAGATAAATCATAAGGGATTCATTAAAGCTAAAGTGTTTATAAAACTATTTATATCCCCACATGGAAAATAACTGGTAATTTGTAAGTACTTTATCACTATTAAGGCATTTAGAAGAAGTATACATAGACACAGGATACAATAAGTTGACTTTCATGCGAAGATATCAAAAAAAATAGGGGATGACAAAGAGAATTGTATTGGGAGAAAATGGAAGGTGAAGTTAAAATGGTAAATTATCTCACATGAAGAGGGGCAAAAAACCTATTATAGTGGAAGGAAAGATGGAGGTGTTTGGCATTTCTTGAACCTCATTGGAATTAGCTGAAAGAGAGAATAGCATGCACATTCAATTGGTGATAAATATTGATCCTACCACATAATGAATTAAGACTGGATGGGGCGTAAGGGAAAGATGGGAATTGATAGAAGGGCAGATTGGGAAAGGCAGTGGTCAGCAGAAAAATACTGGTGATGAGGGATAGGGTGAAATGGGAGAGACAGAAAGAGAGAAGGATAAATGGGAAAAATAGGAGGGGGAGGAAATACATAGTTGGTAATCATAACAATGGTAATGGGATGAATTCATCCATAAAATGGAAGCATTTGACAAGAATGGATTAAAAACCAGAATCCTACAATATGTCATTTACAAGAAACACACTTGAAACAGAGAAACACACACAGAGTAAAGATAAAGAGGCTGGAGCAAAATTTCTTATGTTTCAGCTGGAAAAAAAAAGGAGAGGAAGAAATCACAATCTCAAAGTAAAAGCAAAAATAGACCTAATTAAGAGATATGCAAGGAAACTGCATCTTGCTAAAAGGTACCACAGACAATGAAGTAATATCAGTGCTAAACATATATGCACCAAATGAGATAGCATCCAAATTCTCAAAAAAGTTAAATGTTACAGGAGGGAATAGACAGTAAAACTATACTAGTGGGAGATCACAACTTTCCCTTCTGAAAATTAGTTATATCTACCAAAAAATAAACAAAGAAAGAAGTTAAGAAGGTGAATAAAATGTTTGAAAAGTTAGATTTCACAGACCTTTGGAGAAAATGGAATGGAAATAGAAAGGAAAATGCCATTTTTCTCAGTGGTGCATGGCACCTACAGAAAAAAAATTAACCATGTATTAGGGCATAAAATCCTCACAACAAAATGCAAAAAAAAAATAAAAAGTAGAAATATTAAATGCATTCTTTTCAAATCATAATGTGATAAAAATATTCAATAGAGTATAAAGATAGATGAAAATTAGTTAGAAACTAACATATTAAAGAATAACTGGGTCAAAGGACAAATCATAAAAACACACAATAATTTCATTAAAGAGTATGTCAAAAGTGAAACAACATACCAAAATTTATATTATGCGGCTAAAACAGTAGTTAGGGGAAAATTTCCGTTTCTAAACACATTAATAAAATAAATAAATAAAAATAGATTGATCACTGAATTGGACATGCAACTAAAAAATCTAGAAAAAAATTAAAAATCCCCAATTCTACACCAAATTAGAAATCCTGAAAAATCAAAAGAGAGAGTAATTAAATCGAATGAATGAAAACCATTGAACTAATAAATGAAACTAGAAGCTGGTTTTATGGAAAATAAATAAAAAAATTGATAAACCATAGGTTAGCTTGATTTTTAAAAAAGGAAACACAGAAAATCAAATTATCGATATCAAAATGGGAGAATTCAACACCAATAAAGAGAAAATTAAAACAACTATTGGGAGCTATTATGTTCAATTATATGATAATAAATTTGACAACCTAAGCAAAATGGATGAATATTTAGAAAAAAATATAAGTAGCTACATTTAGGAAATAAAAGACAAAATAAAATATTTAACAACATCTTTAAAGACATTGAATAAGACACTAATAAACTCCCTAAGGAAAAATTTCTAGGGCCATATGGATTCACATATTCTACCAAGAAATTTTTTTCTACAAAATATTTAAGGAACAAATTAATCCCAATACTAGATAAACTATTTGGAAAAATAGGTGAAGAAGGAGTTCTACCACATTCCTTTTATGAAACAATATGGTGCTGATACTTAAACATAAAGAGAAAAAACAAAGAAAGAAAACCATAGACCAATTTTTGTAATGAATATTGTTGTAAAATTTTTAAATACAAGGAGATTACATCAATATATTGTAGGGATCATACATTATAATGTGGTGGAACTGATAGTAGGAATGCAGAGTTCAATCAATATTCTGAAAACTACTTGCATATTTTACCATAACAATAAAAAAATCACAACACAAATTATATGATTTTCGTAATAGATGCAGAAAAAAAGCTTTTCAAAAAACACAACACCTATTTTAAAAAAAAATTAGAGTGCATAAGAACAAATGGAACTTTTCTTAAAATAATAAGTAATAGCTATCTAAAACCATCGGCATGCATTATCTGTAATGAGGATAAGCCAGAAGCCTTCCCAGTAAGATAAAGGGGAAAAACAAGGATACTCATGATCACCATTATTAATCAATATTGTACTAGAAATGCTAGTTATACAAATAAGAGAATATAAAGAGAAATGGAAGGAATTCCAGTAGCAATAAGGAAACAAAACTATCCTCTTTGCAGATGATATGATGGCATAATTAGAGAATCCTAGAGAATCAATTCTTAAAAATTATTTGAAATATTTAACAACTTTAGTGAAGTTATAGGATATAAAATAAACCTGCATAAATCATCGCATTTTTTATATTACCAACAAAGCCCAACATCAAGGTAGAGAAATTCCATTTAAAATAACTTCAGACAATATAAAACATTTGAGAATGTACCTGACAAGCCAAACTGAAGAGCTACCTGCACAAAATTACAAAAAAAAAAAAAAAACCAAAAAAACCCCAATTTTTCTCACAAATAGTCAGACCTAGAAACCTGGAAAAATATTAATTGCTCATAAATGGGCCAAACCAATATAATAAAAATGAGAATTCTAACTAAATCTACTTGTTCAGTGCCATAACAATCAAACCACCAAAAATTATTTTACAGAACCAGAAAAAATAATAAAATCCATCTAGAAAAACAAAAGATTCAAAATATCAAGGGAATTAATGAAAAAAAAAAGTGTAAAAGAAAGTGGACTAAGTTTACCAGATCTTAAATTGTATTATAAAGTGGTAATCATCAAAACAATCTGGTACTGCTTAAGAAATAAATTGGTGGATAAATAGAATAGATTAGATACAAAATATACTATAGTAAATTACCATAGTAATTTAGTGTTTGATAAATCCAAAGAACCAAGCTTTGGGAACAAAGAAATCACTATTTTACAGAAAGTACCAAGAAAACTACAGAATAGTATGGCAAAAACTATATATATAGCTCAACACCTCACACCACAAAGCAAGATAAGGTCAAAGGATTAAAACATAAAGGGTGATACTAAACAAATTAGGGGTGCATGGAATAGTTCACCTGTCATCTATGGAGAAGTGAAAAATTTAAGACCAAAGAAGGAATAGAAAGCATTACAAATCATAAAATGAAAAATTTTGATTATATTAATTTTAAAAGTTTTTTGTACAAACAAATCAATGCAACCAAAATTAGAATGAAAGCAGAAAACTGGGAAAGAATTTTTCTTACTGTAATTTTCTCTGATAAAGGTCTCATTTTTAAAATAGATAGAGAACTGAGCCAAATTTATAAAAATATGAGTCATTCCATAATTGATAAATGGTCAGAGGATCTGAATAGTCAGTTTTAAGATGAAGAAATCAAAGTTATACCATATGAAGTCATATGAAGAAATGTTTTAAATAATTTTATCAGAGAAATGCAAATTAAAATAACTCTGAGGTACCACCTCTCACCTATCAGATTGGTTAATATGAAAGAAAAGAAAAATGATAAATGTTGGAGAAGATGTGGGAAATTAGGGCATTATTGTGCTGTTGGTGAAATGGTGAACTGATCCAGCCATTCTGGACAGCAATTTGGAACTATGCCCAAAGGGCTATAAAATTGTGCATACCCTTTGATCCAGTAATATCACTACTATATCTGTATCACAAAATGATTTAAAATCAGGGGGAGGGGGCGAGAGAACCTATTTGTACGAAAATATTTATGGCATCTTTTTAGTGATGATCAAGAATTGAACATTGAGGGGATGTCCATCAAATGGGGAAATGACTGAACAAGTTGTGGTATATGATTGTAATGGAATATTGTTGCTATACAAAATGACAAGGAGGATAATTTAAGAAAAGCATGGAAAGATTTACATGAACTGATGCTGAGTGAAATGAGCAGAACCAGGAGGACATAGTATGCAGTAATAGCTATATTGTACCATGAATTATTGTGAATGAATGACTTAGGTATTTTCAACAACACAATGAACCAAGATAATCCCAAACATTCATGATGAAAAATGCTAATCACATTCAGAGAAAGAACTGATGATGTCTAATAGAGACCAAAGCATTCTATTTTTCACTTTCTATCCTTTTTTTTTTGTTTTAATTTTCTTACAAAAAAATGACCAATTTGGAAATACATTTTATATGATTGCACATGTATACTCTGTATCAGATTGCTTATGATCTGAGGGAGGGGGCTTGCAAGGGAGGGGAAAAATAGACTTTGGAACTCATAACTTTAAAAAAAAAACCAAATGTTAAAAATAACTTTACACGTAATTGGGGAACAATAAATACTAGTTTAAAAAGTGTATGAGATGATGACACAAATATATATATTAACAAATGCAAGAAATAGAAAGCTCAATTATCCCATTACATTCATTGTTCTCTCACAAGGCATCAATGATTTTTTTGTGGGACTGCTGAACAGTTATTTCAGATTTACCTTGGACCTACACTGTCAAGGCAACTCATAAGATAATCATGTTGGCCTAACAAGGTACAAATCTCCTGGCCAGGCATGGCTGGTATTTAGTTCTTCAGCTATGGAATAACGCTATTGACAGTGTTCTTCTCTGAGAAGCATGCTATTAAGGAAGTCTCTCTAAGGGCCTTTGGTACTTGACTCTGGAAATCAGAAATTTTTAAACTCAACGTTACCCATGAGGTAATCAACATGTCCAGAAATGTCCATTCTTCATGATATTTGACATACATTTGTAAAAAGAAATAGAATTGCAGAAAAAGATATTCAGGAACTTAAGAACCTCCAGAGTCAGAAAGTCATCTTGGCAAGCATATGACTTCCATTTCCCCTGGAAGTGGACAATCATCCCAGAGTTTCATCCTGAGTCTCACTAGAGACTCCTGACCATAATTCACTGTTTTCTCCAAGCAAAGTGCTCCATGGGAGCATTCCATGACAATGTCCTCACCTTAAGATGGAAAAAGTTCCATAACCTGTAATTTCATCAGTTGAATTTGGGGAATTTAACAAATTAAGCAGGAGTTCTACTGATCACTCCTTCTTCAGTAGAATTTACAGAACTTGGCAACCAATTAGATATGGGGGATGAGGAAAAGTGAAGTGATAAAAATAACTTTGAGTTAGAAATCTGGAAACTCAAAGAATTGGTGGTGCTATAAACAGAAATAGGGCAGTAAGCATGAGGGACAGGTTTAAGATAAAGATGATTTCTGTTTTGGTCCAATTGAGTTCCATATAATTTTTAAAAACCATGTTTTGTATACAAGTTAATTAATAATGTGTTACTAATATTCAGGAGGAGGAATGCAGCTGATTATTTTGTTCAGGTAACATTCTATGTAAAAACTGATTCTATGGTATGGTAAATGATGAGATCACATAGAGAGAACACATGGAAAAAAATAGAGGACCCAGCACCCAGCTTGGAGGATACTGCAGGTTAGGGGACAGAACATAGATGTTGATCTCAATTTGGTGAATAGTTATTCTCCACTGCACCAGAATTCACCCTGCTGTACTATATATGTATGTATGCATATATGCATGCATGTATGACATATACCACACATGTGCTATATAGCTGTATGTGTGTGCATGTGCATGCACATATATGTTAACACATATACATATACCCACATACATATATAAGCATATGTGTATGTATTTATATGTGTACACATATATGTATATCTAAAATTGTATCTAACTATCTATAGGAATAACAAAAGATACTTTTTCAAAAGCTTGGTGAAAACTAA
Organism: Pseudochirops cupreus; assembly: GCA_028627135.1. Classification (NCBI taxonomy): domain Eukaryota; kingdom Metazoa; phylum Chordata; class Mammalia; order Diprotodontia; family Pseudocheiridae; genus Pseudochirops; species Pseudochirops cupreus. The sequence goes on from CM053583.1 coordinate 223,387,799, forward strand.
GTATACATTGTAGACAATATTTTCTTTACTCTCAGATAGTTTCTGGGCTCTGTTGGTTTCCTTGCTATGGCTATTAATTTACATTCCTTAAAACTTTTTGATAATAATCATTATAATCAGTTTTGGTTTCATTTTTGTCCATTTTCCATTTT
>CM053583.1:223388450-223400643 GCA_028627135.1 Pseudochirops cupreus
GGTGGGCGGGGGAAAGACGGGGAGAAAATATGTAACTCAAAATCTTGTGGAAATGAATGATGCAAACTAAAATAAAATTAAAAAAAATAAATAAAAAAAATAAAAATAAAAAAAAGGGTTTGTAGAAACAAAACCAATGCCAACAAAATTATAAGGGAAGGAGAAAGATGGGAGACATTTTTTTAACAGTGATTCTGGTAAAGGTCTAATTTCTCTAAGTCAAATTCATAAGAATACATGTCACTCCCCAGTTGGTAAGTGATCAAAGGATATAAATAGACAATTTTCAGATGAAGAAATTAAAACTATCCATACTCATATAAAAAGGCTCTAAAGTACTCTTGATTAGAGAAATGCAAATTAAAATAACTCTGAGGTATCACCTCACACCTGTCAGATCGTCTAACATGACAAAATAGGAAAATGATAAATGTTGAAGAAGATATGGGAAAATTGGAACACTAATATGTTGCTGGTGGGTAGAGTTGTAAAGTGATAGAACCATTCTGGAGAGCAATTTGGAACTGTGCCCAAAGGGTTATAAAACTGTATACCCTTTAAACCAGCAACACCACTACTAGGTCTGTATCCCAAAAAAAAGATTTTACAAAAGGGAAAAGAACCTACATGTATAAAAATGCGTTTTGTATTTATATGTATTTACATGTATTTATAGCAGCTCTTTTTTTGTGGTGGCCAAGAATTGGAAATTTATGGGATGTTCATCAATTGGGGAATGGCTGAACAAGTTATCGTATATGAATATAATGGAATACTATTGAGCTGTAAGAAATGATTGGCTGGCAGATTTCAGAAAAACCTGAAAAAACTTACATGAACTGATGCTGAGTGAAGTGAAAAGAACCAAGAGAATATGTTATACAGTAACAGCAACATTATGCATTGATCAATTATGACAGACTTAGCTCTTCTTAGCAATACAGTGACCTGAGATAAATCCAAAATGATGGAAAATGCTATCCATCTCCAGAGAAAGAACTATGGGGTCTGAATGCAGATTGAAGCACACTATTTTTACTTTTGGGGTTTTTTGTGACTTTTCCCTTTTGTTCCATTTCTTCTTTTACATCATGACTAATGTGGAAATATATTTACATGATTGCACATATATAACCTCTATCAAATTCCTTGCCTTTTTGGGAAGGTGAGATGGGAGGAGGGAGCAAAAATTTGCAACTCAAAATCTTCTTTAAAAAATGAATGTTGAAAATGGCCTTTACATGAAATTGGGGGAAAAAATCACCACTATTTTCTAAAAATAAAAAGAAAGCAATTATTGTTTTGCTTTTGTCTTTATACCTCGTTCTCCTAGAACAATTGGCATTTAGTAGATGTTCAATGTTTACCTGGGAGAGTGTGTATACATATAAATATAATCAAACTATATAGTGTTATTTGGGGAAAGAAAGTACTGGTAGAGACTGTAGAGGGGGCATCAGGAAAGACTTAAGGTAGAAGATTTCTTGATTTGGGCTTACAATAAAATTAGGAATTCTAAGGATAGATGAAAAGAAAGTTTGTTGCAGGAATGGAGACAGCCTGTGCAAAGGCATGGAGATGGGAGATCAGTTGTTGTGTTTAATGAATGAGGTTAGTTTGGTTAGATTGCAAACCAGATGGTGTATGGTCTAAAAAACTGTGAGGCAGGGATGAATTCTAAGATTCCTATAGCCAGCACAAACTGACATTTCATAAAACCTGTTCAATAATGACAGTTTTTAGAATGGAAAGAATTATTTCCCGTGCTTAGAATTCCTTTTTTATAATATGAGGGATCTGGAGAGGTGAGATCTGATTTTCCAATCTAGCTGTAAAGAAAACATTAAAAAGGCATTTGGAGTATCTGTTCGACTGCATGGATTTCAATAAAATTCAACCAAGAAAAAAATTCATTTTAATAACCCAGATGGAAATAAAAGAAAATGAGAGGTAGAAAAGCTATTTCCCTTATTTTTTTGGAAGGAATATATATCAAGTAACAGATTTAGAGACTTTGGCTTGTTTTCACAAAATAATGTGATACGAGAGAGTGTGTACATGAAGATAGGAAGCTTCATGGTATCTGCTACTCTTTCTTTAAGATTTTCAACTTCCGTTAGAAGGTAATGAGTTGGAGAAATAAGAGAGGTTCCTTCAAACAATTATAGGAATCAGTTAATTAGCACAGAACATGAGCCTTAAGCTGCATTGCTCAACAAATCATTTATTTTAATGAAGCAACTCTTGTTGATTAGAAACTTTTTTAAGACAAAAAAATTACAAAATATTTTTAAAAAATAAACCAAGGGCACTCTCTAGAAAGTTAGTTTAGAATCAGAATATGTGTACAAGTCTCTTCAAATCTAAGAAGCTCCTTTGTGCCCACTTAAAAAATGAGAATATCATTGTCACTTATCTACCTCTCAGGGGTACTGTGAGGATTAATTAACTGTAATGTGCTCAATCAGAATTAAAGAAGAGTATTCAGTCATGCCTCAAATGGTACATAGGGCCTATTATGTAAGCATTTCCCCATTTTGAGAGGCAAGGGGAAATGAGACTGACTCAGGGGTGAGTTTAAATTGAGCACTCCCGTAGGATGATGTGCGCCATGAGAATGGTGAAGAAAGAGGCAAATACGTATCATTAGCTATTTTAACTGAACTGATTGATGTTACATTGGGTATAAAAAATAACATATCTCTCACCCAAAAAATATCTCTCAACCAATCAATTGAGAAACATTTATTAATGCCTACTATGTTAAGCAGTGGTAATAGATATTGTCCAACACTTCATGATGCCATTTGGGGTTTTCTTAACAGAAATACTAGAGTGGTTTGCCATTTCCTGCTCCACCCCATTTTACAGATGAGGAAACAGAGACAAACAGCTAGGTGACTTGCCAGGGTCACAGGGAGAGTAAGTGTCTGAGGCTGAATTTTAGCCCATGTCTTTGCACTCTATGCACTGTTCCATTTAAGACACTTAATTATGAATGGATCAGAAGATTTGCTGAGTAATTAACAGGAGAAAGTGTAGATGTGTGCCTACAAATATCTATCTCCTTATGTATGTGAGAGACTTCATATTACAGTAATATGAGCCCTGGATTTACAGTCAGTTTGAATTCTTCATCTGTAAGATTAAGTCACTTCACGTCTCTAGCCCTCAATTTCCTCAACTGTAGAATGAGGAAGAGCTAGACTAAACCGACTTCAAGTCATCAAAAAATTATTAAGTGCCTACTATGTGAAAGAAAACAAAGTTACAAAGTGGGGAAATGGCCTATGTATACTAGCTAACTGGCAGGATTATTGTGGTTAAAACATGGGAGAAGAATTGAGGGTGGCCCTGTCCTCAAGGAGCTTGCATTCGACTTGGCATGAGGACAGAGGGATCTTTAAGCCCCCTCTCACTTCTAAATGGTGATCATTTAACGCTATATGTCAATAAGACCTACAAAGATGACTGTAAAGACGCACGTACACACAGTCTGACTCTAGACTATGTGTTTTTCTTTTTACTTTTTTTGTGTAAAGGACCCCACCTCAAACTGATGAAACCTATAGCTCTCTTCTCAGAAACACATTTTTAAACGCACAATATATAATACACAAGATTACAAAGGAAATCAATTCAAATACCACTAGTAAAGTATAAATATGTTTTTAATGGTTCACAGACACCTGCCTAGATCTTTCTATCTCAATTGTGCCTTTATTAGCATTATTTCATATTTCTGGGCATATGCAATCTACCAACGTATCTCTTTATGGCACCTTAAAGTTTGCATGTAATTGCAAATGAAATAGAAAAGAATTCCAAATGCCAAGGAACAATTCAGACTGAAACGAGATTCTTATCCTGACATTGCAGAAACATTCCTAAGCAAAAGGCTTTTATTTTTGTCCTTGGGTTTTTACTGAATGTCAAGAAACTCAAGGAAGTTCTAAAGTAATCAAGATGTGACTCAACAATACCAAGAGAAAAAAGAATCTCTTAAGCTTTGATTCAGGATGTTCCTTTGTCAAGGAAAAGGCAAGCTAGATTCAAGTCTAAGACTCTTCAAAGTCTTTGAGGACAAAGGTTAACAGAGCTTCAATAATAAAAGTAACAGGCACATATAGACAAACATTGAAATTTTGGATTGATTCTGAAAAAGGCAGACACTGCGTATCCTTCAGTCAGAGAAAGATCAAAGGTCAAGTCAGCCCTTTAAGGCTTTTCTAATGTGGAAAAACCTTCAAATGTCAATATCCCCAAGGTACTTTTTTATTTTAGACCCAACCTCCAATGCCCAAAATGACCATCGAAGAAAGAGGGAAAGGAAAATTTCTTTGGACCTTGTTTGAATTTTCATTTACCAGTTTCTGATGTATGAAACTTCTTCTTGTCCTAGAAAAAATACATTTTTTGCCTATTAAATAGTTATCTGGAAAATAACTGTGTAATAATAAGGAGGCATTAGCAATATCTTAATGATCTTAGTGCTGAGAGGCATAAATCCTCCAAAACAATGACAGCAGTCAAAGAACAGTGAGCCAGATATCAAAGATCTATATTGTCATTAATACTCTGAGGTAAAAGTTGACTCAAAACTCAGAGATAATGGATTGATGTTAATCTTATAAGTAGTTCAGACAGAATTTCTTAACATAGGGGGCTGCTGAATAATGGAAAAAATTGTCAAAAGCAGTGATAGAAGTGAGTGTGAATTATTCTGACACATTTTTGGAGGAGAGAATCAAAAAGTTACAGTTGTGAGGGAGACTTTCTGGGATGATAAATGGTTATGTAGGGATTCATTTAATTGAGATGGGGATAAAAGCAATGTGTTCCATTAAAAGGACTTTTTTTACTTGGGAAAGAGATACTTTAAAGGGCCATATCCTCTCCTCTCTTTAAAAGTTTGTTATCTATCAAAGAAATGCTATGATCAAATTATGTAATTGACCAAAATTCTCAAACCTAGATTTTAAAATCATTATTATTGTTGCATTATAAAGAATCTTCTCCTAATATCTTCCTCTGTTACCTCATTGTTGTGTGATGACTGTGCATTTTCAAAGACTGGTCCAGAGGACCTGGAGATTGGGCAGGTCCTACCTTACTGGAAAGTCTTTGAATAAGAACTGTGAAACAGACTTTCTGTTATCCACAACCCTACTAACTTGATTTCAATAGAGGCTATCCCCAGAAGCTTAACCACCAAGTGACTAATATTTGGGGGGAGACTTGTTTGTTCACTTGCTTTTAATTTTCATCTTTCTCGGGAGGGAGGAGACACAAAAATCTGTTACACTGTTTTTAAAGCCAAAGAAAGATTGTAATTGACATTAAGGGAAACATATTCCCAAACAATGACAATATTGCAGATCTTTGGAAGTACATTATTGAAGTAGGGTCACAAAACAGACACAGACAAAGCCTAACACCAGAAAAGCCATTTTCGAAGGCAGGAGAAAAGGATGGCTAAAACACCATTTAAAAAAGCTGATAAAACAAACATTTCTAACTCAGGACTATAAATATTTAAATTTCTGTAGTATTTGTTCCAATTTTTTGTAATCTTTGTTTTCTATCAGTGGTTTTCAACCTTCCTAATGCCGCGACCCTTTAATACTAGTATTTGCGTGTATCTGCATGTGGGCAGACCTGCCTGGAGACAGATAGAGGAGCTGTGTCTCGGTTCCTAAGACCATTGGAAATATGTGTTTTCTGATGATCTTAGGTGACCCTGTTCAACCCCCAAAGGGGTTGAGAACCACTGGGATGGAGGATAAAAATCATTGCTGGTTTGCTGTTGCTTGCATACTGTAATCATTAAGATGATACAGTCATCTCAGAGATTTAACTATTATTGATCCAAAATGCCAGTTAAATTATCAAAAGTATAGTTATCATCTGCAGTCTAAGCATATCATCCTCCTAGACAATTTTTTTTTAAAGAGGAGAAGGTAAAGTGGAAAGTTTGTGGGTATTTCTGAATACCGGTGAGTCAAGCAAGAAAGCAAAAAGTTGTTCTTCAGCACCTACTATGTAAAAGATTCAGGCAACTAGGTGGAACAGTGGATAGAGTGTGGAGCCTGGAGTCAGGAAAACCTGGATTCAAATCCAGCCTCAGACACTAACTGTGATACCATGGGTAAGTCACTTAACCATATTTGCCCCAGTTTACTCATCCATATGATGACCTAGATGAGGAAATGGCAAACCACTCCATTATCTTTGCCAAGAAAACCCCAAATGAGGTCAGAAAGAATCAGACATGACTGAACAACAACAACATATACCAGGTATTATTCTAGACCTTAAGCTTACAAAGACTAACTAAGAACTTTCTCTACCCTGATATAGGTGATGCTCTAAAGGGAGTGATAAAAGTGATTGCTATACATATATATGTACAAAATGCAATCAGGATATCCTGAACAAACAAGCCTCTCTCCAAATATTAGTCACTTGGTGTTTAAGCTTCTGGGGATAGCCTCTATTGAAATCAAGTTAGTAGGGTTGTGGATAACAGAAAGTCTGTTTCAGGGTTCTTATTCAAAGACTTTCCAGTAAGATAGGACCTGCCCAATCTCCAGGGTTGAGGAGGTGAGAAGCACCAGGCCTCATGTGATAGGTGATGACTGAACTGAATCTTAAAGAAAATCAGGGGTTCTAGGACATAAAGATAAGGAAAACAGCAGCAGCTCAAAGCAATGCCTTGTAAGCTTCATCTTTTTCCCCCTAGTTTTGTTCTTCTCTTCAGAAACAATAAAATGATATTCCAAGCAGATTCCTTCAGTAATACCTCCATGTCTAGTAATAACATAATAATAGGTCATTTTTACATAAATGTTTCTTTTATAAAGTGCTTTCCTTATAACAACCTTGTGAGATATTACAGAATCACAAAATATGAGCGCTGGAAAGGCCCACAGAATCCATAAAGTCCAATCCATACACCAAATGAGTTCCCAATATGATATGCGCAAGTTGTTACCTGCACCTGCTTGTAGACTTCCAAAGAAGGACCAGCACTTCCCATGGCATTCCATTTTGGGACAGTCCTAAATGTTAGAAACTTTTGTTTAGTTTTCACTTTTTTAAAAAACATCAAGAGTAATTTCTTCCTTGCAACTTCTATCTGTTCATTCCTCCTGATTGATTCTTCCTGCTAGAAGCAAATGAAGAAAATAGTTGAAGACAACTATCATGTCCCGTATGAATCTGCCCTTCTTTAGGCTAAACATGCCTAATTCCTTCAAACTTTCCTCATATGAGATGTACTCAAGTCTCTCCACCATCATGGTTACCATCCTTCCTAAACTGTAGCCCCTCAAACTGAACACGATACTCCAGAAGAGGTCTGATGAGAAACCTCCCTGTTTCTGAAAGGCTTGCCTCATTGATGGAGCCCAAGATTGAATTGACTTTGTTGAATTCCCTACCAAACTGATGACTCATTTTGAACTTGAAAGCCACTAAAACTCTGAGATACAAATAGTATTTCTTGAAAATGTTTCTCTCTTTTTTGGTGGTTTGGGTCAACAGATGATTTCATTGGTGAGGCTTAATAAATATTTCTTGAACTCAATTATCTCTATTAGGGAAACTAGGGTTCAAAAAAGGAAAGTAACTATTCCAGAACAACACACCTAGTAAGAGCTTGGACCCAGATCTCCTAACAGTATGCCTAGTGCTCTTTCTATAACATCACATCTCCTAGAAAACTGGTTTTTTATTGGACGACAGACTTATTTTCCGACAATTGCTTCCTATCCTCAGCCTGTTCTTGGAGACTCACAGGGAAAACATTATAAACACATAAAGCTAAGTACAACTCACATATAGCTCAGAATAGCTTGACCTAACGAGGCTGGTCCATGTGACGGAGAGGACTTGATGATGCCCTGGCTTAGTGAAAAGGAAAAGAGAAGAAAACAAAAATCCCCTTTAGTGTATAGATCTTCTTGTTACCATCTCTTGGCCCAGGCCTCCAATCACATGGTGGGAAGTATTTCCATATCCCACTGAAACCCATTATCTAGTTATTATTTATCATATCAAACATCTCCTTTTAATATGTACTTCAATGGATTTTCTTTTTTTCCCTTTCTTTTTCTTACCCACCCCTCTCCATTTTCTCTGTTTTTATCAACTTATATAACCCTTGGGGAAAAGGGAAATTGTTTACAAGGTGTAATTGATGCTAAAAAAAGAAATCAGATCACAACTTCAGTGTAGAATGTTTGATCAAGAATATTGTAAGAAATGTAATTAATGTGCCACACACACACACACACACACACACACACACACACACACACACACACGGACAAATTGAAAATTCTTCAGCTCTGATTTCATTAATTGAGCCAGGTCTGTTTTCAGGAAAAACTGGCAATATTTATAGCAGTAAAGTTTTGAAGGGATGTATTCTTAGAAGGGATTTCCTTTGATCAAAATTGCTTCACGTGATGGCTTTCTACATGTGAGACAATCATTTGATTTTGATTCAAAGAGTGAATATCACGGCCCTTTGTCTATAGTATAAAGTTAAAATTCCATTCTGTCTTTCAAGATCCTCCATAATCTAACCCCAATTTTATCTTTTTAGCTTTGTTTCAGGCTCTCTTCTATTAGATCTCCATTTCATCATTCATCTTACTTATTACCAACATTATTTTTTTTTACAAAAATGCCTCTCTTTTCCACCTTTCATGTTATGAGGCAATACTTTTCTAAGAAGTGAGAGATTATGGATGAGGAATGTTGTACATACTCTAAGACACACTTACTGTGGTAATATTTTTACACATTTTTTTATCCAAAGGAGGATCGACTGACAAATTGGAGAGTGCATCTTGAAATTATTGATATAAAAACAAAACATCCAAAAATTAATTATAAATATATGATATGTATATGTAATTATATGTGTATGTTTAAATACTGGTGGTGTGTGTGTGTGTGTGTGTGTGTGTGTATGTGTGTGAGAGAGAGAGATCACACACTCCCTTTATTAGAGATCTTGTGAAATTTAACTATATAGCACCTTGTAAAATTCAACAAAGACTAAAACACAGAGCTAGAGCTATAACAAGGTTAGGATCAGCTGGATTTTGTAACCAAGGTGCCAAAATGTGTTCTTTTCACCCTTCTAGGCCGTATTAGTCAAATATGAAACACTGCCCTACTCTTCGGCTCAACACTGACCTTATCAGAAGTGTCTTCTCAGTCTTCTAACGTTCCCATCTCCTCCTAACACACGTACGGATATGCACTGGAGATTCTCCTCTGAAAATGGGGCCTTGCATCTTGAGATCTGTCTCTCTGGGTTCTTTCCTCAATCTCTATTTGTTTTAAAAAGATACCTTTTATGCCATTTGCCTGGACATATTTTTACTGCTTGCCCAGGCACCAGAACAGTTAGTTAAGGCTCTATAGCTAACACAAGAGAAGTAAGTATTATAAAAAATTCCTTCACAAGGAAAATCAGCCTAAGTTTCATGCCGTATTTCCAGAGATGATGTATCTCCTCCGTGAAAGAGATTAATACAAAAAGAGAAGATATATAGGTAATTGTAAGACATTTTTTTCATTATTTTGTGTCATTTACTACATGTGTTTGTCTCTATATCTTATGTGGGTTAATATACCTATATAATTATTCAGTGTGAAAGTTTATGTCAGTGTGATTCAAACTTCAAGAAGTCAGAAAGTTCAGAGTTGTGATTGCCATAGCAACGACAATCCCACCCCTTTGTTTTTATATAGAATTTGTATAACTGGAAAAGTTGTTAAGTTTTATATCTTAATATAAACATGCACTCATGTTGAGTGTCTTTTTATAGTTGCTTTGGGGACCACAATTTTGAATTTCCTGATTTTCTTTGCATTTAAATTCTCGATTGGAATATTGCAGTGGCTGAATTTTCCCAGTTTGGTTGAAGCAAAGAAAAAAGGAAAGAGAATAGCAATTTATTAAAAATTCAAGTAGTCCTTATTCTGTATTGTTTCTTAACTGCAGGAAATAACTAAAGAAAAATCAGTAAATTGTATATTTTCTTTTACTAATAAAATAAATAAATGGTTAGGGAAAGAAGAGCTGTATAAAGTGGCAATTTTATTTAAATTACTCTTTGTTGTTAATAATTCCCTTTTAGTGATTGTATTTTGCCCTAATTCCTACTGTCAAAGAATAGTTAAGATTAAAAGAGAAAAACAGAAAAATATTCAGTTCCCATAGGTCTTAGATTTAGAGCTGGGACAAACATTAGGGAGTCATTGAATCTAACCTCCTCATTTTACAGATGAGGAGACAGATGCTCAGAGGAGTTAAGTGATTTATCTAGTATCACACAGCCAGGTTCTATGGCAGGATTCTCTCAGATTCCAGCCCCCTGCCCTGACCCTGTCATTATGGAAAATGGACAGATCATAAGCAATGAAATTGTGTCTGTGTTTGCTTTCATTTTGTTTTTCTTTTTAATGATACATTCAGGGAAATCAACACAATTAAATACACGAACCACAACCAATCTAACATTTTATTAAGTGAGACTTAATATGTGAGTTTTTTAAATGTATAGAATTTTTCCCTTTTAAAAACAAGTACAGTGGTGCGACATGGACTCCTAAGTGCTTAAATATGCACTCTAAAACCACTTAAGCAGTAATTATCATAATAAGGATATTTTTTTCAAAAAACATATTATATAGCCCAAAAATATAGCATCTTGATAGAGATGTCTGCCTCACACTCAAGGAAAAGAGGTTTTATGAACTGCGAAACCATACGCTTCCTCTATAAAATGTTCCTCATGGTTATTTTAAAAAGCATCCATATGACAAAAACCTTAGTGTCATTCCCACCCCATATTTTTCATAATTTTATATCTATTCATACAACGTCCCTCAAGTTATTCTTCATCAAATTAGAGTTACAGAGTAGACTTTGTGAGGTCATTCCATTATCACACTCCAGGTAAATGCACACCTAAACCACCCAAGAAAAATGAGGGGTTGTCCTCCAGAGACTTGCAGAAAAAACAACATAGAGCTCAAATGACAGTGTTGGCTATTCCACACTGCATATGAGACTGTCAAAGAAGGTTAAGTGCAGAAGTACTAGTGACTAGTTACCTTTCTATAGACTTGAGGGTAATCCAGCTATTCTATTTCCGTTGGTAGCTACAGAGGATATGTCAACTTCTTCTGGGTCTGATTCCCAAGTGTCTTTAAGAAATGAAGTAATTTGTGCTTCTCTTTGAATGTGTAAGTCATTCTTTGGACATTGCAATAGCCTCCTGTAACAGTAATCAATTTAGCAGATACTTTCGCCCTTAGTAACTTAGGGCTAAGTAGGGAAGGTGTGAGCTCTGCCTCCTGTTGTTGACGTGGCAGGAGGGGATTGGCTGAGATAGGAGGCCAGTGTGTGCATATAAGAAGAGTTCTACAGACAGAGAGACAGAGAGACAGAATCAGGAATCTTCCTCCTGGTGGCTCCTGTTGGAAGAAGCAGGAATATCCCAGTATCTGGGAGCTGGGCCGCTGGAGAATCTGGTGAAGGACACCTGGAAGGCCTCCTGGAAGGCCACCTGGAAGGCTGAGATTCTTAGGGCCACTTGAACTGCTGGAGGACTGAAGAAGCATGACAAGGATAAGACTTGGTTTGTGGCTGGGCTGATCCTTGAGTTCCTGGCAACAGAAGTGGTGAAGGGTCTGCGATGTGCCAGACCCTGTGAACTTCAGTGTGTACCAGGTTCTGCCCGGAGCACTGGACAAGGACCTGGGAGCTGTCTGCCTCTGAATCCAGGTGACTGTTTGGTGGATTCAGGTAGGAGCTGGGACCATGGAAGGAGATCCAGGGAATCTGAGAGACCACCCGAGTCAAGATGAAGCAAAGGCCTCTCTTTCTATGCATGATGAAATTGAAGACACCGAGGGGTGCAGGGTTTGTGTAATTTTCTAACAATAGTATCTTGTGATTAATGATATTTTAGTGAGTGATTGCTAGATGAGTGATTAAGTTAATGATTGCCCCATGAGTGGAAGATTGATTATTGTATTGTGAAGTGATTGAATGATTAAGTATTAATTATTATTTTGTGAATTGATTGAATGACTAAGTAAGGAGGGTTTCCCCCTTAGGAAAACCAGATGATTATTCTTTTGTTCTCTGTTCTAAATATTGTAT
>CM053583.1:223400743-223425232 GCA_028627135.1 Pseudochirops cupreus
AGGAAAACCAGATGATTATTCTTTTGTTCTCTGTTCTAAATATTGTATCCACTGCAGTGAAAACTATGTGGCCATTCTAATGTTAAGCTGTTGTGAACACTATATTGTGATTTTTCTGTGATAAGATGTAACATTGTGAATATTATATTGTGATTTGTTGTGAATGTTTGCCTTGATTTGTAATGGAATAAATGGAGTGTTCACTATACTGTGTAATCTGAACCTTAAAAGCTGTTCACAGTAGCATTCTTTTGGGAATCTGCTAGTGCATGGCATCACACCTCCTAATCAGTCTCCTTCTTAGTTAAATTCAAAGAATTTAGAGATTTCTACAGATCAAATTTGCTAGATGCCATCTAATCCTTCTGCTAATTTTGCTCTGATTTCCAATTGAACAGACTTTTTCTAGATTGAATTGCTGACCTATTACCTATAGTTTTTTTTCTCATTAATACATGAAATCTCGGGACCCAAAGGAAGGTATTACCAACAAGGGGTTTGTTTCATTTTTTCAGTTGCTGCTTGGTTGTTGGGAGGCAGAATGGGATTTGATGAGGATTGATGAATGCTCTGCAAAATGAAAAAGGAAGCCACCCAAAGCAGCAATTGCCATAGTTGTGTTGGGAGAACAACATCCATCTGCAAATTCTTTTTGCTCGTCATGTAACTCCTCTCTCTCTCTGATTGCTGCTCAACTTCATCAACTCTGGGTAATTGTCATCTAGGGTCATAAGGCTTCTCAGCCTCCACACTGCTATTCTGCCAAATAGATACTCCTAAAACATAGATCTGACCTGTTATTTAGAACCTACAGTGGATCACTCTTGACTTCATGCTATTCTACATATGTAAAATTCCATTTCTCATCATATCTTTGCACAGGAATTTGTGCATCCCCATTTCTATCATGCATTCCCTCTTCACTTCTGCTTTTAGAATCCTGGACTTTCTTCAAGGCTCAGCTAGAGTATCATATCCTATATAAAACTTATCATAATCTCTATAGTTTTTAGTATCTATCCCCTGGGAAAGATATTTCTATATTTCCAATATTCATTGTTCTATACAAATGCTCTAAATTTGTGTATTTCTTGTTCCTTTTAAGCTGCTGCAGCTCTACTTTGTTCATTGAGCATGGCACTTGCTTTGATGCAGGCATGTCATGTCAGACAGTCCTGTGCCAATGTCTCCCATGTCTCACAATCAATTCCAAAGTCTTCAGAGAGACCTTATGAGTGTCCTTATAACTCTTTTTCAGGCCTCTGTGTGAGTTCTTGCCTTGTGTGCATTCTCCATAAAATTATCTTTTAGACAAATGTATATTTGGCATTTGAACAATGTGACCAGTCCATCAGAGTTGTGCTGTCTGCGGTAGGGTTTGAATGCTTGGCAGTTCAGCTGGAGAAGGGACTTCAGTTCCCAGTCTTGTCAGGTGATCTTCAGAATCTTTCCAAGACAATTAAATGGAAGCAATTCCATTTCTTGGTGTGGCATTGGTGTACTGTCCAGGTTGCACAGGCATACAACAAGAAGATACTGTGCTCCACGAACAAAGCAAAAATTCAGTAGCTCAAAAGAAATGCAATATACACAAATTTAGACACATCTCCATTCCAAATATTCATATGGATTGTTTGTCCCTCACCAGTGGTAGAGCCTTCTGGGCTCATACTGGTCTAATCAACCGCATAAGACACATTATACAATGACCCCAACATAGTGATGTCATTTTGGCCCTTATGACTACAAATGGCAGCAACCAACCAACACATGCTACTTTTCCTGAAAGAATGTAAGCTCCTTTTGATATCAATGCTTAATATTTGTCATTCTACCCCCAGTATCTAGTGTAATACCTGGAATCTAGAAGGTATTTATAAATTCTTTATAAATGAATGGATGAATTTGATGGAGCAATATTGGCTATAGGCTTAATTGAATTTTCTTTCTGTAAGTTTGACTAACCTACAATAGACTTTCTGGCTCCCAGAGGAATCCCTTCTAATCCTCAGAACAGACAAGGAATTGTGACTTCTCCAGATCCCATATGACCACAGTTAAGAAATAAACCCCGAGGAATCTTGAACAAGACTTTTTTGACTCACCTATAAAGGATGGGAATATCATGGACCTGGTCACTCATCAGAAACATATATTGAGTCTCTGCTATTTCATATTTTCCTTTATATTGGTCACTCATCTGCTCAAGAAGTTGGGGTAAAAAACCCAGCAGATTTTAACATTCTTCTATGACCATAATTGAGGACAGAGGAAATAAAGAAATGAACAGGGCACTAAAAAGACCTCCATCATACTGACCTTAGTTCCCTGATAGAGTTACAGTGTTTGTAAGTCATTTCTCTAACATAGAAATATCATCACTGTCAAAAAGAACAGGCTACCACAGACAGGCAGTGGTGGTCACTCAGGGAACTCTGCCATAGAAAGAATTTTTGTTTGAGTAATTTGTGAGAAGTATTGCTCCAAGACCAGAGAGATTACTGCCGCAAAAGCACAGCCCTGTCAAAGACCTTGGCAAGGCACTAGTCCTGGGAGGGCTGCTGATCTGAGTGGTAGTTTAGTCCAGAGAGTTTGTTTTCCTAACCTCATTTGGTTGCAGACACCATCATAGAGCAGAATTTATACTTAGTGTTAGGTTGATGGACAGCAAGATGGAAATCTTTGAAATCATGGGGAAAATGAATAATGGAACTAATGTAAGACCCCACATCTACTGAAAATATGGACCTATGGACCTGGAGTCATCAAACAAAGACCAGCCTAATATTTCTCCAGACAACTGCATTTCTCTGTATTACTAATTTACTTATTTGTTTTTTAATTTTCATCTCAAGAAGGTTCAAATATAAAATAAGGGGAAGATGTAAAAAGTTGCATGCTGAAGTAGATCTTGGCATTGTTAAATGAACAAAAAAAAAAGGTCACTCTGGGTTATTAGTGTAAACATTAGTTGTGAGAAGGACATTGCTCCCAAATGTTAAGTATTTGCCTCTTCTTTCCTCTAGCTTTTACATTTTCATGTTCCTTTGTTTCAATCTGTCTAATTTTGAATATTTTGTTGGCTTTCCCAGTTGTTTCCCAGAGATGCTAAAGAGCAATAGAGACAACAGTAAAGGGGGAAAAAAAGAAAGTCTAATGTCATGACCCTCTCTTAACACTTTTCCTGAAAGGTGCCTTTCTAGATCCCTGGCATACTCCCTATTTAGAAACTTCAAACCCTAGTAGTACTCAGATATTACTGAAATGGCAAGAAAAATTCCAAGGTTAGCTAAGGTTTGATATTTTCTGTGTTTCTGCTTTTTTTTCTTCATCTAACTAATCAAGACCTGATCGGATCTCAATCTACAACACATTGTCTGGCTTTGTGTATGAGTCTATTCAACAAATATATATATATATATATATATTATTGGCTTACTGGGCTGGGTTGGGGATATGAAGATAAAATGTGACACAGCTCCTGCCCTCTAGGTGACTACACTTTACTGCACATATGAAACATATTCAGAGACAGATATAATAAAAATGTTTTAAAGGAATTTTAGGGACAAAGGAGATGATGAAATGATGTAGGAAGATGTGAAAATGGAGAAGAACCATTTTTCTGGGTAGGGTAGGTAAATAAAACTTAATGGAGAAGGGGATACCTGACTTATGCCTAGAAGGTGATGGAAGATTATAAAGGCCACAAATGCCAGGAGATTCAGCCCAAGTATTAGAAACAGCCTGTATACATCATGGAGGTAGCAAATACAGCGTAAAACTTGGTGAATAGTAGTCTGATTTGAATGGCACATAAAATACATTGAGGAAGTAATATAGAAGGTTTTTACAATACTATGCATTAGTATACAATAGCATACATTTGGTGTGTGTCTCCAATCTCCAGTTCATCCCCAGTATTCAGCCTGACTAATAAATGATGACAAATGCTGAGCTGAACAGCTTGATGGGATACAACTCATCATCTATTCACCCAAGTATTTATTGACCTCAATAAACGAATTATGGTAAGGTATAGAAGCTTTTTGTGCCTGTAAATCAACCAAGAAAAATATATTACAAAATCCTAATTTCTCTATATAAATGATGTGATCTGCATCCATATATCAGGGCTAATTTAAGGTGAAGCAGAGGAAGTGGCTTCCTACATAGTAGGGATATCAGGAAAGAATCTTTTTCCCACATGATCCCTCTCACCAGTCTTCCACAGAGCCTGAAATTTCATCCTTAAAGATCAATTATTTTAGGTCTCTTTCCTCTATAAAAATGAAATATGCCAGGAGGCAAAACTATTTTAAGTCAATTATGTCACTAAATGTTTGAGTATGATTTAGTACGTCTAACCACTTTTTCTTCTTGTTAATTCTATTTTTTATTATAAAATTAATAATCATTGGTAAACAAAGATTTTCAATATACAAAGTATAAAACTGTGAAGAGAATTGTGAAGTGCTGTTACTCTGGGGGGTTTTTGAGTGTATATTACATTTAACAAGGTAGTAAAAATCATTGTCCTTTCTGTCCCTTTCTGAACTTCTCTGTGTTTGTGTTTTGTAGATACTTTTTTCTTTCTTTTTTTTCTCCTCTGCCACTACCCACTAACTCAAGCCTGATCGAATGCCCACACCCCAGATGGATATCCTCCCTTGTAACAATTTATATAAACATTTCCCAGTGCAATCTAGAGTTTGGATATGGTACAATTAAGTGTGTATGTGTGAAAAGGATGGAAAGGTCCATTCAGAGTGCAGAGTACCTACCTCCCAGAATGCACAGGGCTAGATACAATGACTCATTTGGTGACCCTTACAATCTGAGCATGAGAAAGGTAATACTCATCTGTGGAAATGGACAACACTGGGAGGTAAAGAAATGCCAAAAGTGAAGGAAGAAGGGCATCAAAGGTGAACTTTATCTACTTCAGTGTTGCCTTATTGCCATGGAGACTAACGGCATCAAAAAAGCATCTGATTACCCAATCAGAATGTTTTGAGAAATTTTTCTTTCAGAAATTTCTTGCTTCTACCCATGACACTCTCTCTCCCTCTTCTCCCCTCTCGTCTCCTCCCCTCCCCTCTCCTCCTGTCCCCTCTCCTCTCCTGCTTTGAAAGTCTAGTTTCCATGACCCATTCAGACCTTAAGAAGGTGAACTCTCTTCTGAGTTTAAAGTAAATAAAAAAGCATGAAATTTGTTTGTTTCTTTTTTCTGGAAAGGGTAGGAATTTAAACTACTTTGAATCCCTCAAAGATACTGTCAAATCAGAATCAACAATTAGAGTTTGACTGAAACGTTTCATGTTTAAACTAACAAGTATAGGTATTTTTATTCTTCAAGAATTATACTTGCATACTGTGCACAATTTATAACTGAAATCCCTTTATTAGTGCTGGATTTGTGGTCAGTTCATTGATTTTTAATTCAGTAACAGAAGGGAAAGCACTTCAATTACAAAGACAGGAACACTAGGTAGTTAAAAGAGATGTTTCCTTTTGCCTATTACACTTCCCTTGTGTTATAGAATCACATTTCTATATATTGAAAAGAGAACATGTGGTATAAGAAAAAAGAAACTGAACCAGTGTATGAGAAATTTAATTCTAATCTAACCTCTGTCACTCACTATATGACCTCTCTGGGTCTCAGTTTCCACAACTATAGAATAAAAGTTGTGCACTAAATAATCCCTAAGGGCATCCAATAGAAAAACTTTATAGTTGGAGTCAAGAAATCTGGCTTCAATACATATTATCTTTGAAATCTTGGATGAGTCTCTACTGCTCTCTGAGCATCAGTTTCCTCCTCTGTAAAACAGAGAAAATATATTTGCTACTTACCTAAACATGTATGTATTGCTAATCTTTCTCAGCCTATTTTGGAAGATCTTCAATCAACCCCTCCACTCAGAAGAGTAACCCCAGAACTCTACCTGGGATCCTGCTCTATACTCTCTAAATGGTCTCATTAGCTCTGTTGAAATCAACTATCCCAGGGGTAGGGAATCTATGGCCTCTCTGAAGTTTGGATTCAGTCAAAGGACCACATTTGAGGACTTAGAGGGCCACATGTGTTCTCTCTCTCTCTCTCTGTCTCTCTGTCTCTCTCTCTCTCTCTCTTTCTCTCTCTCTCTCTCTCTTTCTTTCTCTCTTTACCTCTTTTGAACTGCAGTCTTACATCATCAACTACTTATTAGACATATCCCATGGATGACGATAGATGTAAAAAATACAACCACAACAAATCTTTATTTTTCCTCTACTCTACCCCTCTCCATAATTTCCCCATTTCTATTGAAGGAACCTCCATTGCTCCATTGAGTATTTCAAACTCAGGATTGGAATTTCAGAATCATACTTGACTTTTCACTCTCCCTCCCACCTAATTTGAAAATCAGGCCAATTCTACTTCCATCTTGCTTCTACCTCCCCCTTTTCCTATCTCCCCCTTTTCTACAGTTACATCTGGTCCTCAACACCATTTTCTTGTATTATGGCAACAATCTTCTAATTAGTTCTTTGCCTCTTTTCTTCCTTCTCTAATATATCCTCTACACAACTGCCAAAAAGATACTACTAAAGCATAGCCTGATTATGTTACTCTAGTGTTCAAAAAAAATTCCAGTGGCTTCCATTTGCCTCTAGGATGAAATGCAAACCCCTCTGTTTGACTTTTTAAACTTTTCATAATCTGCTTCCTCTCTCCTTTCCCGGGTAATTGAACTTTGTTCTCTTTCACATACTTCATTCGTTCTACGGTACCTGGCCTCTCTTTTCTCTTTCAAAGTCTGTCTCACATCACTTTTGCTTTTTATAAGCTTTTTTTCCTTTGGCTGGAATATATCCCTCCTCCTCCCCTTTCATAGTTGAACTTCCTAGAATCCCTACCTTCTATCAAGGTCCTCCTCAAGTGTTAGCTCTTACAAGAGTATAAAGGCGAGCAAAATAGGATGTTTTTGCTGTTTTTCTGTATTGAGTTTTAGCTAATCAAGTGCCTTTGAGACTAACCTTTGATTGTATCAAGAGTCTTTGATTGGAAACAATGTACATTGGATTGCCCTTAATAGGCCCAAGGGAATTTGAAGATGTCTCCTGCCCCTTAATAGACCAAATTTAACCACATAAGAGCCCAGTATGGGAGGAGCTTGCAAAAAGGCTGGAAGAGGAGGGAATAAATAAGAGCAAGAGCAGAGTTGGGAGTAGACAGAACTGAGAGAGAGAATGTTTGTGATGTTGACTCTGTCTCTTGATCTGTGTTACTTTCTGAGACAAAAGTTCTGTCTGTTGCCCTGGGCTGATTTCTCAGACAAAAGTCTTGTCTGTTGTCCTGTACTGGTTTCTCACACAGAAAGTGAATTGAGATGATAGCACTGGTAATGTCCTTAAATATTGTTGTAGCCATGTTAAACTTTGTTTTCCTAGAATCAGAAACTGTGAAGAGCTTGGAGTGGAGCAGTCCTTATGAGCTAAGATATGGAACAGGAGTGGAAAGTTGCCTATGCGTGAATCCAGGCAAGAGTTGAGAGCAGTAAGCCCATGGAGAAGGAGCCATGGGGTTTGGAAGCCAGTCTCCACTCAAGGTGAAAGAGGTCTTTACTTTGGATACACTATATTGACTGATTAGATTTGTAACTTACTATGACCTAGGGGTGGATGGTGTTTGTACTTCCTGCTACCCCTTAAGGATGATTGGCTTAAGGATCTTTGGAAGCTAGCCTCTAGTCAAGATGAAAAAAAGACTTTATTTGGATACTTGGTATTGACTGAGGAGACTGTAATTTACTGTGACCAAGGGGTGGATGGTGTTTATATTTTTTGTCACCTCTTAAAGATGACTATAAGATATACTGAATGATATGTTTTGCATTAAGACTATGTGGCTATATTAGTAATAAGCTGTTACATTGTCATGAATGTTATGCTTTAGTTTCTTGAATGCTATGGCTTAGTTTATTGCTGAATAAATAGAGAGTTCATTATACTGTGGGATTACATGCTTAAAGTTAATCATAGTAGCAGTCCTCAGAAGAGCTATCATGCTTGGCTTTATAAAGAGGACCATTCTGATCCCCTGAGGTGTGAGTACTCTTCACCCCTGGAAATTATTTAGTATTTATTTAACACATTTTATGGTGAATTTTATGGTGAATATTCACTATTTTCTCCACTAAAATATTAACTCTTACAGGGTAGAGTCTGTTTCATTTTTGTCTTTCAGTCCCCTCTGCCTGGTATGTACTAAACATTTAAATTCCTATATTGCTTGTTCATCTTTTTTACTCTGGAAGAGGATCAATGACATCACAAGGGTGATGTCTTGAGTTGCTTGTGAATTGGATTGGAGTAAAGTGAATGTATAAAGGCTGTTATGAGAAAAACACTTTGCGAAGTGCTAAATGACTGCAATCTATTGTTATACTGGTTCTAACTAAATTGTCTCATTGAGGAATAAAGAGAAACTGTAAGCTTCTTAAGGACAGAGATTATGTCTTACTATTTATCTTTCTATTACTCTAAGGACCTGGTATAGTGCCTTGGATGCACTAAATATGTGTGCCTATTGCATATAAGATAGATTACTATATGCTAAGAGAGATACAAAAATAAATAATGCCCTTGTAGTCAAAGAATTCATAATCATAATAGGTGCCTAATGAGAGAAATAATTATTAAATAAACAAATATTGGGAGGAGCCAGGATTTTTAGCCTTCCTTATTTGGAGATTAGGTCAAAGCATAGTTCTTTAAAGGGCAGGGCTGATGATTAGATGAAATGTTGAAATCGTGGCACACTCCCCCCCCCCAATAGAAAACCTTATAAAGAATTAATCTAACATGAATTCTAGCCCGCTGTGTTCTGCTACAGTAGATTTGGGAAGGGGTGTGGATCCTGTGTCTAGATTGCCTGAGACTGGGTGTGATCTGGGAGCAACAGTGATCAGAGTCCTATCATTCTTTTCAATAATTGTTTACTAGTCAGAGTTGATTGCCAACCTTAGGAATATTCACTATTGCAAGGGCATATAAACACTGAGTGGGTTCAATGAGTGGTCTTTGGCATTTGAGAGTGCCACTGACCCCTTTTATTAATTATCTGCTAGCATGATTAATAAAATGATTAATTACTCAAAAACTATGTCTCTCAAACTTTTTATTTCACACTAATAATTGCTGAGTGAATGAATGAATAAATGCATGAATGAATGAATGTATGGTTCTTGGTGAAAGATGGAAATTTTACTAAGTATGTGAAAGATATTTCCATGAGGAAATCCATCAGTAGCACAGCTTTAAACATTAAGTTCCCAAGGTTACACAGCTTTATTTCCCAAAGTCCAATGGGAAAAAATGTGATTATTTTCAATATAAAATATCATCTAATCTGACTATAATAACCATGTATTGGGACCATGGATTGGGAACTGGACTTAGAATCTATTTATTAAGCTTTAAGTACATCAGTTTAAGTATCTTTCTTTTACATATCAGTATGTTTTATTTAACTTTCTGCGAAATGACAGACTATCGAATTTATAAAGTTACTCAAATTATCTTGTCCACTCAATATCTGAATAAGGATCACTTCAACTGTTTCTAATGTTCATATAGTATACTTTGGGATAATTCCAATAATTAGTCTACAAATTCCTTTATTGAGCCTGAAATTGCCCATTAGAATCTTTTGCCCACTGCTCCTAATTCTATCCTGAGGTCAAGCAGAACAAGGTACATCCCTATTCTTGATAACAGTCCTGCAATTACTAGTTTTCTTAGATACTGTCTTATAGCTGTCTTATACCCCATTAATTTTCTCTTTTCCAGGGAAAACATTCCCATATCCTTCAACTGATCCTCACTTGGCAAGATCTCATGGCCCTTCACCATCTGGATTACTCTATTTTGACCCTCTCCAGATTATCAATGTCTTTCCTAAATTATGATATGGAGATTGAACAAAATACTCCAGGTGCACATGACCAAGTCACATCACCAAACATCAAGATTGTTGTCTTTCATGTTCCAGACATTAAGATTCTTTTTACTGTAACTTAAGATTGCATTAGCTTTTATAACAGCCATATTACATTGCTGACTTCATCTTGAGTTTGTAGTACACCCACATTGCCAGATCTTTTTTTTCCCCCCCAGAAATACTCCTATCTATCAATGCCCCTTTCATCTTATACCTCTGGAATGGTTTTGTTTCATTTTTTTAACCCAAATAAAAATCTTTCACCACTTATTCCTCTGATCTAGCCATTTAAGAAGAAAAGATTGTTATTTTTAACATCAATATTGTTGCAGTTGTCTAATTAATCCTTTATTAAACATCATAGAATCAGTAATGCAAAGTAGAGTGTAGCAAAAATGAAGTATATGTGTTTTCTCATATCTTTTTCATACATAATAACTTATGTTAATGTGAAAAGGTGGAGACTTTTAATAAAAATTATGGTTTAAGTCAACATTTATTTCTGAGCTGAAGATACTCTTTAATAAATTATACTAATTATTTTGCCATTAGTAACAATTATTGATAGCTAATCACAACAGTAATAGCCTAATATTGTCCCTAGAACAAAGTACAGACATAGAGAACATCACTACCTAATATGTCACCTTCTTCACCATTTTCTCTAAGTGAGCTAACAAGCCGGATTTAATGCTGATCACATATTGAGTTTGTTTCTCTTAACTGTCTACTCTTTTCAGATGGAGGAGAAAGATTAGAATTGGCATTTCTTTTTCAGCCCTGGGTAATGGCACATTACTACAGTGTCTGAATACCAGGGTTTGCATCTCACAAACAGATTTGAGAGGAAAGAGTAGAAATAAAAATACATGCAGCGAAACTATGCACTAATATCCAATGGGTTTGACCCCTGGTTGGAATCAGCAGGTCAGCACATGCTTAGAATATGGGTTCTCCTTTCCATATTTTCAGGCAAATGTGGATTTAAAAAAACTTCTTTTCCCAGGGCCTACTATAAATTCTCTTCCCCATTTCCTGAATTGATTTCCCTTTATTGCTATACATGAGACTTTCTTGTTCCTTGTTGGCTTGGTTTTCTAGATTTTTGTTATACCAGCTGGGAAATAGTTTCTCTCTCCAAGTGTTATTCTTTCTTTCCCAGGCTTTGCCCACTTGCCCATGATTTGCAGTTCAGACCCTCAGCTTATCCTCCCTGTAGAGTATAACACACAAAGATTTTGTTAGCAATCTTCCCTTGTTTCTGTTAAGGAAATAGGAAAGGATGTGAAACTCTCATTTGGATATTTGATAGTGTCTTATATACAATCTAGATAATAAAGACGCCAAAGATTTTCTACTCTCAAGAGAAGAAATTTCTACTGAAATATCCCAGTAATTACCACCATTCACCACCAGTCCACTTTGTATATACAGAAAAGGCACAAATTGTTTTTTTCTCCATCTGGAATTTACCATGTATTTTTCCTTGCTCTTATTGGGCAATTGAATCCCCAGTGTTGCTGGATTTTGTAAGATTAATAAATAAATTTTAAGAAAAATAAGTAGTACAAAAGAATCAGAGGTAGACTGCTATAGTGGATAGAATGTGTTTTAGGAGCAAGGAAGACCTTTAGTTTAAGTCTAGCCTTTGAAAGGTACTGGCTATGAGACTGTACAAATCACTTGACATCTCAATCCTCCCAGGTGGTTCTCTAAGGCGGAGTTTCTTCACCAAGGGTGTCCAAAGCAGATAAAATTACGGGTCTGGCTTAATAAATAATAATTAAAAATTAATCAATAATTATTTTAGTATTATTCCAGGTCATTAATAAATATTTACTGAGCTGAGCACAGTTAGGTTCTCATTTATTTTAAATCTGTAACTGTTTTGAACATAGAAATAATTAACAAAAATAATTCTTTGCATATCCTTTGAATCAGATAAAGCTGATACTCACTGTTATAACCTAGATGCTATCCTATATTCTCATCATTTCTTTCTTAGGCCCCTTTTCATGAAAACATTTAAATAAAACATCAGCTTGGCTCTTGCCTGACCTATAAATTCCTGGATGGTTAATCCAATTCTCACACTATGCCTGTTACAATCTATAGTGTCAGCTCCTTTGTTAATGGCCAGCTGAAAAGGGGCAAGGAGAGGGTAAGAAAATGGAGGAGATTTACTCAAACATACCATTGGCAAAGGAAAACTGTTCAGGCAATGGAAGAGGCAGGTGATACAGTTTTACCATGGCTCTTTGGAATTCTTTGGACAAGCCTACTTAAAACAAATTCTATTTAAGGATATCTTAAAGGACACCTTATAAAAAACAAGGGGGTGAATCTCCATATTGAGACACTTTCAAACTGGTGCTCCCTCAAATGTACTGAGATGTTGTTTCATACAGAGTCTGTGCTCTCACGCTAAGAGTAGGCATCAAGTCTAATAGAGACATGCTGGGGCTTTTGAGAGATTGAATTATTAACTTGTATATATGTGATAGCATTAAAAGCTCCATCCTAGTAGGCAAAAGTCACTGTTTAATGTTTTGTTTGGATATGAATTATTGCTCGTTGGTGATGGGAGGGTATTTGTTTGTTTGTCTTTTCATCTACTGGTAGAAACAAGGTTGAAATGCTAACAGGAAGCTTCAGCAGATGAGATAGAATTTTAAAATGTCATCATAGATTCCAGCTCCTGTCAACACATGAGGTAAACAACCTCAGATGAATTAGGAAATGCTTAGTTGATGTAGTGGACACAAGATACAGTGAGAGAATTCAGTACATAAAAAGGTTTTTACTTACAATGTTTTTTTTACTAAAATTGCTACAAAATCTGAAGTTCGTGTCTGAACTATCATTAAGCTCACATGAAACAGAGACCTCAGCATTCCCTTTTATTTTTGGTGTCTCCTAAAATCTGTCTGAGGGCCTTCTACCTACTGCAGGTACAGGTCATAAAAATGTTGCCATGGTATTTTATTTAAATGATGTCGCCTTTCAGCTACAGATTGCCAAGGGTTTTTTTCAAAGCAACTCATTCATTTAAACAATGCCTCTGTGAGGAAGATAGAAAGTGCCATAGAATAGTACAGCCACGATATGGATCAACATTTTACAGATGCACTTATGTAGAATGGGAGAAATCAGTTCCCTCACCCTACTCCCTGTGTCTTCCTCTCCATAATATGACCACTAATATCACCACCACCAAACAATCAAATGAAAGGACCGCGAATAGAAGCTGCATGTAATGCCATCAGCCTAAAAGACATATTGATTTTGTAAGATTTGTTGTTGTGGTTGTGGTTGTGATTATTGTTTCATTGGTATGAGGAATTTCTGTTGATAAAATGCATTTGACCAATGAGAGTTAGCACTTTCTCTGTAATTTACAGCCTTGAGACTTGCCAGGGCCACGGAAGGTGGCATGACTTCTCGAAGTTCCCATAGACATTATGTAGAAAAAGCAGGATCTAAACCCAGGTGTGTCTGACAGTGAGGTCAGCTTTCTCTCCATATACCAAAGATGTATATTAAAGCTCTGTGTTGGAAGCAGATCTTGACTCCTACTCCATATGAGTTGTCACTTTCCTTTTTGTAATATGTCAATGTAATGATGATACCATATTAGCTATATATTGCTATAAGATCATAGATCAATTAGGATCAAAGTTGGTGGAATCAGGATTAGAGCTGGAAGGGACCTGAGCAATCCTCTAGACCAGAGGTATAAAACATGGCTACCCACAACACTGCCAAGGACTGAACCAGATTAAAATGTAATTGGGAAATAATAAAATAAGTGAAAATACAATAGAACATAGATAATGTTAATATATGGTTTTCTAATAAGACCTGAGGGATTCTTGTGTGTAGTATAGTGACTTTCCTTGAATTACCCAAGTGGTTCAATCTGGAATTGAGATAGAAACACATATTATCAGACTCTTCTCAATATTATGTCACTTTACATGTTTTACTAGAAAGATTCCCAGTAATAGTATTTGGGAGGACTTCAGAAGCCTGATTATTGCACCTTCTACTTTACTTTGTCATATTGTACACAGATGTATTCTATGTAATAATAATTAATATTTATAGCATTTTAGAACATGCAAAGTTGCAGAGGCAGAAAATAGCTGAACCAAATTAGAACTCATTCCCTGCAACTTCAGGTCTATCATGTTACTACTGAGCAATACCACTTCAGTTTAAGTAGTTCTTTGTGAAAAGAGTAGGAACACTTTTCAACCCATCACCTTGCTGAGACATGATCATAACATTTAGAACTGGGAGAAACCTCTTAAGACAAGCTAATTTAACACCCTTTTTTTAGTTATCAGGAATCTTGGGGCTCCAATAGATTAAGTGACAGAGGTTATATAGATAGTCATATAAATACATGCACCTATGCACAAATATATTTTCCCTGTGTAAAATAGGTAATATGCATTGGGAATGAACTTGTGACTTCATTCCCAATGAAGACACTCTATCAAAACAAACTGGCAACTTACTTGTCTAGAATCACAGAACCAGTATATCTCAGATGTGGCACTTAAACCTACATCTTCCTGTTACTGAGGTCAACTTTTATTTTTTTGCTTTTTGGAGAGCAGTTGTGGTTAAGTGACTTGCCCAAGGTCACACAGATAGTTTTTTGTGTTAAGTGTCTGAGGCCGGATTTGAACTCAGGTCCTCCTGACTCCAGGGCTGGTGCCCTATTCACTGTGCCACACAGCTGCCCCATGAGGTCAAGCTGCCTCTTATATAATATATAATACGTGGAATATATTGGAATAATTTGTTCATTTAAAAATAATCAGATAAGCTCTGCCAGGAATGAATTATTTTGCTGCTATAAAGACATGGGATATCCTAGATAGTGTCTTTGTTAAGTGGCCGGCACGTTGTTGGAATTTAACAGTATTTATTGAATAAATGAAAGAATTATTCTCCCCACTGCAAGTGTCTAATGGAAGTCTCCTCTTAGGAAGCTCAGCAGATATTATCATTCGTGACCAAGTTCTTTTTAACTCTCTTCCCTTAGTAGCTGACAATCTCTTCTAAAGAGAATTGATAAAATAAACCATTTGTTTCCTAACTTCTCCTAAATATATTTTATGTGCATAGCTATCTGCATGTTTTCTCTCCTATTATGTTATGAGCTCCTTGAGTACAGAGGCTTTTTTTTTTTTGCTTGTCTTTGTATTCTAGTTCCTGGCTTGAAGTAAGACTTAATAAAAGTTTGTTTACTGACAACATACATCCTATTGTATCATATCTTGTTTCCTTTGATAGCCTGGGTTCTTAGCCTTTTTGTGCACAGTACAGATGCCTTTGGCAGTCTGGTGAAACTTATGAAGCCCTCTCAGAATATTTTTAAATGCATAAAATAAAGTATACACAACAATAAAGGAAATCAATTATATTGAAATAGAGTTCCCAGGACTTTTTTAAAAATAAGTTCACTGGACCCCAGCTTAACAGCCACTAAATTTAGATGGAGATAAGGCTACGCATATGTTAGTTAACCTATTCTAACTTGGTATCATTAACTTGGTTTGGGCTTTGGGGCTTGTTTGTTTGTATTAACATCAATTATATAGTGATTCCACAGCTATTAGAAAGTCTAACGTACCAGTTCAACCATGCCATAGTCTGTTTTTTTCTTCCCATATAAGCTGTCCCAATGTAATATTCTGATCCATAAAATGAAGTACCTAGAATCCAATTCAATTCAATGGGGAAAGAACACTGGCTCTGTAGCTTAGGTCCTAATTTCGATTCAGCTGTTCTATTATCTGTGTGACCTCCTATTGTGTGACTGAATATCCACCTAAATAACCTCTATCATTTTATCTCTTTGGGTTTCAGTTTCCAAATGACTAGATGAACTCTAAGTTCTCTTCCAGTTCTAAATCTATGATCTTACAGTCCTGTGTGCCAGATACTGTGCTAGACACTGAAGATACACAGAAAAAAATGAAATACTCCTTGACCTCAAACGGTTTTCATTGTACTGGAATGAGAGTGCAATGGACCTTGGGCAACAGTTCTCAAACAGATTATGATGCTGCATGTGATGATTTGAGGCTTCTAAAATGATTCCACATGGGCTTGGGGTCAGATTTGTTGCTCTACTTTCATAAAGAGAGAAACCATGCCATTAAAAGACTCTATCAACACCTTAAATGTCTCGTTGCTCCACATTCATTATTTCTCCATCTTATGGAGCCATTAATTATATAGAGGAAAAACCTAGAAGATAAAATGTACCGGTGTGTAAATGTTTCACCACATAGAGGCTTGAATAATTAATGGAAAGAAATCCTTTAGAGAAGTGGGCTGCATCTTTAAAACATAGACAGCCACAAAGTGCTTTATGTCATTATTTAAGACAAACTTAAGTGATGAGGTCCACTTATACGAACTATAAGGTCTTGGCTATGGATGGAGAAATGCTTTATAATAATCAAATGGCTTTTAAATGCGAATTGGTCTCAGAAGGTGTAAAAATTTCCTCAACCAACACAATTTATTCTGCATAAGATTAGCAAAGACAGTTTTTGAAGCTGTAATATTCATTACGTCCACATTTTATAATATTGCTAGTTCAGTGTATCTGAAGTGGTCCAGTGTGTTTAGGCTGAACTTTCATCATGTCTAAACAGCTTAACTGATAGTTACTTGATAACTCTTTTATGAAGCAGTTTTTAATAACGCTTTCATATTTCTGGTTTATGATGCCATTAAAGTCATCATTTGTCACATTAGTATTAGAGTGATTCTCAAAATATCCCTAGTAGCAATTCAGGATGGCTTTTAATGTCAGCATAAATTCCTGTATAACTAAACTAGCTATTTGAAATATTAACAGTGTTGTTTGCATTTTCAAAATATATATGACAACATTAGTATAGAATATAGATCCCCTAGGGTTGAGAGGGGAAAATCAGTTAGAAAACCTAGGAAAATGAAGCTAAAAAAAATGCTTGGCTGACCTTGAGATATGATTCACTGGAGAAGAAAACAAATTTCACTTTGATTTTGGCAGACATTTGTGAAATGTGTCTTGTAAATTTTTGCCCCAACCAATATAGCTACTTTTTTTAAATAGCAAAAAGCGAAAAAAAAATGACTCTTTCTGAAGTGAAATGAAATTGTTTTAATCAAAATGTCCATGGACATGAGATGGCCTTTGATTCTAGTTTTAATCAGGGTCAAAATTATCTCTCATTCACATTGAATAGTACATGGAAAATTTTTTTAAATGGGCATAGCTAGCCCCAGAATGCTAAAATTAAACCAGGTTAGCTGCTAATGTTTTGCTTGTAGATCAAATACCACAAATTTGTTCCATTCTTGGAAGCAAATAGAAGAGCAATGGATGTGAAACCCATCATCTGAGCACTCTTGAGACCAATCTTTTGGAAGTGTGTGCATCAGTTTGTGACTACTTTGGAGACACTTTATCACAGGAGCTAGATTGGCATGGAGAATTGGTGTGACCTTGCCTTCAAAAGGTATAAAGAAGTAATGTAGGGGTAGCCAGGTGGTGTAGTGAATAGAACACTAGCCCTGGAATCAAGAGGATTCAAGTTCAAATCTGACCTCTGATGCTTGACACTTACTCACTATGTAACCTTGGGAAGTTACTTAACCCCAATTGCTTTGCTTTCCTCCCTCCAAAAAAAAAAAAGTGACTTAGTCAGATAGTATCACAGGTACTCATGACCAAGAAATATGATTTTTTTTAATATGTAAATTTAGTCACACAATGGAGGATTTCTTTTCATTGGGTGTTGTGAGGGTTTCTTCAGTGAAGGGATCTCCCAGTGAGGAACTCCCTCTATGAGTGTAGGTTTGCACTTGCTCTCAACTCATTGTCTTAGAGAGTTTACTAAGGAACTGAGAGCTTGTCTCATAGCCAGCATGTGTAAAAGACAGAATTTGAGGGTATTTCTTAATTAATAGGGGCCTATTTAAATTCTACTTACTTTCTCTGAGGAATATTTAATAACACTTCAGCACCAAAACATTTATTAAATGTCTACTTTTATCTAGAAATAGAGAATACAAAAATAACACTCCATTTACTCTCTCTTTTTTTCCAAAGGTTTTTTTTTAAAATACTTTTCTTATCCTATCATTACCCAGCATCACCTCCCCAAATAAAGCACTTCTTATAACAAAGAATCACAGTGAGGCACAATATACCGACCCATTGTTCACATTGGACAGTGTATGCCTCCTTCTATACCTATAGTCTGACACTCTTTTTTTCCGAAAGGATTATCATCAGGAAGAAAGGTTATCATCAGAACTCTAGAATCAAGATGGAGCAACGCATTGATTTGAGCTCTGTTTTATTTTAGTGTGATATATTCTTAATTCCTCAGGTTAAAATGTTGTGGGAACTCATATCAGGTCATTAAAATGGTATTGCTTTGACCTGATAGAGCTAATTAAATCATTCTTAAAAGATCATCATCTTTATTTTTCTTCTTTTGATGTCATTTTGCCTAATCTTTATTTTGTGGAAGCAATGGTAGTATAGATGGGAAAAAATAAAAATAAATCCTCATAATAAAATAATATTTATTAAGTCCTTATCATTTGTCATGAATATAGAGAAACATAGTTGCAACTACATCTTTCACATTTACGAGCTAGAACATTTCCTTCTTTTCCCTAAAAATAGATTCTCAGGAAAAGGAATTCTCTTTACTTCAAAGAACTTGATGTGGTTGAGGGCGTCAATACTTCTCAACATGAAGTTTTTGAACTTTAAGATTGATTGGTTGGTTGCTGTCCTTCATTCTCAAAGAGGACCAAAATAACATGACCATGTTCTAGTCAAGGTATACTATGTCCAACTATGACTGATCAGGCCAATACAAGCTCAGAAGGCTCTACCATAGGTGGAGCACAAATAGTTCCAATGGACATTTGGAATGGAGATGGCTCTACATTTGTGCATTTCATTAATTTTTTGAGCTGTGGCAACTCTGCTTTACTTATAGAACACAGTGCCTCCTTTCAAGTGGGCATACCATGCTAGATAGATGATAGATAGACAGACAGATAGACAGACAGACAGATAGATAGATAGATAGATAGATAGATAGATAGATAGATAGATACTATTCCAATAAAATTGATTTCCTTTTTAATCTTATATATTTTTATTTTGGCATTTAAAAATTTTATTCTGAGATGGGATCCATATAGGCTTGATCAGGTCTCCAAAGGATCTTTTGTTTTCTTTAAAGGTCTTTAAATTGAGTATGAGGGCATAGAAACAATATATAAATCAGGAAGTAGGATAGATCTTATTTAAATAATCAGTTCTTAAGTAATGTTGAATGAAAGACTTTGCCCTATGCCACATGAAACCGTGTCTATAGTTTAATTGAATGAGTGGCATAAACTGCTGGGAGCTGAAAACAGCAATATATCTTCCTCTAGCAAAGATGATAGTGAAGGGAGATCATTCTTTTGGATGCTCTTAATAGTACTGTTTATGGGGCATAGAATTGAAACAGGGCAGAAAATTTGGAAAGCCTCTATTCTAACTCCCTCGTTTTACAGGTAAAAAAAAAAATTGAGGTCCAGAGAGTTGAATTGATTTGCCCAAAGTCACAGAGATAGAATGTGACTGGGCAAGGATTTAGAACCAACTCCCTGACTACAGTGCAGTCAATTCATATTTCTAGTTCCACAAACAAAGTCCTTTGGTATTATTACCAACTATGGGAATCATGAGAGGAAAGGGGAAGCTCTCTTCTGATCATCAAATAATCAGATTTTATGTGCTTCTTTGTTAATAAATTTAGCGCACATGAAAAATGTTAAGAACTATCTTGGGAATCTAGAAAGATTTTCCAATCCTTGACTCCAACCCCAATCCAATTCAGTTACCAATAACTGAGAAAGGATCTGAGGATGAAAAAGGGTAAGAGTCTTTTCTATTGGATTAGAACTGGCCATCATGGTGTCTTAAACTCAAATAGAAATAGGTGTCAATAAGCCATATGTAAGAATCCCTGTGAGTTTCATATCAATTTAGAAAAACATATATTAACATTATCTATGTTTTATTGTATTTTATTTATTTTATTAAGTATTTCCCTATTACATTTTAAATTGGTTCAGGCTGAACTCTGGAATGTTGTGGCCCGTATATGGCTTGTGGGTAGCATGTTGATACTTCTACATTAAACAACCTTAGAAATCATCATCTACTTTGCACAGAAGAAGAAAATGTCGAAGAAGACCAAAAAGGACATAGAAACTCCAACAGAACCTCATTTCCACCTACAGTTTATAGTTCTACCTTTAGACGAGATATTAAAGGATCATAGATAGATGAGAAGGCTCTCCCTTTCCCCTCTCCCCATTACCTCCTCCACCACCACCAGGGACCTGGGTTTGCTCTAATTAGTCAATGTTCTTAAAACCACAGAAAGCTTTACCTTTTAGGTGATATTGGCCAAGTTTATCTGGGCTGCTCAGGATTAAAGTTCTTAGTAAGTAGACGCCATTAAAGAGATAGGTGTATCAGAGCACTCTATGATACTAAAATAGCTGGCCCCTGTTTAGTCTATCCTGGCTGCTCAGAAGATTCCTGACCTGGGCTTCTATTGGATCCTGTTGAATTCCTCTCTACTACAGTGAATTTATGTTGTCTGACTTGCTAGTATCTCTTAGACTACTGTCTTTTAAAACCTGGATTCTTTCCTAGTTGCATTGCATTACTATAATCCATAGTGATTAGCTTGTCAATGACCAGTGGCCTAACTCATCAGCTTACCCACTTTTTCTTTCCACCTCAAGCTCATAGCTCATAGCTCAAAACATACTATCTTTATTTAAGGTCCTTTCCCACAGAAATGTCTTCTATACATTCTTGGGACTCACTTGATACCTTAGTATGGAGAGTATGTTTTCTTTTGTTCCCAATAATCAATATTCTTCTAATGTAAAAATAGGGCAAAGGATATAAATTTCCCAGTTATTAAGCCTTCTTTCAATGAAACCTGATTCTTCTCCAATGTGAAATAACAATCATTACTTTCCAATTCTTAGGGGATGATCCTCAAAAAAGTAAGGTTCTTTGAAGAATTTGCTTGTGTGTGTGTGGGTGTGTGTGAGAGCTCGCGTGTGCGCATGTGTGTGATGTAAAAGCAACCAGTTTAAAGTAAGTGGTTCTCTTAAGTGAGTATGACATGAAAAGTCAAATATAGGGATCAGCAAATTTCTTGTTTATTTTGAAAGAATTCTATTGAGAACTAAAATTATGACAGTCATAAAAGTTTTAAATTTTACCAGTAAATGTTAGATAATTCTAGAAAAATTATACCTAAATCTAGTTTTGGTTTCATTGCCTGTTGAGGGAGAAAATGTTGACAGAAACAATTGATGTCTTAGAAAGAAAAAAAACTACTTTGTATGTCCCATGCTTTTTCTACTAAAGAGCAGTAAAAATTGGTTAAGTATAAACTAGTTATTATGGGTGCAGGAAAAAAACAAGCTTGAAATATATACTGGGTCACAAAGTACCTATTTCCTCCTTCCTCTCTAATTCTTTCCCCCTTTTTCTTCCTTCTTTCATTTCTTCCTTCCTTCCTTTCTTTCATAAATATTTCTCCTTTTTTTGCGCTTTTTTTTTTGCTTTTTTGGAGGGCAATTGGGGTTAAGTGACTTGCCCAAGGTCACACGACTAGGTTTTGTGTTAAGTGTCTGAAGCCGAATTTGAACTCAGCTCCTCCTGACTTCAGGGCCGGTGTTCTATTCGCTGCGTCACCTAGCCGCCCTCATAAATATTTCTAAAGAGAATATTGTACAGTATTATTGGGTCCTCAATTCTCCACTGTAGCAAGCAAGATAGACTCAAGTTATAGTTTACATTTTCACATAATAATTTTAAAGCAAGGAACCATTTCTGGGGAGGGAGAACAGCAAATGAGCAAGATCAAGTCTACCTTTAATTTCAATCTTTTCCTTTTGCATGAACCCTAAAATTTATCATGTAAACCATTCTACAGATGACATACATACACACATACATACACACATATTTGTGTATATATATGTGTGTGTACACACACACATATATATACATATATAAAATATATATATATTCTCCCTTTTCTTCAGGGTGTTGACTGGATAATTAAAGCACTTAGGTCGCTATGCTATATCCTTCTATATCAAAGTCCTTCATATTTGGTCAAAGTCACTAATAGGATTAATTTGGTGCTAGTAGCAAGTTGAAGGGGTAGGTGGCTGCTACCCATGTCTTAGGTGAAGATTTGGATGCTTCATTTCTGTGTGGTCAATAAAATGAAGGACTAGTGAAGAGATGTTGAAGTGAGAGAGAAGCCTGGAGAGAGGAAAGAGGAAACACAAAGTGTGATGTGTTTCACACTAGCTCTGTTGGCTCAAAACCAGGATATTTTTTCCCCTGTTTATTCTGCACCCAGAGAATATGGTGGGCAGTTTGGAACATTTAATTAGGAACAGATTTGATGTTCTCTGGTTTTAAAAAAATCTACTGACATGAAGTGAAAATGGAGTTTATAGTTATCTGGTGGCATTGATTTCCTTTTTCTGTCTAAAGGCTGCTGTTCAGATACACAGTGAAAGAGGCCAATTTTAAAAATAAAATCCTTCCTAAATGATAAAACTTAGAGAGTTGAATAAATAAGTAATAGAAATGCATTTATTGAGTACTTACTGTATCTCAAGCATTATGAAAAGTCCTGGAGATAACAAAAGCAAGACAGACCTTGCCCTCAGGGAGCTTGTATTCTAATACAACTTTGATCAAATTATTTCAAGAAAATATTGCCAGAAAAAGGACAGTTGAATATTATACTACATTAGAATTTTGGAAAAAGGCACAGAACACTTCTAATATGGATAGGAGGATAAAGCTTGGGAAATACCTCTGACTATTAAGTGCATTGATTACTAATGTGCTCTATGTTACAGTTTTCATATTTCCCAGAGCTTACCTAGCCCCCCAGTCCCAGTAAAGCAATCTATTGTAGCATTTTAAACAAGCTGGCAGTTTTTTGAATAAAGAAAAGTTCTTACCTTTGGAGAAAAATGAGATAACAACTTCCCAGTGATGAGATTTGAAACTGTTAAAAAAAAAACAGTCTGTATAACTCATCAATGTAATCTCTGTAAATCTCTTTTACTTATTTTTTTAAAGAATTTTTTTGCATTTATTATTGCCTTCTCTTTACACCCAGTAATTTCCTGTAAACTTCCTCATCTTTGCACTGAACCCTCATTTGTATAACAGGTTGGCTCCTAAACTCCACATATACTAATAATGAGATCATTGGTTAAGGAAATATCATGATGCCATAGGATACTGATACTCTTTTCCAAAGAATGTATGTACAGAGTTTAATGACCATGGGTTATCGAATTCAATTGTTTCTGATTCATCCTTATCTGATCTTTTCTATACTGATCTACAATTATACTTTTAATCAGTACCAAATAGGTGTGATGATTGTTATATTATAATTTAGAAGTACTATTCCTCATTCATTGCTAATTATGTATTATTTCCTTTCTCATCTTAGATCTGTATTCCATTAAAAAAAATGCTGTTATTTTGGTGAGCTTTTCAAAGTACCCCATTGAGAATCTAAGTCACGTAACATTAAATCTGGAAATTAATTTTGAAAAGTTAAAGAGCTAACTCAAGAAGCACTTAAGTCCCTACTATGTGTCAGGCACTGTGTCAAGTTCTGGGGACACAAAAAAAAATGGCAAACAAAATCAACTGCTTTTAAGAAACTCATGGTCTAATGGCAGAGAAAATATGTAAACATTTATATACAAACAAGATACATACAGAATGCATTGGAGATAATCTCAGAGGGAAGGCACAAAGATTGAGACATTGTATTTTACTGATAGATCTAAATATAAGACCCAAATAAACCTTTGATTTTTTTGTCATTTATTTTTAGTTCTATTAATATAATTCTTGTTTTGTTTCAATATGTTTATTCTCAGATACTTAACTTATTCTCTAATTATTTTTTGTCAGATTTCTTTCTTTGCCTCCTATAGTTTGTTATATCTATAGAGAAATATTGATGACTTTGTGTGTATTCTGTATCCTGCTAATTTACCAAAGCTATAAATTTTCTCTGTGAGTTGCCCTATCCTTTGTTAACGCTCTGGGGTTTTCCAAGTGAACCACCATGTCATCAGTAAATAGGGATCGTTTCAAATTTTCTACTGTCATCTAGATCTTTGATTTCTTTCTGTTTTCTTACTATTATTGTTAGAATTCTATTGTATGTCAAATAATTATAAGGGAAGTAAGCATTTTCTCTTGAATTTATTGGGAAATTATCTACTATTTCCTTAAGGAAATTATGTTAACTCCTGGATATATATATAGAGAGAGTCATATTAAAACATCCCTAATATGCCTATGATTTATACTGTTTTTT
>CM053583.1:223425732-223438332 GCA_028627135.1 Pseudochirops cupreus
TTTTTTTTTTTAATCACGGCTCTCAGGTAGTCTAATAATTATTAAATTATCTCTCCTGGAACTATTTTCCAGGTCAGTGGTTTTCCAATGAGATATTTCACATTGCCTTCTATTTTTTCTTCTCCTTATTGGCTTTTTGGGGCCTCTTTTGCCATTTGAGTTAGTCTATTTTTAAGGTGTTATTTTCTTCAGTGTATTTTTGGGTCTCCTTTGTCAGGCTGCTGACTTGCTTTTCATGATTTTCCTGCATCATTCTCATTTCTCTTCCCAATTTTTCTTCCACTTCTCTTACTTGATTTTCAAAATCTTTCTTGAGTTCCTCCATGGACTGCAACCAGTTCATATTTTCTTGGAGGCTTTTCATGCAGAAATTCTGACTCACTGTCTTTCTCCTACTCCACGCCTTGATCCTTTTTGTCCCACAAAAAGGACTCTATGGTCTGTTTGTGCTTCCTGTGCTTGCTCATATTGCCAGCCAATTATTTGATGTTTAAGCTCTTTGGCACAGTAGAACTCAGCTTCCAGAATGGAGAGAGCTTTGTCCCAAATAGCTGGAGTTTTCACAGCTGCTGGAGCTATTAGGAGGGTGCCATCTCTACAGCCCCCACAAGCTCTGGATCACAGGTCACACACTCTAGCACCGCCATCCAAGACCACAATTCAGATCCAAGCAGGTTAAAGCAAGAGCAATTACCCTCTGAATGCTTGCTTGGTCACCTTACAATTTGCAGTCCAGGAGCTCCTGAGGCAGCCATATGGCACAGCCATGGTGCTGCCTAGTGCTTCTCACCCAGGGACAGCAGCCAGACTATGCTCTTCTTTCCACCCCTGTTTAAACAAAGTTCCACATTGACCTTTTACTTTGTCTTTAGTGTTTATGGGTTGAGAAGTCTGCACATCACCACAGCTGCTAATTATTCACTCTCCTGAAGTCTGCTCTGGCCACTGCTGGTTGAGGCCTCCCTGGGGCTGGAACCATATGGCTCCTGTGGGACTGTGCTCAGATCCCAGGGTGTTGCAATAGACCTTTCCTGTTGGGCTGCAGGCTGTCTTCAGTGGGAGGTTTGTTTTCTCTCTGTCACTTTATGGGTTCTGTAGCTTTAGAATTTGTTTAGAGTAATTTCTTTTTTTACGGATATTGGAATTGTTTGGAGCTGGAGCCAATGCCAAGCTTGTGCTTCTACTCCACCATCTTGGCTCCTGGCTTTAGTGTTTTTATGTTTATTTTGAGTTTCTTTGTGTCCTACTAGCTAGCATTTAAATAGTGTTTAAGGTTCACAAACTATTTTACAAGTATTATTTCATTTTCTCCTCAAAATAACCCTGGGAGGTATATGCTAATGCATGAATTATTTTTTTTTTTGTAATTATACCATGTGATACTAAAATATAGATATCCTTTAAGGTGTCTTAATTCTTTAAAATATAATTTTTATAGCACTTTAATGTTCTCCTATTTAAAATGATCTCTTCATCCTGCTATCCACTCCATCTACCATCTTATCTCCGTCATTCAAATTTCCAGAAAGAATCTGCATTTAGTCCATATATTTCCTCACCACTGACTCACTCACTCACTCACTCAACCTCCTCATATATGGCTTCTACTATTTGCACTTCTTTGGAATGGCTTGTTTAGTTGACCAATGATCTTCTCCTGGTCACATTTAATAACTTCATCTTGGTCCTAATTTTCTTATTACTTTCTATAGTAAAAAATATACTTTGCTTCTGAGACACAGACTTTTAGTATTTCTTTTCATTCTCTATATGTTCATTTGGGGTTCTATATTTCTTCTTACATTCCTTAAAGGGGAGTATCACTTAAGGCTTTGTCCACAACTCTCTTTTGGTTGTAATTATTGCACTTTGCAGCAGATCAAACAGTTCTCACATTTCTCCAAAATAACCACGTTTATCATTTGTTGCAGTGCAATAATATCCCTGTACATTTTCATAACACCTTTTAATCAGTGACCACCCACTTTGTTTCTAATTTTTTTCTAACCAAAGAAAAAAGTCTTATTATAACTATTTTGAATGTATGCAACTTTCCGCACTATCTTTGAAGTAGTTGGATTATGTGTCCCGTAGAGATATTGCTGTATTAGTGATCATGAATAATTTTAGACCCTTTTCTAGTGTCTTTACAAATTTTTTTCTCAATGATTGGGTTACTTCATCTCCTTATCTGTGTTTAGATTCTTCACTATCAGCAGGGTCATGCACATAATAGGCACTCAAAATGTATTTGTCTAGTTGAATCATTGGTACTCTCTTACTTTTTCTATATCATTTGTCTGTATAATTTTATTTCTAACCTATTCACAGTCCAAAATGTAGAGAGGCAACAAGAATGGTGAACAGAGAGCAGGACTTGAAGCCAAGAATCTGTGGTTCAAGTCTAGCCTCTTGAAAGTATTGACTCTGTGATCCTGGGCAGGCCATTTAACCTCTCAATACTCTAATTTCTTTAGCCTATAAATTGCAAAAACAGAAAAGATGCAATCTGCATTGGCAGAAGGCGTTTCCTCAACATAGAATTCCCTACACTAAGGAAATCACAGTCCCAATCCCTATTGCTATCCTGAAATTCAGAAAGCAAACATTTTTTAGATGCGAAGGGAACAGTTATTTCCTATAGCTCCAGGTGTGCCCAAGGAAAGTCTTATCATTCTGACACTTCCACACTTATCCAAGAGTACCTTAATCCTCAAAATGCATGGTTCCCACAAGAATGGGTATATAGGTTTTTCTTTAGAAGACTGAGAAAGTTTATATTTGACAGGATTTTCCCTATAAGATCTCATAGCTCTGGTTATTCTTTCTCTCTCTATCTAATCCTCAATCTCCTCACCTATTGTCTTCACCTCTCAACTATGCACAGGAAAATTTACCTTGTCTCCTCTGAAAACTCTGTCCTGAAGCCCAGCTACACTGAGTGGCATGTCTCATAGCCCATCATTTTAAACCAGGCAAGTCTATTCCTGCCCAACTTCATTACTTAGTCATCTCACCATGTGTTTCCCAGATACACACTAACCCTTCACTATGTTCTTCTCCTCCATTTCTCCCCTACTTCTACTTTCCAATTTCAGATTCATGATTAAATACATTCTGACATTTCTCCTTAAAAGTGTGTATCATTCTATTCACATTAAGTTTTACTCATCATGCCCATAACACTCCAAAACATATCCCTCCCTTGCCATCAATCAACTACATATTTTGTCTTTTTAATGAAAAGCAAGTTTCTTTACATCAGGAATTGTCCTCACTTTTGCATATGTGTTTATATCACTTGAGACACAATAAGAACTTAATCAATCTTGTTTACTCATTCATTCTCTCCAGATTTTTAGCATTTTCTTTTTTTTCTAATTTTTATTTTTTTGTTTTTGTTTTTGTTTTTTACTTTTTGGAGGGGGAGGGCAGGGCAGTTAGGGTTAAGTGACTTGCCCAAGGTCACATGGCTTATAAGTGTTAAGTGTCTGAGGCTGGATTTGAACTCAGGTCCTCCTGACTCCAGGGCTGGTGCTCCATTCACTGCTCTACCTAGCCACCCCTAGCATTTTCTTAAGAGTCGGTATCAAAGGAGTATATCTCAGGTTTATGAATGGACCATCAATCAATCAGTATTAATATGGTATCAAAGTCCATAAGGGTCAGAGAGGCTGATGAACTAGGCAAAGCAAGACATTCATACCTTATCAAAAAGTCCTACCAAGGAAATTTGACATGTTAAGGAAGCATCACCAATCCAGAAAGAAAGAAAAAAGTACCATCAGTGACATGATGGCAAGCATACCTGTTCATTGTGTGAACATATTCAGTATACTAAGAGTCATCTTCAAGATGCAGAATTTTAGAAAATGGCATTATTCTTCAATTTCAAAAAAGTGAGATATTTCCTATTGTACACAGAATTTTAAGATACATTCTTTACATTCTAAACATCCAAGACAAGGTCACAAAAAAAAAGCCAAAACATTTCGTATTTTCTGCTGGCCCACCTTTATTTTTACTGCTCATCAGTATTCTTAAATTTACAAGAATTCAGTTATACTCCTTTCCTCTTTCCATTAATGGTGTACTACCTGTTTGCACTTTATGGGGAGAAAGGAAGAAGGAATATAATTTTAATAACTTTAAGTTCTTCCAGTAAGAAGTAGTTACCTTTCATACCCTCTAGTGCAGTGGTTCTCAACCTTCCCAATGCTGTGACCCTTTGATACTCATATGTGGACATATCTGCACGTGGGTGGACCCTCCTGGAGATGATAGAGGAACCGTGTCTCAGTTCCTAAGAGCATCAAAAATATGTGTTGAAATCCTTTCCAGTTTAGTAAGAATTTCTAGAAATTAAATTCCACTCTCTGAGCCTTCAAGAGTACAGCATCACTTATAGTAAATCATCATGGTAAGATTTTTCTCAAGCTTCATAAAATCAAAAGGGGGGGGAAAAAGAGACAAAATTTGGAAGGATCCAGAAGAAAAATATTCATTTTAGGACAAGATGGATTTCCTAATGAATTTTATCAAAAAGTTAAAGAACAATTAATAACTCTGTCACATTTTTTTCTAAAAAAATTTTTGGAAAAAATTTACATTTTTTTCCTCTCCCAAACTCCTTTTAAGAGGCAATATTGTCCTTATTTACAAAGAAAATAGAAAAAAGCAGGTAAAGATAATAATAGACCAATTTCACTAATAAATATTGATAAAAACAAATCATTGAACAGTAACCATGGAAGTGTGACTAGAAAACAAGGTATCATGAATTTGTAATCACATAAGACATGCAATAATATAGTTCAACGTTTGAAAAGGAGTTAGCATAATAAGCCATATTTTAAAAAGAAGATAAAACCATAGTTACTTAAATAGATGAAGGGGAGAGCCTTTGACAAAACATATAACATTTGTGAATAAAGATGGAAAAAGTCTTCTTTAATATAATAAAGAATATTTATGTGAAGTCAGGAAAAAGGATAATT
Source organism: Pseudochirops cupreus (assembly GCA_028627135.1). Lineage (NCBI taxonomy): Eukaryota > Metazoa > Chordata > Mammalia > Diprotodontia > Pseudocheiridae > Pseudochirops > Pseudochirops cupreus. The sequence goes on from CM053583.1 coordinate 223,430,730, forward strand.
TGTAATGGGGGAGTGCAAGAATACTTCCTAATGCATAAAGGAGTAGAGCAGGCTTGCCCCGTACCATCATTATGTAATGTAGTTGTAGAAATGATAGCAATATCACAAAAGAACTAGAATAAAGCTTAATTTTCACACATGTAAAAAGTATGTGTGTATTTAAGTGTGTGTACAAAGAGAACACAAAACTATCCTTGCATGTAGATGGCACAATGGTGAACTTAGAATAACTCAGAGTAACCAGAGCAAAGAAACTCATCAGGACAATTAATAGCAAGAATAGGAGCATACAAATTAATGCGCAAAGTTCAGCTTTTCTACACAGTACTAAAAAAAATAACAGTATGAAATAATGAGAGGTAATGGCCCATGCAAAGTAACTACAAAGCACAAGTCCCAAAAGAAACACAGAAATACACACAGATGCATAATACACTGTATGTATACATTTGCAATAGACTCTTCATAGAACAAAAAGAAGTAAATGCAGATGATACTAACTGCTGTTGACTGAACTATAGAGATAAAATAAATAATTATGCTCTGTAAATTAATTTACAGATTAAGTAATATAAAAACTACAAATGCCCAATAGGTCATTTTTAGAACTAGAAAAAATAACACAATTCATTTGGAAGAACAAAATATCTATAATCTCAAAGGAAATAATGAGGGTGAAAAAGTACAAATGAATTAGACATAACATCCAACCACAAACTACATTACAAGGCAGTAGGCATCAAAAATATTTAGCGCTGACTTTTAATTTTTTTTCCTAGAATTACTTTCTTTATTTTTAGTTTTCAATATTCATTAACACAAGATTTGAGTTCCAAATTTTCTACCCGTCTCTCCACTACCCCCACCTAAGATGGCAACCACATTGATTACCCCTTCTCCCAGCCTACCCTCTCTTCTATGCCCCCATATCCTTCCCTTCCCCTCTTACTGCTTACTTTCTTGCAGTGCAAGATGGATTTCTCTGCCCCATTGCCTGTATACCTTATTTCCCAGGTGCATGTAAAAATAATTTTTTTAACATTTGTTTTTAAAACTTTGAGTTCCAGATTCTCTCTCCTCTTCCCTCCCCACCCTCAACCCTTCATCAAGAAGACAAGCAACTTGATATAAGTTATATGTGTGTACCTATGCAAGATATTTCCATAGTAGTCCTATTGTGAAAGACTAACTAGATCTCCCTCCAGACTATCCCGCCCAATTTATTCTGTTTTCTCCTTTAAGCCTATACCTTTTCAAAAGTGTTTGCTTCTGACTATCCCCTCCCTCAATCTGCTCTCCTTTCTACCATCTTCTCCTCTTATTCCCTTCCCCCCTATTTTCCTGTAAGGTAAGATACACAGTTGAGTGTGTATGTTATTCCTTCTTTAAACCAAATCCAGTGAAAGTGAGTTTGACTCATTACCTTTCACCTCCCTGCTCTTTCCCTCCATTGTGGCTGCTTTCTTTTGTCTCTTTTATGTGAGATAATTTACTCTATTCTATCACTCTCCTTCTCCTTCTCCCAATATATTCCTCTTTCATCCCTTAATTTTATTTTTTAGCTATCATCCTTTCACATTCAACTAACCCTGTGCCCTCTGTCTACATACATATACACACATATACACATACACAGTCATCTACATATACACATACATGTACATACATATATACACACACATATATACATATACACATACACACATATACACATACGTGTACATACATGTATACACACATACATATACACACATCGCATACATGTATGCACGCACACATATACACACATACACATGTACATACATGTATACACACACATATACCTATACATACACATATGTACATACATGTATACACATATGCACATACATGCACATACATGCATACACATGCACATATGCACATGCATGTATACACATATACACATATACAGACATGCACATACATGTATACATACATACACACATACGCACATATACACATACATGCACATGAATGTATGCATACACACGCACACATACATATACACACCCATATGCACATACATGTACATGCATATGCATACACACATGCACACACATGCACATGCATGTATACATACACATATACACACTTGCATGCATGCATACATGCACACACACATACACACATACACATACAGTACATACATGTATACACACGTGCACATGCGTGCATACATACACACATGCATATACATACACATATACGCATACATGCACATACATGCATGCATGCGCACATATTATATGCACATGTACACACATGTACATGCATGTACACATACACACATATACACACATACATGCCCATACATGTATACACACATACACACATACACGTATACATACACATATGCACATGCATTGCATGCATGTATACATACACATACACATGTACATACATGTATGCACACAATACACACATACACACGCATATGTACATACATGTATACACATATATACACACATACATGTACATGCGTGTATGCACACATATACATACACATATACACACGTACATACATGTATACATACACCTATACACACGTACATGCATGTATACATACACATATACACACGTACATACATGTATACATACACACACATACACATATACACACATACACGCATGCACATCCCCTTCCGCTCTCCTAATACTGAGCAAAGTCGCCCGAATTACAAACACCGCACTTCCACGCAGGAACGTAAGCAGCACAACTTCATTAAGTTCCTTACGATTTCTCTTTCCCATTTACATCTTCATTTGTTTCTTGAATCTTGTATTTGAAAGTCAAATTTTCTGCTCAGCTCTGGTCTTTCCATCAAGAATGCTTGAAAAGGGGACGGCTGGGTGGCACAGTGAATAGAGCACTGGCCCTGGAGTCATGAGGACCTGCGTTCAAATCTGACCACAGACACTTAGCACTTACTAGCCATGTGGCCTTGGGGAAGTCACTTAACCCCAATTGCTGAAAGCATAAAACTGGAAAGCAATTTGGTGAAAATTAGGTTAAAACCATTATTTAGCCCCATATAATTCAAGAATATCCAAACAGACATGTGACCCAAATAGAAACAACATTGTCATTAATTTTTTGACAGAAAAAGAAACTGATTGGTACTTTCACAACTTTGGCTGTTGAAAAAAAAATTAACCAAATAATTAATCAGACTGACTAACTGACCAATAAAAGGCATGAAGACCAAACATACAATTCTGACCACATAAAATTTAAAAGGTTTTCCATAAATTAAATCAATATAAAAGGAAATAATAGAATGGGGAAATATTTATATCAAACATAAACAAGAGAAATCCAATGAATGGACCCCAATTTGTACACTAAGTCATTTTCCAATAAAGAAAATGATTAAAGAATATAGATAGAACTTTGAAAAATATGTAAACTATTAATAAACCATTGAAGACCTGTTCGAAGTTGCTAATAACAAGAGAAATGAAAATTGGAATAATTTTGACACTTCACCCCTGAGAACTGACAGTGACGTCATAGAGAGACAGTTCCTGCTGCAGAGGTCGGGGGAGGACAGGCCAGCTGAGCTCCTCTTAGCGGAATGGTGGAGTAGCACAGCTGTTCTGGATTTCTGTTTGGAATCATGCAAGAAATGTGTCTAAACTTTCCATACCCTGTAATGCAATGATGACATTACTGGGCATACACCCAAGGAAGTCAACCACAGACAGAAAAGTCCAGTATATGCAAAAGATAATTATAGCATTACTGTTTGGGGGAGCAAAGAGGTGGATGATTTTCTCTTTCAAAGAAATAAGTAAGTGCCCATCAATTAGGGAATGTCTGATAAAAATCTGTGGTACATAAATACAATAGGATATCATCCTGAAGTTAGAAAATACATGGCAGAGAATGGGATCTCAGAAAAGCTGACACTTAGAAGCTGTGTGCCTCTAGATGAGTAAACTTTCTGTCTCAATTTCCTTTTCTTTAGTATGAGTATCAATGTCTTCCAAAGCTGTCTCCAGCTCTGTTTCTGTTGTCATCACTATAACATGGGAAGATTTGTATGAACTAATGCAAAAAGGTAAAAAAAACCAGAACTATTAGAATGATATACAGAATGACCAGCACAATATAAAATCAACAAATCACTAAAAGGAAATTGAATTCTGAATAAGAGAAAAACCAATGAAGATCCCTGGGCATGGACAATTGGACACATCACCACAGAGAGGCGGAGAACTGGTATTGCTGTCATTTATTCATTTAAGCTATGCTCAAGATGCTGTCAAACTGTTTCTATATTACTAACTATTTTTGTCCTATACTCTATGATGCAAAGATTAATATTTTTCAAAGAGGAAAAAAGAATGGAAATAAGATATGAATAGATAAGCCTCCTCACTGCCATCAGTGAATATCATCATGTCATGTTTCTTTAATCATCCTTTTTTTATCCCTTTTGCTCCAAATAGGAATAAAAGAAAAATAAACATTTTCTGTCCTTAGCATGTATCATAGGGTCATGGATTTTTAGAAATTTAGAGAATTTTAATTATCATCTGAATAAATATTCCCCTACAGAGGAAGTGATTATTGAGGTAGCTAGGTGGTGTGGATAGACCATTGGAAATGAATTCAACAAAGTCCAGACTCTAGCTAGGCAAATCACTTAATGACAACAAGTACAAAGTGTGTGTGTGTGTGTGTGTGTGTGTGTGTGTGTGTGTGTGTGTGCACGTGTGCGTGTATGTGTGTGCGTGTGCGTGGGTGTGGGTGTGTATGTGTGTGTACCACTATATATCTATATCACCCAGTTGGTACCAGGCACTGTACAAAATGCCTTACAAATATTATTTTATTTGATCTTCACAACAATCTTGGTTTACTGTTAATGTATTTTTGCCAAATGGGAATATCTTTCCCATCCATTAATAGGCCCATGTGACCTGTTTAAGTTACACAGAAGCCCAGGTCATGTGAGTTTGAGTCACATGAAGCCGGGGGAAGACTTGGGCATGGTGGTGCCCCCCTGCATTGTTACTGTGTATAGATTTCTTTGTTGCTATGATGGATATGACTTTCTGGTGTTTGGATTTATCTTTCTGATGTTTGAATAAATGTTTTGGTTCTGCCTTCCATGTGGAGAATCTGTTATATTTTGTGATTCAAAATTACGTCCACGTATTCATAGCTGCCATAGGCACTATGAAAATCACATTAGCAGTAAGTATACTTGATAAGTAGGTGCTATTGTTATCTTAATTTTATATTTGAACAAACTATTGCAAACAGAGGTTAAGTGACTTGTCTAGAGCTACAAAGATAGCACTTATTCTAGGTGTCAATAAAATGATGACTGTGTCCAAAATGAGGAGGTTAATGTTTCTGTTTATACTATGCCCTACTACAACCTCATCTTGTCTAGTGTGCTAAATTCCACACACCACATTTTTGAAGGACAAATTGGAAAATGCCCAGAAGAGGATAGCCAGTTTATGAAGGGAACTCAAAAATGTACTGTATGAGACAAGTTGAAAACATTTATATGCTTATCCCAGAGAAAAGGTGTCTTTGGTAATATATCTTAACTATCTTTGTATATTTCAAGAGTTGTCTTTGAGAAGGGGATTAGACTTTGTTCTTCTTGTCAATAGAGTATAGAACTAGTAGTAGTGGGAGGGCGTTGCAGCGTTTCTTAGTCTGGAGCCTGTAAACTTGTTGGGGATGGGTGGGTTGACATTAATTTTATTTCAATTGTATTTCTGTTTTTATTTCATGTATTTAAAAACATTATTTTGAGAAAAGGTCCACAGGCTTTATTACATCGCCAAAGGTGGTCCTTGATACAATAAAAGGCAAGAACTTTTGAAGAGAGACCAGTTTAGGCTTGTTGCGATGGGAAAAATTATTGATAATAGTTGTCTCCAAGTTAGACTTGGGAAGCTTTTATGTTCCCCTCCCTGGAGGTCTTCAAGAAGAGACTGGACAAATACTTGTTGGAGACATAGTAGGAGCAATTCTTGGTCTGGTATTATTTGAACCAGATGACGTCTGAGGGCCCTTACAACTCTTTAATTTGGTGACTTATGAGTTGTCTGGGTTTTGACAAGTCTGAAAACCTGGCAAAATATGTGAATTTATTTCCACTGGTTCAGGGTTTTGTATGTTGTTTACCTTCAGTCTGAGGTCACTTGACATTCGCAGTATTTTTGGTTCTATTTTAAAAAAGATTTAACAGTATACTTGCTTTTGGATGGGCCTGAATGGCTCTTCCATGCTTGGGTAGGGCCCAAATGACCATCCTCAAAGAGGCCCACCTATCTGCAAATAGCTAGATTTCTGCATTACGGCCTGTAACATATGGAGAAAGAACAGTCAGATGGTAGCTAATTAGTTCCAGTACACTACGTTTCTCAGAGAAAGATTCAGAAACCATTGGAAGATGTCCAGGATTCTCAAAACCTATAGATGATGGATTGTAAAAGGTCTTGAAAGGATGAAATATTCATTTATTCCTCCAGTAATTAGCAGTCTCAATGAGGTACCAATCATAGCTATGAATGCTTAGGACAAATGCAGGTTCCTGATCACTTCCAATCACCAAGGATTCCTGTATCACCAAGCATTTTCCCATGTTTTATTGATTTTTTTTTTCCTTTTTGACAAGTAAAACTTGGTAGATTAATATGCTACTAAATTTATCCCTCGTGTGTTGTCTTGAAAGACAGAAGGTTCTCCTTTTGTAGCACAAGCAACTGGAGAGGATATTCTTCAGTGGAAATCAGGGCATCTTTACAGCTGAGCAAAATATCAGATGCCTACTTAAATGCAGAATAGCCCTTGTTACAGAATATAGAGACAGATTTTAAAGGCTAATGGGAATGTAGCGATTTTCAGTGTCATTATCTCTGTTCAGACTTCTTGGAAGATCTAATTGTTAGCAGATCACCTCAGTGAGAAATATAAGTTGTTTCACTAGAGCAGAAGCAAATATTTGTTTTAAAAAACATACAAAAAACCATATATCCAAAGTAGATCTCCTACTCCTATTTGCATATGTATATAGTTTTGTTCTAAAGTTTGGGGAGGTAGAACTATTGTTGCAATTATGAAAAGCAAAAATAACTCAATGGAACTGCACAAGAAACCCTTATTCAACACTTTGCTTTAGCTTTCTCCCTTTCTTTGAGGAAATCTGACGTTATAAGCATAACTGACTCTCTGTGGACCTCTTAAATAATTTAAAGATGCTGAGCCTCATATTCTACAGCCCAAAGATGCTGACATTATTTTAAATTAGGTTTTTACACTTAAAACATATTGAAGTGCATTTTGGGGGAGAGGACTTTCTGCTACCTGTGCTTTTTCTGTGAGCTCAGTGTTTAGCAGGAGAGTCTCGCCAAAATAATGTTCACATGGTTTCTTTTTAATTCCTTCTACCTCCAATCTTCAGACATGAGTAAGAATAGCAAGTCTATGGTGGCCTAGATATTTCATGGTAAGAAATATAATGAAAGAGAGGAGAGGAAAGGAGAGGAGAGGAGAGGAGAGGAGAGGAGAGGAGAGGAGAGGAGAGGAGAGGAGAGGAGAGGGGAGGAGAGG
>CM053583.1:223438432-223456587 GCA_028627135.1 Pseudochirops cupreus
TCTTGATACTATAGGCCAAAATATGATCCTTTTTTTAAAAAATGAAATGTAGTGGATCTCTCAAGGAGGTTAAAATGAATACATGATTTTTAATCTTGTCACACATTTTCATCCTATTCTACCTTTAGAGAGATAGTATGGCATAATGAATAAGGAGTCTTTCAAGTCAAGAAAGAACTGGGTTCAAATCCTGCCTCTGTCTAAGTCTCTAAGTTGAAGAGCCAGTGTCAATCTATATTAGTAGAGTTTCCTCACCAGGCATTCTTTACACCACTGAAATCACAAGTCTGGTACACATCCATACACACACACACACACAAATTATATAATAACCAAGATAACCCTTACCTCTATAACCAGAAGATGAAGAAATAGAATGTTGTTATCTGGCCGTACATACCATATTCACGTGAAAGTGAAAAAGGAATTACTACTCAGTGCTTGCCACATGTGGCTTCCTCAGTATGGAAATCATGCATTCTAGGGTCAGAGGAAAAGATCAGAAATTAACTATGATCAACCACACTGCTTGGCCTCCATCAGAATTTCCTTCATGTAATCAGGGCTTTCACAGTTAGATTCAATGGAAGATGACAAGGGAAGACAGGGGTGGAGGAAATCAACCGATTGTACAATTCAGAAAATTCTCCAATGTTCAAATACTCAGACCCTGGGGAAAGAGGAAGTATCAGGAACTACCCTGCTCTCTATCCTCTCTCACTCCCCACTGCAGTTAAGTGATTCAGGCTGACCAGCTCTGAGGATTTGTTTCTGACTTCAAAGGAAAAATAGAAAATCTTTTGTGGTGAGAAAATAGGCTAGCTCAGCAGCAAGGTGCTCTCTTGCTACTAGTATCCTGTAGTCAGAAGAGTATAGTAGAAATAACACTGAAAATGGAATCAAAAGGCCCTGGGTTCAAGTCCTATTTCTGACATATATTACCAGTGTGATCATGGTTAAATTACTTAACCTCTGGACTTCAGTTTATTCACTTGTAAAATAAGGGAGTTGGACTTGACGATTTTCAAGATTCTTTCCTCTTCTAAATCTATTCTACTGCCCTTGTTTGTTGCTTTACTGACTCTTCCATGCTCACAGGTAGCCTAGGTGCTAATTCTTTGCCAGATCCTAGGTTCAATTGCCCATCTCCTTCCTGGATACTGTAATACCTTGTCCAGTCTAAACTAGTGTATACTTGAATTAAATAACCACTAAACTATCTTCAGCTTTAATGCAGTGATTCTGTCATTCGAAGGTAATAATTCTTGAAATGTTTCCATCTTCGAAATTCTTTGTTTTTAAGATCTCATGCCTGGCTTGGAGGCAGTGTGGTACAGTAGATAGAACACTGGTTTTGGAATCAGAAAAAAAAAAAGATCTAGATTCAAACCTTGAATGCTGATACTAACTAGATAAATTATTTATCATCTGAGTTTTTTTTTTTATCTGAAAAATCAGAGGGTTAGATTAGACGGCCTGTAAGGCTTCTTCCAGCTCTAAAACTATGCTGCGGACCCTGCGATAGTGACCACGGGAAAAGACCTGCGGTGTCCATAATCTAGAGGGAATATAAAGAATATATATGGAGGCAATATAAGGTATGCAATGGCTTTATGTTTCTATTTCTCTCCACATTTTTCACCATGTGTGGTTAATATCATTATCTTTCCTCCTATCTATCCTACGCTGTCCTCGCCCACTGGCCAGACTTGACATGGGTGTTCATTCTATTTCTTATTTAAACTAACCCACTGGCTAAAATCCTACCTTCTGCAAGATGCTTTTCCTGATCCCCTTAATGCTAATTTATATATATTTTATATGTTACATGTTTTCCCTTCTTTGAGGACAGGATTGTTTTTGCCTTTCTTTGTATCCCTCACATTTCACATGGTACCTGGACCATAGTAGGTATTTCATAAATGATCGTTGACTAACCCTGGGTTAAGGAACCCCAGCATTCTGCCAGTGTTAGTACAGACAGACAGACAAATGGGGCAGGGTGGGGAGATTCGGCTCACAATTGCCTAAGGTGGTCTGTCAACCACAAGCGGAAGCCACGCTATCCAAAACATGCTCTTGACACCCAAACTGCCAAATCAGCTTCCTTAGGTACTGACATTTGGAGAGGAAAGAATGGTTCAAAGAGCTGGCTGATAAAAACCTTACAGAAAAGAATGTAAAATAAGAAATATGACAGCCCCAAGGCACGCTTTCACTACCCTTAGTTTGTTGTAGCTGTTATGTACATTACAGTTCAATGAGCTGGTTTGCTTTCATGGTTCACTAAGATTTGATGACTGGAAAGATTATGGTAAATGTGCTTTATAATGCATAAACTTCCTAGAGAGAAGTAGATCTTAGTGATCTCAATGTCTTTTAAATAAATAGTAATCACAGAAAGGAAAAGTTGCATTAAGGGGGTCCCACTAAAAAGACACTTACAAGCCATGTGACCCTAGGCAAGTCTTTAACCCTGTTTGCCTCAGTTCCCCATCTATAAAACGAGCTGGAGAAGGAAACGGCAAATCACTCTAGTATCTTTACCAAGAAAGCCCCAAATAAGGGAATGAAGACTTGGACATGACTGAAATGACAACTATAACAAACAAAAAAGATTCATAAAATATGCCGTTTTCATACATTTTTTCTGTGCTGCATGGAAGTATAAAAGGTTTTCATCTGTCAGCTTTCCCTTACATATTTCATGGAGCAGATTGTTGGGTTCCGATACCAAGTATTGATAGAATCATTGAGTCAAGTGTTAGATATTACGGTTCATCTTTTAACCACCTCTCTCTCTCAAAAAACCACCTAGTTTTAATTCATGAACCTACCAAGTATTCAATGATTGGTATATACTGTTGTCATTGTTGTTGAGTTGTTTCTGTAGTGTGTGACTCTTTGTGACCCCATTGGGAATTTTCTTGGTAAAGATACTGAAGTTGTTTCCCACTGACTTCTCCAGATCATTTTACAAATGAGGAAACTCAGGCAAACAGCAGTAAGTAATTTGACATGGGTCACATGGCTACTAAATGCCTGAAGCCAAATTTGAACTCACAAAGATGAGTCTTCTTAATAGTAAGCTCAATACTCTAACCACTGCACTACCTAGGTGTCTAACATATTCTATCTAGAAAATAATAATAGGAATAATAACTCACATTTCTGTAGCACCTTAAAGTCTGCAAAGTACTTTACAAAAATTATCTTATTTGACCCTTACAACAACCCAGAGAGGTGTTATTTAGATTCTCATTTTACAGATAAGTAAACTGAGGCAAACAGAGACTAAGTGACTTGCCCCATTGCCTAAGTCTCATAGCTATTGATTGAGGTAGGATCTGAACTCAGGTTTTCCAGACTCTCGATTCAGTGCTATATCCATTTTTCTACCTAGCTGTTTAATATGTTTCTTTCTTTTTCTTTTTTGCTTTTTTGGAGGGAGGAAGGCAGGGCAATTGGGGTTAAGAGACTTGCACAAGGTCACAAGGCAAGTAAGTGTCAAGCGTCTGAGGCTGGATTTGAATTCAGGTCCTCCTGACTCCAGGGCTGGTGCTCTATTCACTGTGCCACCTAGCTGCCCCTTGCTCAATATGTTCCTAACATGGATCAAGTTATAAATCTATTATCTATATCCAGTGGCAAATTGGTAAATATTTAATAGCTGGCTCTTTAACACACACACACATATACAAAAATATATGCAAATATAATCTATATTAATATTCTTTCTATCACTTTCTTAAGGGTTGAAGATTTATTTAGACAACCAATAGAACAATAAATGAACCCCTTACATGTAGCATTGGCCAATTTCTGAGATGTAAGTACACTGAAAATTTGACAATTGGCTCGGATCCAGTTCAAACTGGCTCCATTGCACCACTCCCAACACCCTCATGTTTTTGTTCTTCTCAAAGGAGATAATGTGGATAAAGTGTATTACAAACTTTTAAATTCTCGAAAAATAATTATCACAATCATTGTCATCACCATCGCTAGCTCTATGAATCATACTATAGCTTATTAGAATCATACTCTTATAGCATCAGGACTTTTAGAGACCATGAAAGTCCCCCAGTGTTCAATAACTAACCCACATGATACTGCATGATAGCCTGTTTGAAATTTTATCCTGCTTCAAAGGGTATTATCTAATTAACTAAATAAGCAATGTACATGAGCTTGTAGACCCATAGCAACTACCTACATGCCTCCTGCTAATATTATATAACTAAGTCAGATATCATAAATGTAAAAAAATTATCATGCATTTAAAACATATGTAAGTTTTGTTTTTTGTATGGACCTTGATAAGAGAAAGAGGAAGAAAAACAAAAAACAGAAACCTTGAATACCTAATTTAACAGTTGGGAAAATTAAGTCCCAAAAAGTTTTGTTAAAGAAAATAGACAGTAAACAGCAGAGACTAGAACCTCTGGCTTTTCTTCTTGTTAGTCCAGAGCTCCTCCTACCATGTCATAATGTAGTCAATGTCATTTTGAAGAGCTAATTTGCATATGTATTGTTAGTGATCTCTAATTTGTTTCACTTCAATTCCCCGTTTCCTTGCCTTTCCCCACATTTTATTCATATTATAGGAAATCAGGCTCATAGATTTGGAATTAGGAAACACATCGGAGGTTATTTAATTCATTTCATGGATTCAGAAATGGGGTCTAGAGACGTTAAATAACTTACTCAAGATGTCACAGTTAGTAATTAGAATGAGTAGAGAAGCAATTTGAAGCTAGGCCTCTAACTACATTATGAGTAACCTTTCTCCTCTTCTGTAATGATAATGTAAATGGGAAGATCTTTCCCATCCGGCAACAGGCCCATGTGCCCTGCTTAAGTCACATGGAAGCCTAAGACACGAGAGTGTGAATCGCATGAGTCTGTGGTGGGAGGAGCTTGCTGAATGGGTGGAGCAGAGCCCAGAGGAAGTTGATCAGAACAGTTAGAGCTGAGGGAGAGAGAGGAAGCAGGCAGTGAGCTGTGAGTGTTTGTTTGTGGAAAGGCCCTTGCAGGGGGAAGGCTTGGGGATAATGGTATCCTCTGCATTGTTATTGTGCACAGATTTCTTTGTTGCTATGATAGAGTTGGCTTTCTGGTGTTAGAATTCCACTTTCTGGTGTTTGAATAAATGTTTTGGTTCTGTCTTCCATGTGAAAAGTCCGTTATATTTTGGGGTTCAGAATTATGCCAGCATATTCATAGCCACTGTAGGCACTGTGAATATTGCATTGGCACTACAGACGTCCCTTGCCTAAAAAAATGGAACTACAGTATATACCCATCAATGTAGGAATGGCCAAATCATGGTATATGAATGCAATGGAATACTATTGTGCTTTATGAAATGATGAAAGAGATTATTTAAGAAAAATCTAAGAAAACTTGTATGAACTGATGTAGAGTAAAATAAGCAAAAACAAGGACAATCTATATATTGATCACAAAATTTTAAAGGAAAACAATTTTCAAAGGTTCAAGAACTCAAATCACTGAAATGTCTGATCATGACTACAAAAGACTTATGACAAAATATGCTTCTCACAGATGTAAAAGAAATTTTCAGATACAGTCAAGGTATAAAATATGTTGTTTTGTTGTAGGTGTTGCTATTACTTTGACTATGCTTATTATTTATGTAGGAGAGCTTTTTTTTTTCCTTTTGGAGAAAAGTTGTGAGGCAGAGTTAAGGAATAACTTTAGTGATCAAAAATAAGAATAGAAGACATGTAAAATAAACAAAACGTTAGAAAGAAGTTTAGAAAGAGACAGATGAGGAGAGTAGTATGAGCTTAATTTGATAACCATGTTTAATTTACTATACATTTTGAAATTAAGATTATGCAGTGGAGACTCATGGTTTCATAAACAATCATATTTATAATTATATTGTAGGTGCTCATTTCTGTTTTTTAAACTCAATCTCCCCAACTCTCCTAGATTAGAAGTACAAAAGCTCCTCATTGGTTAATTCCACTATTGATCAACCTAAGGGCTATTCCCTACCTAGACCTAATTGCCTTTCCCTAGGCAGCTTCCAATCCTGTCCCTTTTTAGCAGTGGCATATACTACTTATCACTCATATTATAATAACACATAATCAATTAGAAACAAATAGGAACAGAAATTATTGTACTAAAATTTTGGCAAACTCCATCATGCAAAGCATTTGGCTGCAATTCTCTAAGTAATAATCCTGCAAGAAACTAGCTCATAGAATGTTTGAGACACCTCAATGATCCCATGAGAAACATTTAGGCCATAGTTTTCTATGTTTGAAAAATAAGAAAAGGAAAAGAAGGCATTCTAGTGTCTTGAGTTAAGCATGAACCCATTTTCTGTCATTTACTTTATTACTAAAGTCATGGATAAGTCACTCGTATATGTCTTTGGTCTCTAAATCATGCATGTAATATTTCCAAGTCTATGCCTTTTATAACATAGTTACTTCTACCTGCAATGCCTTCTTTATTCCCTCATCTCTCCAATTTTTATTGCAGGAAAGACAGAACTATACTGGCATATTCATAGCCATAGGCACTGTGAATATTGTGTTGGCACTACATCTTCTATGCTGTCTTTTGGAAGAAAGCAACCCACTGGATGAGGAAAAGGAGGTATCTTACAATTTTCTGAAAACATCTAGCTTATTATTTCTTTTGTGACAATAATATTCCATCACAATCATATACCACAAATTGTTAAATCATTCCCCAATTGATGGGTATTCCCTCAATTTCTCATTCTTTGCTATCAGAAAAGAATTCCTATAAATATTTGGGAATAGTTCCAAATTGCTCTACAGAATGGTTTAATCAGGTTACAACTTCACCAACAATGTATTAATGTCTCAATTTTTCCACATTCCCTCTAATCTCTCTCTCCTTTTAGCATGTCCCTCTTCAAAAGTGTTTTACTTCTATTGCCTCACCAAATCCACCCTCCCCTCTATGAGCATCCCCACTTCTCTTATCTCCTTCCCCTCCTACTTTCCTATACGATAAGATAGATTTCTATATCCAATTAAGTGTGTGTTATTCCCTCTTTGGACAAATTCCAATGAGAGTAAGCTTCAAGCATTCCCTTCCACATCACATTCTACCTCCATATTCCCCTCCACTATAATAGCTCTTTCTTGCCTCCATTACGTCAGATAATTTACCCCATTCTACCTCTCCCTTTTCCTTTCTCAAAACACATTCCTCTTTCTCACAACACATTCCTCTTTCTCACCCTTTAACTTTTTTTTATTCATATTCAACTCACACCTGTGCCATATATATGTGTGTGTGTGTGTGTGTGTGTGTGTATAAAATCTGTGTGTATAAACATATATATATATAAATATATATATATATATATATATATATATATATATATATATATATATATATATATATATATATATATATATATAATGTATATATTCCTTCTAACTGTCCTAATAATGAGAAATTTCTTATGAGTTACAAATATCTTCCTATGTTGGAATGCAAATAGTTTAACCTTATCAAATCCCTTATTATTTCCCTTTCTGGTTGACCTTTTTTTTTGCGTCTCTTGAGTCTTGTATTTGAAAGTCAGTTTTTCTATTCAGCTGCGGTCTTTTCATCAAGAATGCTTGAAAGTCCTCTATTTCTTTGAATGTCTATTTTTTTCCCCTCAAGGATTATGCTCAGTTTTACTGGGTAGGTGATTTTTAGTTGTAATTCTAGTTCTTTTGCCATCTATAATTCCACATTGAAAACCCTTCAGTCCTTTAATGGAGAAAAATCTAAATCTTTTGTTATCCTCACTATGGCTTCACGTTACTTGAAGTTTTTTCTTTCTGTCTGCTTGCAATATTTTCTCCTTGACCTGGGAACTCTGGAATTTGGCTATCTGGGGATCTCTTTCAAGAGGTAATTGGTTTATTCTTTCAATTTCTATTTTACCATTGGTTCTAAAGTATCAGGGCAGTTCTCCTTGATAATTTCTTGAAATATGATGCTAGGTTCCTTTTCTGATCATGGCTTTCATGAAGTCCAATAATTTTTAAATTATGTCTCCTGGATCTGTTTTCCAGGTCAATTATTTTTTTTTGTTTTTGTTTTTTTAATATTTCACATCATCTATTTTTTCATTATTGTGGTTTTCTTTTATTGTTTCTTGTTATCTCATAGAGTCATCAGCTTCCACTTGCTCAATTCTAATTTCTAAGGAATTATTTTCTTCAATGAGGTTTTATGCCTCTTCTTCCATTTGGCCAATTCTTCTTTTAAAACTATTCTTCCCCTTGTTGGATTTTTGTATCTCTTTTACAATTTGGTCTATTTGATTTTTTAAGGTGATATTTTCAAAAGTATATTTTGTGTCTCCTTTTCCAAGCTGTGGGCTTGTTCTTCATGATTTTCTTGAATCAATCTCATGCCTCTTACCAGTTTTTCCTCTACCTCCCTCACTTGATGTTTAAAATCCTTTTTTCAGCTCTTCTATGACCTGCAACCAATTCATAATTTTTTGGAGGCTTTGCACATGGGAATCATGACTTTGCTATCTTCTTCTGAGTGTATGTTTTGATTCTCCTTGTCACTATAGCTCATTTTCCCAACGTAGTCATTGACTTTTAACTCTTTGCTAAAGAGTAGCTCTGTTTTCAGAGGGGAGGAAGTATTGTCCAAGTTCAGTGGTTTTGTGCAACTGTTTTCACAGATCCTTCTAGTGACCTGTAAGTTTTCAGTTCTTCCAAGGTGTTATGATCTAAGAAGAGGTGTGCTTACTATTCTCCTGGCCTGTTCTCTGGTCTGTGAGTGACCCTGAGCATTCTTTTCTGTCTTGGAATGGCTATGAGGATCCCTGCTCCCTTTTAATTGCAAATTCTGATGTTTTAATGTTCATCCTCACCCAGGGACTGCCACCCAGGACTACAATCTGGATCTGACATGTACAAAGCAACAGTTTCCGCAAAGAAACCCCCTGTAATGTCCTTCTGATCAATTGTTTGATCCTCTTACCATCTGTGAACTGAGATGTCTGGAAGCAGTTGCTGTGGCTGCTGACTCATTCCCTCCTAAGGCATGTTTCTTGTTTCCTTAGGTTTGGTCTGCACTAGTGCTATCTCACTGGACTGCACCCCACTCTCAACCTGATGTGACAAATTTTTCCTGACAGACTTTTAAGTTGTCTTGGCCTATAAATTTATTTTACTTCATCCTTTTGTGGGTTCTACCACACCAGGATTAGTTTTTAGGGTATTATTTAAAGGTCTTAGGAGGGGTTTAGGGGAAATCTCAGGCAAGTCTCTGCCTTCTCTTCACCATGTTGAGAAATATTTGTCATGCTAGCAGCTGATCGCTCCTGGAGTATGAGAAGAAATTGACTTAGGCTGACAGTATATATATATATACCCTAAGTATAGGGAAAGTAACCTCCAAAAAGTTCAAAGAAAAAATAAGTAGCATGCCATGATCTAAAATACATGATCTAAAATAATCTAAAAGTCATCATAGGAAATACTCACAAATGAAATTCTGAAGTCACATAGGAAAATATTAAGGAGGAAAAAATTGGATTTTTCTGAAGATGCTGATGGACGCACACAGAAATAACAAATCAAGGTTAAAAAAAAAAAGAAATGTACAGAAAATGGAAGTGAGACCAGATAATAGAGGATTAATATAAATGAAGGATGGTTATGTAAAAATAGTATCAGGAATGCAAAAGTTCAAAATGTACTAAGGGTTGTACTAAAATGTACTAAATTTAGTACAAAATGTACTAAAAACAGCATTTTACTTTTTCTGTAAGCTAGTATTTGGAGACAGAAGAGGATCAAAGAAGTGATAGGGTCTTTATTTGTAGTGAACAGGAATCATAACAACTGACCAAAAAGAGAAGGAAAAAGTTGCTCAATTTTTATTTGGCTTTTGTTTTCTCTGCCAATGACCTTTGCCCTTGAGATGATCAAAGGAAAAAAGTGACTAACAGGTAGTCAATACCTAAGGTCATTAAGAAAATAATAAGAGAACATCTAATTGCCCTTGATGAATTCAAATTTGATTCAAATGAATTATATCTTTGTTACTGGAAAAAATGTCAAAAACAATTGTTGCACCACCTTCAGTGATATTTGAAAGATCATGTAAAGCAAGAGGGGTACCATAATACTGAAGAAAGGCAAATGTTGATCCAATTTTCTTAAAATATGGTGAAAAGAGAGTCTGGAAACTATTGACCAGGGAGCTTGACTTGAACTTATGTGGAAACTTTAGATCATATATTAAATAGTCTAGTAAAGAAAGCAGAAGTCACCAAGAACCTGTAGGGCTACCTCAAGAGCACATCATGATAGACTAATCTCATTTCCTTTTTATTTTAAGAGGATTATTAAGCTAATACGAGGGAATAGTATGAATATCGTGTACCTGAACTTTTGCAAATCTTTTGATATAATATATGATTTAATTATTATGGCTAGAGATATGGAAGAGAAGATAATAAAATTAAATATGTACAGAAGTGTTTGGATGACCAATCTGAAAGAGTAGTTGTTGATGCCAACATGTCAAAAGGTCTCTGGTGGAGTACCCCCAGAGATCTCTGCTGAGGCCTGTGATGTTTAACATTTTTTAATCAGTGAAGTGCAGAGAAGACAGATGGCATGCTCATGAAACTTGCAGATGTCACAAAGCTAAGAAGAATAAATAATACACTGAATGACAGAGTCAGCTTCCCAAAAGACACAGACAGGATAGAGTATTGGGCCAAATTTAATAAGACTGAATTCAGTGGGGGTACAACTGGGCACAAAAATCAAAATCATGAATATGAGATCAGATCATAGTTGTTTTGAAAAAGATCTGGGGGTTTTAGTGGACTTTAAACTCAACAGGAGGCACCAGTGTGCTGTACATTGTCATGTCCTTGTGATATTGGACTCTATAGAAGGACTCATAGCCAGGATCAGGGAGAATCCCACTGCAATCTGCCCTATTTGGACCTCATGTAGAATGCTGTATTATTTCTGTTTGCTGCAGTTTAAGATGATTACTGGTCAGTGAGAGACTTCCCAAAGGATAATGAAGGAACGTGAGCTCCTGTCATATGAGAAAAGTTGAAGGAATCAGATATTTTTAATCGGGAGGAGAGAAATGGAGGAGGGAGATAGAGAGATAGGCAGTTACTATTATATGTGTGTGTGTGTGTATTACATACATATATGTATATATAAGCTAGTATTAGCACAATATTTTAAGGTTTGCAAAACACTTTATGAATGTTATTTCATTTTATCTTCACAAGAGTCCTGGGAGACAGGAACTATTATTATCTTCATTTTACAGACGAGGAAACTAAAAAAGAGGTTAAATGATTTGTCTTAAGTCACATAGCCAATGATTGTTTGAGGCTGTATTTGAACACAGGTATTCCACATTCCAGAGACAAAATTAAAATAGAGATGTTTTCTCTATATAGGGATGTCTCTATCTCAATTTACATCTTTATCTATCTATCCTTATGTTTACCTATTTATAAATAGAGATTAGAAATATAGAGCCCCAATCTCTCCAAATGCCTGTAAAAAATTACTCTAAACAAATTCTAAAGCAGCAGAACCCACAAAAAGACAAGTGAAACAAATGCCCAAGATGACCTGGAAGTTGACAGGAAAGGTCTGTTGCACCAGGCTGAGAGAGGAGCACAGTATATTGTAGGCTGTACCAGCACAGCCTGGGCCCCAGGAAACTTAGAGCAGGCCTCAGGGGACTGAATCACTGACAGCCATTGTGGTTTCCAGACTTTTCAACCCACAACCATCAAAGACAACTTAGAAGCCAGTAGGAAAGGTCTGTTGCACCTGGGTGGGAGAGGAACACAGTCCAGAACAGACTGCCTCAACACAGCTCTAGCTCCAGCAAACCAGGAGCAGGCCTTGTGAGTGAATGAATCAACAATGGCAATGGCAGTGGTGACAGTGGTGGTGTCAACAGTGGTAGTGACTGTTTCCTGAGCTCTCAGTTCACAGAGGATGAGAGCATACAAAAACTGAACAGAAAGAAATTATAGGCTATCTCTTTGCTATTACTGAGGCAGGATTCTGTTGTTTTGTCATATTTGGATCTGGGTCACAGTCCTAGGTAGCAGTCCAGGGCAAGGAAGGGCATTGGCATAGCAGAGCTTGTGACAGCAGTGGAGAGGGAATACTCCTCAGAGTTCCAGAGCAGAAAATAATTCTAATGGTCACTCACAGACAATTACTTTGGTGACAAGGAAGATACAAACACGCACTCAGAAGAAAATAAGTCAAAGTAAAAGTCCCTTAATCCAAAGTCTCCAATAAAAAATATAGACTGATCAGAGGCCATGGAAGAGCTCAAAAAGGATTTTAAAAATCAAGTAAGAAAAGTAGAGGAAAAATTTGGAAGAGAAATGAGAATGATGCAAGAAAATCATGAAAAATGAGTCAACAGTTTGGAAAAGGAGACACAAAAAAATACTGAAGAAAGTAACACCTTAAAAAATAGACTAAGTTAAATGTCAATGAGGTCCAAAAAGTCAATAAGGAGAAGAATGCCTTAAAAAGCAGAATTGACCAAATGGAAAAGGAGGTCCAAAAGCTCTCTGAAGAAAATAATCCCTTCAAAATTAGAATGGAGCAAATGAAAGCTCATAACTCTATGAGAAATTAAAAAAACAATAAAACAAAACCAAAAGAATGAAAAAAAAAATAGAAGGCAATGTGAAATATCTAATTTGGAAAACAACTGACATGAAAAATAGATCCAAGAGAGATAATTTTAAAATTAGTGAATTACCTTAAAGCCATGATAAAAAAAAAACAAAACACAAAAGCCTAGACATCATCTTTCAAGAAATTATCAAGGAAAACTGCCCTGATATTCTAGAATCAGAGAAAGAAATTGAAATAATTCACCAAACACATACTGAAAGAGATCTCAAAATGAAAACTGCCAGGAGTTTTATAGCCAAATTTCAGAGTTCACAAGTCAAGGAGAAAATATTGCAAGCAGCCAGAAAGAAACAATCCAAGTATTGTGGAACTACAATAAGTGTAGCACAAGATTTAGCACCTTTTACCTTAAGGGATAAGAGGGCTTGGAATATGATATTCTTGAGGTCAGAGGAGCTAGGATTATATACCCAGCAAAACTGAGTGTAATCCATGAGGAGGAAAAACTTATATTTAATTATGTGGAGAAATGTAATTCATTCTTGTGAAAATACCAGAACTAAGTAGAAAATCTGACTTTTATATACAAGACTCAAGAGAAATATGAAAGGTAGAAGAAGGAAAACTCTGTGCACTTCCCCCATAACCACCACAAATAATTATAAAATATGACTAAAAAAACTTTAGAGCAGCTACCATAGCATGGCTGCTCCAGAGCTCCCAGCCTGCAGTTTGTAGGGGGAGCAAATGACCATTCAGAGGAGAAATTGCTCTTGCTTTAACCTGCTTGGATCTGGATCACTGTCTTGGGTGGAGGTCCTTGGGTGTGTGACCCCAGCCAGAGTTTGTGGAGGCTTCAGAGAGGGCACCCAACTATTAGCTCTGGCAGCTGAGAAAACCCCAGAGATTTGAGACAAAGCTCTCCTCTCTGGAAGCAGAGTTCTACTGGGACAAAAAGCTCAAAAGTCAAGTAATTGAGTAGCAACATGAGCAAGCAAAGGAAACAAAGCAAACACAGCAGTCAAACCTTAGATTCCTTTTTAGAGGACAAAAAGGATCAAAGCTCTGGAATGGGAGGAAGACAACACAGTCAGAACTACTGCACCAAAAGCTTCCAAGAAAAATATGAACTGATTACAGGCCATGGAGGAGCTCAAGAAGGATTTTGAAAATCAAGTAAGAGAAGTGGAGGAAAAATTGGGAAGAGAAATGAGAAACTCATGAAAAGAGAGTCAACAACCCAAATGAAGAAAATAACACCTTAAAAAATAGACTAACTCAAATGGCAAAAGAGGCTCAAAAAGCCAATGAGGAGAAGAATGCCTTAAAAAGCCCAATTTGCCAGATGGAAAAAGAATTTTAAAAGGTGACTGAAGAGAATAATTCTTTCAGAATTAGATTGGAGCAAATAGAAGATAATGACTTTATGAGAAATCAATATACTATTAAACAGATCCAAACAAATGAAAAAAATAGAAGGCAATGTGAAATATCTCACTGGAAAAACCACTACCCTGGAAAATAGATCCAGGAGAGAGAATTTAAAAATTATTGGACTACCTGAAAGCCATGATCAAAAAAAGATCCTAGAAATCATCCTTCAAGAAATTCTCAAGGAAAATTGCCTTAATATTTTAGAACCAGAGGACAAAACAGAAATTGAAAGAATTTACCAATTACCTTTTGAAAAAGATCCCCAAAAGAAAACTCATAAGAATATTATAGCCAGGTTCCAGAGTTCCAAGATCAAGCAGAAAATATTACAAGCAGTCAAGAAGAAACAATTTGAATATTGTAGAAACAAAATCAGAGTAACACAAGATCCAGCAGCTTCTACATTAAGGAATTGAAAGATTTGGAATATGATATTCTGGAGGTCAAAAGAGCTAAGATTAAAACCTACCCAGCAAAACTGAGTATAATGTTTCAGGGGAAAATATGATCATTCAATGAAATAGAGGCCTTGCAAGCATTCTTGATGAACAAAAAAGTTTAATAGAAAATTTGATATTCAAATACAAGAAGCAAGAGAAGCATGAGAAGATAAACAGGCAAAAAAAATCATAAGG
Source organism: Pseudochirops cupreus (assembly GCA_028627135.1). NCBI lineage: Eukaryota > Metazoa > Chordata > Mammalia > Diprotodontia > Pseudocheiridae > Pseudochirops > Pseudochirops cupreus. The sequence goes on from CM053583.1 coordinate 223,453,194, forward strand.
AACTTATCAAAGTTAAACTATTTACATGACTACATGGAAAAACAATAACTGTAACTTTTGAAACTTTTTTCAGTATAAGGATAGTTGAAGGGAATATAAATGTGTGTGTGTGTGTGTGTATATATATATATATCTATATATATATATATGCACACACATATGTATACATACATCTATGTCTATATAGGAGTGTATATATGTATATGAATACATATGTGAGTGTGTGTATGTATGTGTACAGGTATACATAGTCAGAGGGTACAGGATCAATTGAATAGGAAGGGATGATATTTAAAAAATAAAATTAAGAGGTGAGAGAGGAATATAATGAGAGGAGATAGGGAGAGACAGAATGGGGTAAATTATGTCATATAAAAGAGGCAAGGGAAAACTGTTACAATGGAGAGGAAGTACAGGAAGGCAAAAGGGAATGGGTCAACCTTACATTGAATTTGGCTTAAGGAGGGAATAACATACACACTAAACTGAGTATCTTATCCTACAGGAAAATAGAGGGGGAGGGGGGCAGGAGGGAGGATGATAGAAGGGAGGGCAGATTGGGCAGTAGGGTCATTAGTAGCAGACATTTTTTAAAAGGGACAGGGTCAAAGTAGAAAATAGAACAACTGGGGGGTGGAATAGGATGGAGGGAAATATAGTCAGTCTTTCAAGATATATCCACTATGGAAATGTTTTGTGTAACTACACATGTACAACCTATAGTGAATTACTTATCTTCCCAGTAAAGGTGGGTGATGAGAGAAGAAGGGAAAGAATCTGGAATTCAAAGTTTTAAAATCAAATGTTTAAAAATAATTATTATTACAATTATTTTTACCTGCATTGGGAAATAAGATATACAGGCACTGGGGTATGGAGATCCATCTTGCCCTACTGTAAAGTTGGAGGGGGTCTAGAGGAGGACATAGGAGAGAGCAGATTGGGGGGAGAGAGTATTCAGGGGAATCACTGTTCTGGGGTTGTGGGCAGGGGAAAGATGGGGAGAACATTTGTAAATCAAAACCTTACGGAAATGAATGTTGTAAACTAAAAATAAACAATTTTTTTTAAAAAGAGAAGCATGAAAAGATAAACAGGAAAGAACAATCATAAGGGACTTATTAACGTTGAACTGTTTACATTCCTACATGGAAAAATAATATTTGTAACTCATGAGACATTTCTCATTATTAGGGTAGTGAGAGGGAATATATATATATATGTATATATATGTATATGTATATATATGTTATATATAATATATATATATATACACACATACATACATACATACACACACACACATATATATATATATTTATGGACAGTGCGCAAAGTCAGTTTAATGTGAAGAAATTACATAAAAATAAAACTAAGGGGTTAGAGAGGTGTTTAGTGAGAGAAGGAGAAAGGGAGAGGTAGAATGGGATAATTATCTCACATAAAAGAGGCAAGAAAAAAGTTTTACAGGGGGGAAAGGAGGGAAGTGAGAGGGAATGAATGAAAATTATTCTAGTCAGAATTGGCTTAAGGAGAGAATAACATACATACTTATCTGGGTATGGAAATCTATCTTACCCTATAGGAAAGTAAGGGCAAGGGGATAAGAGAGAAGGGGTGGTTGAAGGGAGGGCAGATTGGAAGAGGGGGCAATAAGAAGCAAACATTTTTGAGGAGGGCAGGGTGAAAGGAGAGAATAAAATAAATAAGGACTGAATAGGGAAATGTAGTCTTTCAAAAATGATTATGGAAATGTTTTGCATGTCACACATGTATAATCTATATCAAATTGCTTGCCTTCTCAATGAGGATAGGTATGGAGGGAGGGAGGGAGAGAATTTGGAACTCAATGTTTTTTTAAAAAAAAAGAATGTTAAAAATTATTTTTATATGTACCTGGGAAATGAGATACATGGGCAATAGTGTGTAGACATCTATCTTGCCCTACAGGAAAATAGAAGGGGAAGGGAATAAAAGAAGGCAGGGAGTGGGGGAGGTGATAGAAGGTAGGTCAGATTGGTGGAAGGGGTAAAATTGTTTTTACATGTAACTGGGGAGAAATTAAATACTAGATAAATACAAAAAAAGAAATAGAGATAGAGAGATAGAGATATGACACTATTATGCAGTGAGGATACAGACAGAAGAAGATAGTTCATATGCACATGTCTCTCTTCAACTCTGCATGCTCCAGTATTGGCTGCATCATTTATAGCATACTCCCCTTCCTTGTATAGGCTGCCCCCAAAAGCTTAAAACTGCACTAAGATTTTTGGAACACCTTATATATGACCTTACTTCAGCCTTGCTGACAGTTGCTACATGCTTACTTTCTGACCCCAGTCTTCTGCTGAAGTTTACTAAGGAACATACTAAAATCTGATGGTTGCTATTCTAGTGATTTAGTCCCTTTACTACACTGAGCCTCATTTTCCTTGTAGGGAAGAGGCTGGACTAAACAGTCTCTGAAATATATGATCCTATGTCACTATGACCAACCAGATATAGTCCAGTCACGGAGTTACTAACTATCCCAGACTATACCCCTGGTACAAATATTTATCATTTCTATACATATATAAAGTATTTATTTTGGAAAAGCTACAAGTTTTAAAAATTAATTTAATTACTTGATTCAAACTTTGGCAGTAGCCAGAAAGCTATTGTCATGATTGAGAAATAATACTTGACAATAGGATCAAGGAGAAATAAAACTTCCTTTATAAATCATGAACCTACTTTTTATTTTATTTTTGTTAAATTAACTATTGTTTATTTTTAGTTTACATCATTGATTTCCACAAGATTTTGATTTACAAATTTTCTCCCAGTCTTTCCCCTACCCACCCCCCCAAAACAGTGATCCCACTGTATACCCCCTCCCCCAATCTGCTCTCTCCTATATTCTCCCCCATCACCCCTCTGACTTGCTGGTACAGCAAGATGGATCTCCCTATCCCAATGCCTATATATCTTATTTTCCAGTTGCATGTACATTTTAGAATTTTAAATTCTAGAATCTTTCCCTTCCTCCCTCGTCACCCACTCCCACTAGAAAGACAAGCAATTCAATACAGGCCGTATATGTGTAGTTACACAGAGCATCTCCACAATGGACATATTGTGTAACATTGATGATATTTCCTTCCTTTCTATCCCACCCTCCCATTGTTCTATTCTCTAGTTTGTCCCTGCCCCTTTACAGAAGTATGTGCTTCTAACAACCCTCCCCCCCAACCTGCCCTCCCCTCCATCATCCCCCCTCTCATCCCCTTCCCCCCTACTCTCCTGCAGGGCAAGATACCCAATTTACAGTGTATGTCATTTCCTCCCTAAGCCAAATTCAATAAGAGTAAGGTTGGCCCATTCCTTTTGCCTTCCTGTTCTTCCCCTC
>CM053583.1:223456687-223494604 GCA_028627135.1 Pseudochirops cupreus
GTCTCTCCCATTCTGTCTTCTCTCATTCTATTCCTCTCCCACCTCTTAATTTCACCTTTTAAAATATCATCCCTTTCTACTGAATTGATCCTGTGCCCTCTGTCTATGTACACATACATACTCACACTCCCATATGTATTCATATGCATATAGACATATGTGTATATACATATCTATATCTATATATAGATCTATCTATCTATCTATCTATCTATCTATCTATCTATCTATCTATATATATATATTCCCTTCACCTATCCTCATACTGAGAAAAGTCTCATAAATTGCAGTTATCGTTTTTCCATGTTGGCATGTAAATAGTTCAACTTTGATAAGTTCCTTATGCTTTCTTTTCCATGTTTACCTTTTCATGCTTCTTGTATTTGAATGTCAAATTTTCTATTCCGTTCTGGTTTTTTCCTCAAGAACACTTGAAAGTCTTCCACCTCCCTGAATGACTATATTTTCCCCTGAAACATTATACTCAGTTTTCCTGGGTAGGTGATTCTGGGTTTAAATCCTAGCTCCCTTGATCTCTGGAATATCATATCCCAAGCCCTATGGTTCTTTAATGTAGAAACTGCTAGATCCTGTGTTATCCTGATTGTGTTTCCGCAATATTCAAATTGTTTCTTTTTGGCAGCTTGTGATATTTGCTCCTTGATCTGGGAACTCCAGAACCTGGTGATAACATTCCTAGGAGTTTTCTTTTGGGGATCTTTTTCAAGAGGTGATTGGTGAATTCTTTCAAGTTCTATTTTGCCCTCTTGTTCTAAAATATCTGGGCAATTTTCCTCAAGAATTTCTTGAAGGATGATTTCTAGGTTCTTTTTGTGATCATGGCTTTCAGGGAGTCCAATAATTTTTAAATTTTCTCTTTTGGATCTATTTTCCAGGTCAGCGGTTTTTCCAGTGAGATATTTCACATTGCCTTCTATTTTTTCATCTTTTCAGATCTGTTTAATAGTATATTGAACTTTCTTTGCCTCCAGAGCTAGAAGCAGTCTGAAGCAGCAGCCCTGCAGCCACCTCTACATGGCTGCTTCAGAGCTCGTGGCCTGCAGATTGCAGAGGGGCAAGTGACCATTCAGAAGCTAAGTGCTCTTGCCTTAACCTGCCTAGATCAGGATTGTGGTCTTGGGTGGGAGTCCTGAGGAGCATTTTCAGTGAGTCATAGCTGGTGGGGGCTGTGGAAACCGTGGCCTCCTGATAACTCCAGCAGCTGTGAAAACCCCAGCAATTTGGGACAGAGCTCTCCCCTTTGAAAGCAGAGTTCTACTGAGCCCAAAAGTCAAGTGAATGACTGGCAACATGAGCAGACAAAGGAAGCAAAGAAAGTTCAGCAATCCAACTTTAGATTCCTTTTTTGGGGACAAAAAGGATCAAAGCATGGAATGGAAGGAAGACAACACAGTCAGAACTCCCTCACTAAAAGCTTCCAAGAAAAATGTAGACTTGTTACAAGCCATAGATCAGCTTAAGAAGGGTTTTGAAAACCAAATAAGAGAAGTGGAGGAAAAATTGGGGAGAGAAATGAGAATGATGCAAGACAATCATGATAAGAGAGTGAACAAAATGACTTTAGAAAATAACACCTTAAAAAATAGACTAACTCAAATGGCAAAAGAGGCTCAAAAAGCCAATGAGGAGAATGCTTAAAAAGTCAAATTTGCCAGATGGAAAAATAATCTCAAAAGCTTGCTGAAGAGAATCATTCCTTCAGAATTAGAGTGGAGCAAATGGAAGCAAATGACTTTATGAGAAATCAATATACTATTAAAGTACCTTCTACATATTAAGTCACATGTTTCTCCTCAAAGGTCACTGAGCCTCAAAGGTAGAACAAGATTAAAATATCCTCAAACTGTACTCAAAAGTTTGACAAAAATTCCAGGGTATCCCATATCAACTTCTTCTCAAAAATCCAAAAAAAATTAGTATCCAATTTACTTGACCACTCACAAAACCTGCATGAGTAGTTAAAAGTAAAAAATAAAATATCTGACATACTCTGGTTATGTTACCTCTTTTAAGTCTTCTCACAAATTTAGAAGTGGAAGATTCTTGTACTGCCAAGGTCTATAGTGGCTGAGAAGATGAGAAATCTTCACATGAGAGAAACAGTCACTATTTTCAAACTTATAAAGTGTATAGTACAAATAAATCTAGAATAATAATAATATGAGGAGGAGGAGGAAGATGATAGGACAAGAAAAGAATTGAACTCATGGTTTAGGGTACTTCCCTGATGTAGATCAGTACCTGCTTTGCAATATATAGTCAAAAATTTATGGAGTTTCTAAATCTGGGATTTTGAACATGATAAAGCTATAGATAGAAAGAGAGATAGAGAGATAGAAAGATAGAGAGATAGATGATAGATAGATAGATAGATAGATAGATGGAAAGACAGATAGATGATAGATATGTAGATAGATACATTGATAGAGACAGACATTTCTCTATCAATCTATCTCTATATGTGTATACACATATATACATAAGTGTGTGTATGTATGTATAGACAAATTTATTCAACAACTATTTTTAACATAACTGGGGATTTTTTGCAGTCTTATGGATTTTATTTTATGCACTGGAAATCATTATGAGAAGAAACCATAGGTTACACCAGACCACTAAGGGGTTCATGACGCACTCAAAAAAGGTTAAAAGCCTTTTCTTAAAGATTTGCCTAGGGAACTAGTGTTTTAGATGGCTTAATTGAGAGCTTCCTAGACAGTACATGTTAGAAGTAGGATTTGAATACATGTCTTCCTCATGCCAAAACCTGTTCTCTATCCACTGCATCAAGCTGCCTTTATTGATACCAGTAAGAGTAATTCAGTAATTCACATTTCCATCTGTCTTTAAGGCATTTAATAATATCATCATCATTGTCGTCATCATCACATTTATTTTTGTAGTTTGCAAAGAACTTTATAGATATTATGTCATTTGATCCTTGCCAATGGTAATAAAACTAGTAAGTAGCTGAGCCCTCATTTGAACTTAGTTCTTCCTGATTCTAGGTCCACCAATCTATCCACCATGTTACTAGCTTCCATATATGCATACCTATATGCATGCATGAATGTATATATTCATGTATCTGGATGTGCATATGTGTATACATATACACACATATATATATTTATATGTGACTTTGGGATAAGGAATAAGCATAACATATATATATATATATAATACAAAAATGCATAAATGTATCTATAACAAGTATATCTTCAATATATGAAAAACAATAGATCAGTGGATAAAGAGCTGGTCTTCTTATCAGAAACACCTGAATTTGGATTCTGCCTCTGATTCATACTGGCTATCAATCCCTAAGCAACTCACTTTACCTCCCATGGATGAAGTCACGGGTCCAGTCCTACCCTTCATTTATTCCACTCCAAGGGAACCGCAATTAATATAACATGGGCAAGCTTTCTCACATATATTATCTCATTTGATCTTCACAACCACTCTGGAGGTGGGCACTATTACTATTTGCATTTCACAGATGAGAAAACTGAAGCTGAGGCACATTAAATGGTAAATCCAAGGTCACATAGCTACTAAGTATTTGAGGTAGGATTTGAACAAAGGTCTTAGTAACTCCAAGTTCAGTGCTTGATCCATATACCAACTCAGTACCTCTATATCATACATAAGACACTATACCATTTTTAGCGTGATTTCATCCACAATGCCTTGCTTCATCCTCACAACTAGGGAGGTCCCTTAAAGATTCTGTGCCTCAGTTTCCTCATTTACCAAGTAGGAGTTGGGCATAATGACCTCTAGCTCATAAGCTATGAGTATATGAATTCTTTAAAGTGGCAGGGCAGAGAGTATTATTTCCATATTACAAATGAGGAAACAGTTTCAGAAATACTAAATGACTTGGCTAAGGACATATAGGTAGTACTAAAAATGGCAGAGCTAGCTATCAGATCAAACAATCTACCTCTCAGCCACTGTTCTTTTCACTATGCCGGGCTACAAGGCTCACAACTGAAAACAGATCAGAAACTAAAGGAAAGCTCAATGAGGTTTCTGCACAGATTATGTTTCTATTGTTTGGTTGAATTTTTTGTTTGTTTATTTGTTTTACCACTTGGGTATATTTTTAAATGGCTGAAAAATAAAAATATTCATCCTATGAAATAAAATTTTACATAAGTGAATAGAAAACATCAGATCTTTGTCCCCACTTCTAGTTACAGCTGCCTCTATAGGTAGCTAGGTGGTGCAGTCAAGGAGCAAGTCTAGCCTGTAGGCTAGGAAAATCTCCGTTAAAAGATAGCCTCATATGCTTACTAGATGTGTGACCCTGAGCAAATCACCTAACCACTGTCTGCCTATTTCCTCAATTATAATATAGGGAAAATAATAGCATCCACCTCCCACAGTTGTTTTGAAGACCAAAAGAGATAATATTTTTAACACACAGCATGGTGCCTGGGACATTATAAATGCTTAATGAATGTTTTTTTTCCATCCTTGGTTCCTAATTTACATTTGTTTTCCCAGATGCCTCCCAAAGCCCTTAAAATACTTTGTCATGGCATGTTTGGACCTCATAATTGGTGATTTCTGTCTTTTGGAACCTTTCGCTTAAAAAAAAAAAGAAAGAAAAATAAAAGCAGAGTGTTCTATCTCAGTGCTTTGATACAGACTTAACCAAAAGTGCGAAAGACTAGACAAGACAGAAGCAAGGAATTCTAAAAGCTTCATTGGTGTTGACAATTCTTCAGAGATGAACTTGGTGTCAGAAGATGGATTACTTGGAGAAAGTATAATCGTACTTTAGTCTTTTCCATTTTTTTCCTTTCAATGAATTGGGGTTCATTAATTAAGTGTTCCGTACATTGATATGTGCTTTGTGCTGAAACAAAAGAGAATTTCAATGACAGATATACAACAATCATGCAAATTTCTTGCTTTTCATATTCATAAACCCTGCACCTAACATAGCCAGCTTCACAGCCTCAGTAACACACCTCCAGGGTAAACAGCTGAAAAAAGAGGCAGTCAGCAAGTATTTTACATGGAATGTTTAAAAGGAGGGAAAAAGTTTTGAAAACTTTAGGGATGCAAATTACTTCTCCTAAAGGCACAAGCAAAGTTGAGAACATCTCAAAGATTTCAACCAGATGTCAAGAAAACATACTAAACTTGGTCATACATCTTAGATTTGCAGAGGCAATACAGGGAAACTGTTTGCCTGCTTGAATTCAGGAAAAAATCCATAAACTTTATGGAGGACCATTAAGAGTTTGTGACAGGATTATAGATTTAGAACTTTGAAGGAATTTAAAGGTCATCTAGGCTAACTCTCCCATTTTATAGATGTATTATCAGAAGACCTAAAAATTTTAGTTACTTGCCCAACAACACGGTTAGTAAATGACAAAAACAGGATTTGAACCTTGGTCTCCTGACTCTACTTCCAATGCTCTTTCTATTATACTATGCTGACATCTCCACTGGTAGTCATTTTTCAAATGGTGAAATTATAAATATCTTGAAGGAATTTGGAGTTTGGTGTCAGAGGTGACACATGTGTGTCAGAATGCTCTGACACACAGGTCAGAGCATTCAAATGGTGGCTCTGTTACCTATTACAAGTGTAACCTTGGTCAAGGCATTCAGTCTCTTTTGTACATGCACAAAGAACATTTCAGTGTATATAAAATACTTGATTTCTTTCAACTAAAAAATGAGAGAGAATAATTGCATGACCTCAAAAATCCCTTCTGGGGCAGCTAGGTGGTGCAGAGAGCACCAGCCCTGAAGTCGGGAGGGGGTGGGGGGAAGGGACCTGGGTTCAAAACTGGCCTCAGACACTTAACACTTACTAGCTATGTAACCTTGGTCAAGTCACTTCATTCCAATTGCTCTGCCTTCTCCCCTCAAAAAAAAAATCCCTTCCAATTTTAAATCTCTGATTCTATGATTCTTTATTGCCTGAATGAATCAGTTTTTACTCCCGTGGTTATCTCAACCAGTGACTGTCCTCAGAACGAATAGATACTGGAAAGGGAAATGCATCATACAGAGAGTTTATGTGACTGTCTAGTGTTTCTATTAGAGCAAAGAGATAGAACAGAAATTAGATTGCCACCTATCACGGATTCTTTAGACTTAATGAGAATTTGAGCTAGATAATTTTAATGTGCCATCCAGCTCCCAGTTTCTGTGTTATTATAAAACCCAGGATTGTATTCTCAGTCACTGGAGAGCTTCAGACCAAATTTGGATAGTCATCTTTCAGGGATATTATAGAGGTGATTGTTGTTCTTTGAGGGAGGTTGAGCTAGGTGACTTCAAACCTCCTATCTATCTCTAAGAACCCATTCAGGATTACTACCTGGCAGGAAGACTAATTCTAGTAGGTCTTTCTCTCCCATCTCCACTCCCCTGGCCCCAGGATTCCCAGAACAATGAGAAAAAAAACAGGACCACTGGGGGCACACTTTCTCTTTCCTGTCCCTTCACCACCTCCCTACTCTACTACAGTAGATCAGAAACCACCTAGGCTACATGAGTCCTCACACAGCTTGGATGAGAGGGGAATCAAAAAACATGTCTTTCCCATTGGAACTTACCATCTGCCCTGCCTCCATATCCTCCAAACCCCTGCCACTGCCATCTGACCTACTGATGGACCAGGATTTCTGGGCTTTATTATATACTTCACTGCCAAATCCTTAGAACTCCCAGATTTTTCCACTCCCAATTAACAGTGTGCTCCTTGAAAATAAGGGCTATCATGGTTGGTTTTTTTCTATTTATTCCCAGAATTTAACAAGTTTGTCATATGGTAAGTGCTTAATAAATGTTTTTCATTCATTTTATTCCTAAGAGTCTATATGAGGAAGGCAGCAAAACCACAGTTATTGTTACAGCCAAAGGGAAAGGGAAGACATTTGAGGCATAGAAAACAGTGTGGGCTAAGGTACAAAGGGCAGAGTTTAAATACAATGAAATTTTGTAGTTCTGAATCTATTTGCTTTCTTTAAACATTTTAAATAGTCTATAATGTGCTGTAATAATAGCAAAATTATGTTTCTGTCACAGTCTAGAGGGCATATCCATGGCTAAATTTCTCATAGAACACAGAACATAATGTTTTTCATAAATGATAATGCACCTCTATACCTGGGAATCCTACAGGCATAGCAAGTTCCACCTTATCAAGCTGTATTAGTGGACTGCATCACTGAAGATCAGAGATTATCACTGAAAAAGATATCAGTATATTTTCTTTTTAATTTTTGGGTCACCTTTCCTTAAGCATCTTTTTGGTACAGAATCCTGCATGAGTCTTAGAATTAGTCAATACATGTATTGAGGTTGACTGAAACTGGCGTAAACACTGTATTTAAGCCTATTCAGATATGTAATCAAGAGATAGCTATCTGGTTACACTTGATTCCTAATATATCCAAGTTTAATGTACTGTGCAAGTATTCAGTTTCGAGTATTAGAGATTGTAAGTGAACAGAGTCCACTTTCCCCCCCACTGGGGGAAAAAAACTCAGTTAATTTTGTCTCTGTTGTTCCCTAAATGGAAATAGATCTTAGGACAATCATTCAATCATTAATTCTTTTAACCATGATTACCTCCCACTACTGCAAAAAAGTACAATTTTCACCTGTATTATATGTTCTCAAAAGATCCAATGGGATGGCAAGCAATGGGCTAAAGATCCTCATGGGATTATAGTAAATAGAATGAAAGGAGTATCACAAAATTTCAAGGCATAGAGAGTTTTACAAATGGCAGAAGCAGTACATGGCATCTTTCTCTAATTGTAGGACCTATTCTGTTTTAATCAAGGGGCTAATGATATTGAGCAGACTGGAGGTGGAAGAATGGTTTGACATCACTCTTCCCATTTGATTACTAACCCACTCCCAGGACCCAGTGACAATTCTGGGAGAAGATAACTCTGGGAAGAGCACTAAAAGAACTGATGCACTTACAAGGGTGGGACCATGATGGAAAAACAGAAAAAGCACTCAACTGAACTCTCCCAAAATTCTCTTCCAAAAAACTGTAAAACGACACCTCCAATTGAACTTTGGTGTAGCAGATTCAACGAAAGATCAGAATGAGACGTTCTTCCAGCCCAAAACAACTTAGGAGGTCAGAGAGATCTTTGACACAGGGATGAAGTTTGAGTCAAAGCCCACCTGAATGAAACACCAGTGGTGAGAACAGATGATGGCAATAAAAACAGTAGCATCTCTGGGAGCTCTCAAGCCAGAGATTGTAAAGTGACCTGGTAACTGCTCAGAAAGACATTACAGGGGTCCCCTGTGCTAGCACTGGATGCAAAACCAGACACTCTTTGCCAGCTTCACAGCCTATACCTACTTTGGTGCTGTAATTCAAGGGTGAAAAGAAGCACTTTGGGGAGGGGAAGTTTCAATTGCAATCCCAAAGGATCAGGGGCCTTTCTGTATAAGCAACAGAGTGAAAATCAGGAGAGCAGTTACCACACCTCTCCCCAGATCACACCACTTTGAAAGCACCAAAAACAACAAATCCCCCGAACAAGCAGAGAAAACAGGGGTGTGAAAAAGTCTAAAGCAAATGCTAGGAAAAAAGCACAACTTCAACATGAAGTTCAAAATCAAGAAATAGGGTGGGAAAATAAGCAAACAACAGGAAAAGAACATGACTATAAAAAGCTTCTGTGGTGACAGGGGAGATCAATTCACAAACTCATAAGAAGACACTGAGGTCAAAGCAGCTGTAAACAAAGTCTCAAAGGGAAAAATTTTGTGAATTGGAGACAAGCCCAACAATAATTCCTAGAAGAGCTTAAAAAATGATCTTCAGAATCAAATAAGAGAAAAATTAGGTAAAGAAATTGAAGCAAAGGAAGAAAACTATGAAAAGACAACTCACAACTTGGTAAAAGGGTAACAAAAATAATGAAGAAAATAATATTTTAAGAAACAAAATCCATGAAATGGAAAACAAGGAAAAAAATTCACCAAGGAAATTACATGCTTAAAAGTAGAATTAGCCGAATCAAAAAAGAAGTACAAAATCTTAGAGAGGAAAATAAATATTTAGGAGTTGTTGGACCAAGAGATAGCTGATGACTCTATGAGACTTAAACAATGAAATCAAATAAAATAGAAAAAAAATGAGAATTATCGCAATGGAAAAAAAAACTGACAATGAAAATGGTTTGAGAGATAATTTAAGAATTAGTGGACTAGCCACTTTGGGGACTTCCAAGAGCCAAAATGGCAGATTAAGCAGTAAATTGCTATCACTCTACCTTTTTGAACTTAAAAAAAAAAAACACAGAAGATAGAACCTGTAAACCCCAAGATATCTTGTGAGGTTTCAGCAATGAAAATTCATATTCCTTTGGGCAGAATACCCACAGATTTCCAGGAGCCAAGATGGCAGAGTAAGAAGTAAGTCACTCTCATTCTCCCTTATTGACCTTTAAAATCCCAGAAAAATATCACCCCAGGAAAAACCCTGGAACAGCAGAGCCAGCAGAAAGGTGGGATGCAGCAGTCTTGTAGTCCAGGAAGCTTGGTGGTTTAATGGGATTGGCCCCTTTCTCTCTGGTGAAGGGGGAACAGTGTAGGACAGGAGGTGTTCCAGCAAGCCAGTGACAAGCCCCACCTCAACAAACCAGGAGGAGATGCTGAGCCCCAGGGTGGTGGAGCAGGCAAGCACCAATACCAGGATACTCCCTCCCCCAGCACCTCAGAACAGGCAGGGGAATCTGTATACACCGGCTCAGAAAGCCACAATGTACATTGGTGGGCAGGCATCCTCCAACAACCAAACCTCCTGGTGTTTTAGCACAACTCCAGGAGGCCCAGCTCCAAGCTGCCGAACATCCTCCTGCAGACAAACTTTTCAGGGCTTTAAAGAAGCCCAGGTGAGCAGACAACCTCCAGGAGCCAGATTTCCCACCCTGACCCCAAGAACTTTAATGTGTCTTACCCCAGTTCAGTACCAGGTAAGCTGCAAGACTCCTAGAGCCCCCAGTTGCCAACACCTGAGGCCATAGTACACAAAGCCAATGACCAGGTCCCAGACTCCCAGAACAAGAAACTTGGGTCAATGTCTCCTGTGCTCTAGCAGGAGACCTCAATGTTAAAAGCCAGGAAATAGGCAAACACCATGAGCAAAAAGCAGAAACAGACAATGACCATAGATTCTTATTATAGAGACAGGGAAGATGAAGGCAAAAATTCAGAACAGGACAACATTGTCAATATATTCACATCTGAAATCTCAAAGGGGAATGTGAATTAGTCTCAAGCCTAAAAAGTCTTCTTGGAAGAGCTCAAGAAGGATTTTAAATATCAAATAAGAGAGGTAGGAGAAAAATTGGGAAAAGAAATAACAGGTATGCAAGAGAGAGCCAACAGCTTTGAAAAGGAAGGACAAAAATTGATTGTAAAAAAAAAAAGTACTTAAAAAAATACAATTGGCCAAATGGGGAAAATATACACTGAAGAAAATAACTCCTCAAAAACTAGAATTGGCCAAATGTAAAAAAGGAAACACAAAAATTCCCTGAAGAGAAAAACTCCAAAAGGAAAAGGAGGTATAAAAGCTAACTGAAGAAAACAATTTGTTAAAAATTAGAATTTGGCAAATGGAAGCTAATGACTTTATGAGATAGCAAGAATCAATTAAAAAAAGAAGAATGAAAACAATAGAAAAAAAAACACAAAATATCTCACTGGCAAAAGAACTTACCTGGAAAATAGATCCAGGAGAGACAATTTAAAAATTATTGGTGTACCCGAAAACCATGATGAAAAAAAAAAAGTGCCTAGACAGCACCTTTCAAGAAATCATCAAGGAAAACAGCCCTGAGGTCTTAGAATCAGAGAGCAAAATATTCATCAAAAGAATATATGGATCATTTACTAAAAGAGATCCTAAATTGAAAACACTGGAGAATGTTATGGCTAACTTCCAAAATTACCAGGTCAGAGAGAAAATATAGTAAGCAGCCAGAAAGAAACAATTTAAATATCATGGAACCACAGTCAAGATTACATAGGACCTTTCAGTTTCTACATCAAAAGATCAGAGGGATTGGAACATGATATCCCACAAGGCAAAGGATCTTGGACTATGGGATACAACCAAAGCAGTTCTCAGGAGCAAATTTATATCTCTAATTGCTTGCATGAATGAAGTAGAGAAAGAGGAAATCAATGAATTGGGCGTGCAACTAAAAAAAGTAGAAAACAAATGAAAAATTCCCAAATAAAGATCAAGTTAGAAATTCTGAAAACCAAAGAAGAGATTAACAAAATTGAAATTAAAAAAACCTATTGTAATAACAAATAAAACTAAGAGCCGATTTGACATAAAAAGACAGATAAATCTTTGGTTAATTTGATTTAAAAAAAGAAAGAAGAAAACCAAATTACTAGTATCAAAAATAAAAACAGTGAATTCACCACAAATGAAGAGGAAATTAAAACAATAATTAATAATTAATTTGCCCAACTGCAAAACGGATGAATATCAAAATATAAGCTGCTCAGATATAAATAGAAGAGGAAATAATTTACTTAAACAACCCCATTTTACAAAAAGAAATTGAACAAGTCGTCGATGAACTCCCTAAGAAAAAAACTCCAGGGCCAGATGGATTCACAAATGAATTCTATCAAGCATTTAAAGAACAATTAATTCCAATACTATATAAATTATTTGGGAAAATGGGTGAAGAAGTCCTACCAAATTCTTTCTATGATACAAATATGGTAGTGATACCTAAACTGGGAAGAACCAAAGCAGAGAAAAAAAACTATAGACCAATTTCCCTAAAGAATAAAAATTCAAAAATTTTAAATAAAATAATAGCAAAGAGATTACAGGAACTTATGATGAGGGTAACACACTACATACAGGTATGATTTATACCAGAAATGCAGGACTGGTACAATATTAGGAAAACTATCAGCATAATTGACCATTTCAATAACAAAATTAACAGAAATCATATAGTTACCCCAACAGAGGCAGCAAAAACTTTTTATAAAATACAGCATCTGTTCCTACTAAAAACACCAGGGAGCATAAGAATAAATGGAGTTTTCCTTAAAATGATAATTAACATCTACTGAAAACCATCAACAAGCATTGTATGTAATGGGGATAAGCTATAATCATTTCCAATAAGATCAGGGAGAAACAATGGTGCCCATTATCACCATTGTTATTCAGTATTGTACTAGATACATTAGCTTTAGGAATAAAAGAAGAAAAAGAAATTTGAAGGAATTAGAATAGGCAAAGAAAAAACAAAACTGTCACTGTTTGCAGATGATATAATACTATATTTAGAGAATCTTAAAAAATGAAATTTTAAAAACTGCTTGAAACAATTAACAACTTTAGCAAAGTTGCAAGATATGAAATAAACCCATATAAATCATCAGCATTTCTATATATTACTGACAAAGCCCCAACATCAAGAGAGAGAAAGTTCATCTAAAATAACTGTAAACAATATAAAATATTTGGGAGTCTACTTGCCAAGACAAACCCAGAAACCATATGAACACAATTTCAAAAGACTTTTCACACAAAGTCAGATCTAAATAATTGGAATAAATATCAGTTGCTCTTGGGTGGGCTGAGCTAATATATTAAAAATGACAATTGTACCTAAGCTAATTTACTTATTTAGTGCTGTACAAGCCAAACTACCAAAAGTATTTTATAGAACTAGAAAAAATAATATGAAAATTCATCTGGAAGAACAAAAGTTTCAGAATACCAAAGGAAATAATGAAAAGAAATTCAAGGGAAGGTGGCCTAGCCATACCAGATATAAAATTGTATTATAAAGCAGCAATCATCAAAAGTACTTGGTAGGGGGCAGCTAGGTGGCACAGTGAATAGAGCACCAGCCCTGGAGTCAGGAGAACCTGAGTTCAAATCCAACTTCAGACACTTAAAACACACACACACACACACACACACACACACACACACAAACTCACTGTGTGACTTTGGGAAAGTCACTTAACCCCAATTTCTCTACCTACCCCCCTCCAAAAAGCAAAAGAAAAAATTTGTTGCTACTAGCTAAGAAAAAGAGTGATGGATCAGTGGAACAGGTTAGACATATAAGACACAGCAGTCAATGACTATAGTATCTACTGTTTGACGTACCCAAAGATTCCAACTTCTGGGATAAGAACTCATTATTTAACAAAAACTGTTGGGAAAACTGGAAAATAATGACAGTAACTAGGCATAGACCAACATCTTTCACCAAGAAGAGGTCAAAATAATTTAGATATAAAGGGTGAGATTATAAGCAAATTAGGAGAGTGAGGAATAGTTTACCTGTCAGATCTATGGAGAATGGAGGAATGTATTATCAAACAAAAGATAAAGAGTGTTAAGAAATACAAAATGGATAATTTTGATTACATTAAATTAAAAAGGTTTCACACAAAATCAATGCAATTAAGATTAGAAGGGAAACAGAAAGATGGGAAACAATTTTTAAAACTAGTGTCTCTCATAAAGGACTCAGTTTTAAAATATATAGAGAGCTAAGTCAAACTTATAAGACTATATGTCATTCCCCAATAAACAAATGGTCAAAGGTTATGAATAGGCAGTTTTCAGGTATAGAAATTAAAGCTATCTACAGTTATATGGAAAATGGTCTAAATCACTATTGATGAGAGAAATGCAAATTAAAACAACTCTGAGGTACCACATCATACCTACCAGATTGACGAGCATGACAAAACAGAAAAGTGATAAATATTGAAAAAGTGGAATAATTAGAATACTGATGCATTGTTGGTAGAATTGTGAGCTGATCCAACCATTCTGGAGAGCAATTTGGAACTATGTTGTAAGGGCTATAAAACTGTGCATACCTTTGACCCAGCAAAAACACTTTTAGATCTGTATCCCAAAGAGATCATAAAAACGGGGAAAGGTTCCACATGTGCAAAAATATTTATAGGATATGCTTTTGTGGTGGCCAAGATTTGGAAATTGAGGGGATGCCTATAAATTAGGGAATGACTGAACAAGAGGTGGTATATGAATATAATGGAATACTACTGTCCCATAAGAAATGATGAGAAAATTGACTTTGGAAAAAAAAAACCTGGAAAGATTTACATGAACTGATGCTGAGTGAAGTGAGCAGAACCAGTAGAACATTGTACACAGAAACAGCAACATTGTATGATGACTAATTTTGATATACTCAACTCTTCTCAGCAGTACACGAATCTAAGACAATTCCAAAAGACTCAAGATGGAAAATGCTATTCACATCCAGAGAAAGAACTATGGAGTTTAAATGAAGATCAAAGCATACTGCTCTCTCTCTCTCTCTCTCTCTCTCTCTCTCTCTCTCTTTCTCAGTTCTCTCTCTCCATCTCTCTTCTTTCTTGTGGTTTTTCCCTTTGGTTCTAAGTCTTCTTTACAACATCACTAATGTGGAAGTATTTTTAATATGATTGTATGTAGAGAGAGCCCATATAAGATTGCAAGCTGCCTTGGGGAGGGGAAGCCAAGGGAGTGGGAGAAAACTTTGGAACTCAAAATCTTATAGAAGTGAATGTTGGAAACTAAGAACAAATAAATAAATAAAATTTAAAAAGCAAAAAAGAATATGAGGATAATAATAGCAAACAAAAGAAAGAGCCTACACATCAATTTTCAAGAAACTAAGAAAGAAAACAGTTCCAATATCTTGGAACCAGAGAGTAAATAAATATTGAAAAATATAACCACCCTGAGATTCCAAAATGAAAACTGCCAAGAACATTATAGTCAAATTCCAGAGCTCCCAGATCAAAGAGAAAACATTTTCAGCAGCCAGAAAGAAACTATCTAAATACCATGAAGCCAAAGTCAGGATCACATAAGATTTAGTTGCTACCATATTAAAAGAATAGTGGGTTTGGAAAATGATATTCTGGAAGGCAAAAGAGCTGGGATTTTAACCAAGAATAAACTACACGGAAAAACTGGGTATAATTCTTCAAGGACAAGTAGATATCTAATGAAAATAGAATACTTTCAAGCATTCCTCATGAAAGGATCAGAGCTGAAGAAAAAATTTGACTTTGAGGTATAAGACTCAAGAGAAGCATAAAAGGAGAAATATGAAAGAGAAATCATAAGGGACTCAAAAGTTTAACTGTATTATTTCTATGTGTGAAGTTAATATATGTGTGTATATATCTATATATATAACTTCTAAGAAATTTATCATTGTTGGGGCAGTTAGAAAAATTTCCAAAATAAAGACAGTACAATAGTGCATTGATTATGCTGGGATGATTAAAAAAGGGGATAGTCAAGATAGAGCCTTGCCCTGAGAGAAGGGAGAAGGGAGAAAAAGAATAGGAAAAATGATCTCACCTATAAGAGGCATGTAAGGAAAATCATATACAGTGGAGGGGAAAATGGTGGTTGGGGAAAGACAACACTTAAACCTCACTCAAATTGAAATTAGTTCAAAGACAGAAAATATATGCACATGTTGAATTAGAATAGAAACCTATCTTATTCAATAGGGAAGCAAGAGAAGAAGATAACAGAAAAGGGAGATGATAAAAGGGATGATGGATAAAAAAGGGAGTTGTCAGAAGCAAAAAAGGCTTCAGGGGAGAGACAGGAAAAAAAAGAGAGAAAAAAAAAACAAAAGAAAACAGGATGGAGAGAAATGTACAGTTAGGAATTATAACTGTAAATGTGAATGGGATTAACTCACCCATAAAACAGAAGTAGAGAGCAGAATGGATTAGAAATCAGAATCTAACACTGTGCTAGTTAGAAGACATGCACAGAGTTAACACAAGTGGCTAGAGTAAAATCTATTTTGCTTCAACTGAAGTTTAAAAAAAAGGCAGAGGAAGCACTTTTATGATTTTCTTGCATCATTCTCATTTCTCTTCCCAATTTTTCCTCTACTTCTCTTACTTGATTTTCAAATCCTTCTTGAGCTCCTCCATGGCCTGTGACCAATTCATATTTTTCTTGCAAGCTTTTGATGTAGGAGTTTTTACTTTATTTTCTTCTTCTGGTTCCATGTTTTGATCTTTTTTGTCCTCAAAAAAAAGGATTCTATGGTCTAATTGCACTTCCTCTGCTTGCTCATCTTGCCAGACAATTATTTGACTTTTGAGCTCTTTGCCACAGTAGAACTCTGCTTCCAGAGTGGAGAGAGCTGTCTCCCAAATCACTGGAGGTTTCACAGTTGCCAGAGCTATGAAGAGGACGCGCTTTCTAAAACCCCCACAAGCTCTGGCATTCCTCACCCCAGGACTACCACCCAAGACTGAGACCCAGATCCAAGCAGGATAAAGCAAGAGTGATTACCATCTGAATGTTTGCTTGTTCCCCCCACATATGATCTACAGGCCAGGAGCTCCAGAAGCAGCCAAGTGGCAGCAGCTGCAGCCACTGTGTCTCCGCCTCCTCTCACCCCAGGGGCAGGCCATCACCCAGTTCCACTGATGTTTCACTTTCTCTTTGGTGTTTATGGGTTCAGAAGTCTGGAAACCACCACAGCTGCTGGTGATTCACTCTCATGAAGTCTGCTTTGGCCAATCTGTGCTGTTGGTTGGGGCCACCCCAGGTCTGGGCCAGCACAGCTCACGTGGGATTGCTCTTGACTCCTAGTCTGGTGTGATAGCCCTTTCCTGTCAGCCTACCAGGCTGTCTTCAGTGGGAGAATTTTTTCTCTCTGTCACTTTGTGGATTCTATACCTCTAAAATTTGTTTAGAGTCTTTTTTTTTTTTACTGGTATTGGAGGTGATTAGAGCAGGAGCTGAAGCAAGTTCCTGTTTTTACTCTGCCATCTTCCTGTCCAGAAACATACTTTTTTTAAACTTTATTTTTCTTGAGTTTTTTTTGTCTGTTTTCTTTCACAACATCACTACAATGGATATGTTTTGCTTATCTACACATGTAGAATCTATATCAAATTACTTGACTTCTCAATGAGGAGTGGTGGGGAGGGAGGGAGGGAGAGCATTTGGAATTCAAGGTTTTAAAAAAGGTTAAAAATTGTTTTACATGTAACTGGGGAAAATAAAATACTAAATTTTACAAAGACGTACTTGGTTAATATTTAACACAATTAATAAAAAAATATAATAGAACATAGGAAAAAAAGGAGTCCTATACAATTACTTTGTTTTTGTTGTTTTTGTAGGGGCAATTGGGGTTAAGTGACTTGCCCATGGTCACACGGCTAGTAAGTGTTAAGTGTCTGACCCTTATTTGAACGCAGGTCCTCCTGACTCAAGGGCCAGTGCTCTATTCACTCTGTCACCTAACCACCCCTATACAATTACTTTTATGATTCAAATAGGGTTTTTATACCTAAAGTAAGGAGAACAAAAACAGAGAAGGAAAACTATAGACTAATTTCCTTTAAAAATATCACTTATAATTATACTAGCAAGGAGATAACAACAATATGTCACAAAGATCATACATTATAACTAGGTGGATTTTATGCCAGGAATGTGGGGTTGGTTCAATGTTAGGAAAACTGTTGACATAATTAACCATATCAATAATGAAAACAACAAAAATCAGATGATTTTATGAATAGCTGCAGAAAAACCTTTGACAAAATAAAACACCATTCCTATTGCAAACATTAGAAAGCATTTAAGTTAAAGGACCTTTACTTATAATTATGTCATATCTATTTAAAACCAAAAGCAAGCATTATCTGTAATGGAGATAAACTTGAAATCTGCCCAATAAGATCAGGGGTAAAGCAAAGATGTCAGTTATCCCCACTATTATTCAATATGATCTAAAAATGCTAGCTATAGAAATAAGACAAGAAATAGAAATTAAAAGAATAAAAATAGGGAATGATTAAATAAAACTATCACTCTTTTTAGATGATATGATAATACACTTAGAGAACCCTAGACAATCAACTACAAACTAGTTCAAATAATTAACAACTTTAGCAAAGTTGCAGGATTTAAAATAAATCCCTATTAATCATCAGCATTTCTATATGCTACCCAAAAAAACCGGCAGGAAGAGATAGAAGGGGAAATTCCATTTAAAATAACTACAGAGTATATAAAATACCTTGTAGTCTACCTGCCAAGACAAACCCAGGGATCATATGAAAACAGTTACAAAATACTTTTCACACAAATTAAGGCAGATCGAAACAATTGGAGAAATATTAATTGCCCATGGGTAGACTGAGACAACATTATAAAAAAATATATGCTACAGGAAATACTGGTCTCTTATGAAAAATATTGTGTTATCTCATCATCGCAGATTTCACATGGCAGTTTTTACTATGTCCTGTTGATCTCAAAACTTTATTCAATAAGTATATTATCCCATAACTTCCCCAATTGTAGATGAATAATAGGAGCCAGATAGGAGCTGAAAAGGTGCTAATGATGGTCATGAGTACGTTGGTCAGTTCTTGAAGGAAATAATTCAAGATCATGTTAGATGATAATTGGTATGGGTATCACCATGGAAGAGGTCTTCTTAAAATACATTGCATTGGGAATCGATAGAGATTTTCACCCCAGAAAACCTGTCTATGACTGAATAAACCTTGATTGAAAGCATGTTAAGCATATATGTGTGTGTATGAGTATATATATATATATATATATATATATACATATGTGTGTGTGTGTGTGTGTATACTTATATATATATGCATATATGTGTATGTATATATAGGTATGTGTGTATGCATATGTGTATGTATATATATTATATATATCTATTCGTATGTATAGAGATGTGTGTATATGTGTATTACATATATACAACACACATATATGTATGTGTGTATATGTGTATGTATGTGAGTGTATGTATATGTATATATAGGTATGTGTGCATATATATTGTTTTTAGTATGTGTAGGTATAGGTATATGTGTATATATGTATATGTGTATCTGTATGCAAATAAGTATACATATGTATATATACATTTATACATATAGATTTTTTTTAAATGCAAGATCATGTAATTTTAGAGGAGCAAGAATAAGAGATTTTATATACCCACTATAAGATTGATTAAGGGCTTTTCCATCTGTCCAGCTGGCAATTCTTAAGAATCACTGGCCTTTTCCATCTCCTCTGCTGATGATCTCTCCTCTACATTAAGCTTCCTTTTCCAAAGTTGTTTTAAAATGTTATGTTCTGGTGTGACCTTGTGCATACATCTTGCTACAAGTTGTTATCAGTATTGCATAATGAAAATGACACAGGATTTGGAATTAATCCTTTAATTAACAAGCCTTTAAGTGCCTGTTAAGTGCCAGTTGCCATGCTAAGACTTAGGCTATTCTTGACCCCGAGCATCACATATTCTGTTAAGATTTTATTATCCTTGAATTTCATTTACATTTTGCTATAAAAAAAACCTGACTACAGGTCCAATAGTTTCTAGTTATTATAATGGACAAATTCTTTAAACTTTCTGAGCCTCAGTTTCCTTCTTTGCAAAATGAGGATGTAGTTGTAAAATCTCACAGAGCAGGAGAGTACTTTGTAACTGTAAAACAATCTGTAAATATGAGCTATTGTTATAAGAAAGTAGCTAATAAAAGGGTGTTTTGTGGTTCCCAAGGGCAACATATTCTAAAAATTTCAGTAAATTAGATAGAAACAAAGAAAAAGACAGTCAGAAAGGTTTATAATCTCAGAAATTCAGAGATTCCTTATAGATGGTAACCAAGCCTATAATCTAAGAAGACATGTAATATCAAAAATTGATCCCTTAATTAGATTACAAGCAAGAGAATTTATTTCCTCTTAGTTCAAGAAATATATATATATATATATGCATATATATCTTATATTTACATACATATGAATATTTTTATATGTATATGAATCATAGCTCTTGGCACAGATGACATAAAATAAATATTACACAAACTCTGCTCTCAAAGAATTTACAATATAATGGGAAATAAATGTACATGATACATTTTATATAGATATAATACAGTATATACTTAGTATATTACTAAGATATAAAGAAAAGTAAAATAAATCCCCTGTTAAGGTTTGAAGAAGACTGATGGAAAATCTGGAGAGATCCCTGTCTCCATTGGGAAAGAAAGAGCTCAAATGAGGGTCCATAGAAGAGGTGGCATCTGAGTTGGAATTTGAAGAAAGAAAAGAGTTTCAATAAATAAAAGTTGGAATGAGTGAAATGAGATTGGTGGGAAAGTGGATGAAAGTAGGGGTTTGCTGACAAATGTTTAAAAAACAGCTCCTCAAATTTACAACACACTTAAAAGTTTAATCTGCATTAATTTTTTTCTATTTATCTAGACTAGAACATCAACAAAACCATAAATTAAACCCTGATTTGTAGAGATTGCTCATTTATGAGTTAGAAATACACTGAAAATTTAAAAAGTAACTCTCCTTTATGGACCAAGCATATGAGTCAATCAACAGGAGTATGGTTCAGCAAATCCCTGTGTGGGAGAAAGAAGCAATTCTCACTATGAGAGTGAACGTATGGAGGAATCATGAGGGTATGTGGGATAGCTCTGGGAGCCAGACAAGACAAAATGACTTTTCTAGCCCAGATCTAAATTCTCCTTCCATTATTAGAGAGTTTTCATCCTCTAACTAGGGGCTCTATGTCTAAGAAGTAATTCAATCCTGTGAACTTTTAAAAATCTTTCTCATCTGACATAAGTCTAGCACAGTGATCTGTGGGATCCCACAATCAATCCCATCTTAGTTCAACTGAATGGATTTCTCCTTTCTGTCTTACAACTTTTTCCCATTGCAAAAAGAAGTGGGGTCCCTGAAGTATAGACTTGTGTATTATTCATCTTCTTATCTTCCATAATGTCTACCCATATCTTTTATGTTGTCTATGCTTACACAATATTTTTGAACGGATGTAAAAAGAAAAAAAAAGTAGGGAGCTAGAAGAGGCCTGGACAATCATGGAGGAAAAATTCAGTCTAATTTGACTAGAAGGGAGAATATGTGATAAGGTATAGTTAAGATAAGGTAGAATAGGCAGATCAGAGCTAGATACTGCATAGACTTGAATGTCAAAATAAAAAGCCCTCATTTTACTTGCCAAACAATAGGGAGTTGCTAGAAGTTTTTAATCCAAAAAAAGGATGCTGTCAAAGTAGATTATTTGAAAGGTTACAGGGCAGTGGTATGGACTATGAAGAGTCCATAGCTAAATGTTTTTTTTTCTCCAAAAGAAGTTACAGAAGTCAGAGTATTTTATATTCCCCAGAGTTGTGAATCCAAATTAAGGATCTTTGACAATTTTAAAAGGAGATTTCCTTTTAAGTCTAGGAAAGTGGTTTTGGTTGTTACTCGTAATAGTTAAGGCATGATAAATGTACCAATTAATGGAAGATAGATAGATAGAGATAATGATGATGATGAAGATGATGAAGATAGAGATAAAGAGACTGATGAGAGACTAAGATAGCTAAGTAGATAGGTTTATAGAAAGGAACTCCTTTACTAAAAGTAACAGCATCTTTGTAAAAGCCATGTCTGCCCTCGATGACGGTGAGCTCACTAAAGGAGATAGGTTTCCAGAGCAGCGCTTCTCTAATAGAGCCACAAGGATGGAAGGGGTAAATAGTGAGAGTTTATTGCTGTTCTCTAGTAAGAAATAAAATAATTGGCCCTAGCCTGTATTTGCTGGGAACCACAGATCTGATGCTGAAAGCACACACCTTACCCATAAGAAAAATTCAAGATATTCACCTCAACCTTACAATTACCATTCTCCTTGGAAAATAAGGATAATCTTCCTGAAAGCAAAGACAGAATGGTAGTGGAAGGAAAGACAGTAGACTTTGTTTCATCATAAACAGAGAAAAGGACATTTTAAGTAAGATAGAATTTAACTTTATATCAAGTCCATGGGCAAAAGTCAAAGGGTAGGGCATGAAACTCCTGGACAAAACTAGGGATTATAGTGCTTGGGCCAAAAAAGTAGGATTCCATCCACCCAAGAGTGCATGTCCCTGTGAGGGTAAAGTTTTAGCCAGTGAAGAGGGAAACAGGAATGGATAGCCAATTAAGGAGAGGTAAAATATCTCCTTAGACTAAGGAACGAGTTGAAAGCAAGAGGTTTATGAACACTTGGTTTCTATTTCAAATTATTATGCTGTACATACTTCATTAGAGTAGAGCTATCATGCAAGCCCATCTAGTTCTGCTAGCCTACTTTTAGTCCTTCACTACTGTACTTCACTAATTTGTTGCCAGCTCTACTGTAACCTTCCAACCAGTTTATTATGCTGGAAAAATCACAACTATTCTGCCTTCAGGTGGTGATTTGATCCTGATTGCTTTCTTTTTGCAATAGAGTGGTAGTAGTAGTAGTAGTAGTAGTAGTAGTAGTAGTGGTAGTAGTAGTAGTAGTAGTAGTAGTAGTAGTAGTAGTAGTAGTGGTAGTAGTAGTAGTAGTAGCTTTGCTAGCTTTGCTTATTAGGGTATTAGATGCCTCACCCATTTTCCCCTGTCACTGAGATCCACATCATCTATCACTAGACACAAAATATGACTCAGTCTTGGTTGAGCTATGTGACAACATAAACCAAAAGGTGGAAATACAGTGATCACTACATATTCTCCCTTCGCCCTAGCCCCTCAGGAGCTGTCTAGGCCACATGATACACTGAGAAATTGAAAGTGTGTATCTATGCCCTAGTTACAATTTTGTAACACTCTACAGTGTTCCTATTTCCTATGTGGGTTGCTGTTGCTATCTGCCTACATTCATCAGTGTGGAGAACTGGAACCTCTAAAAAGCTCCACTCATCAAAATATTACATAGACTGTGTCTATGTGTGTCCTTGCTATTGTTAGCTAGTAAACAAAGAAACTTGAGCATTTAATAAATGCTTCTTGATTTGATTTTTGTTGTTGCCTTACTGAGTCACAAATTGCCTGCTCTGTTCCTGATAACAGTGTGTATCTGGAACAAAATCAATACCTTGTATATCATGGTTGCTTAATAAATGTTTGTTGAATAGTTATGATTTGTTTCAGAACCATCTAGTACCCAAACGTTGAAACATACAAAATTTTCAGGAGTTGCTATCTTTGCCAATGGAACAAAATAAACCTGACTCATCCAAGAATCAAAACTGTGACCTAGGCTTCATGAGTCCTACATCCTAAACAAACAGCTAACAAGGACCATAAACTAAGTTCTGTATGCTTAACAAGAGATACTATTCACTTTGAAACAAGATGGTGTTTCACCATCTGGAGGTCCTATTTTGAGTGTCATCTTTTATAGTGTGACTTAAAACATGATATTTGGACAGAATACTGTACTGACTGATTTTGTAACAAAACCCCTAGAATAGTAAAGGTCTGGAAATCACTCTGGTTCTGTCTCAGGAATAGCATGGTGTTTGTCTTTGGACCAAGAGGCCCCACACCTGATGAGTGAATAAGACAAAAATCTGTTGCTGCTCCATGTCATTTATTGTGTCAATATTATCTTTACAGGAAATCTTTCTTGAAGGATTTTCTAGATACTTCATAAACATGACCTCATTGTCTTAACATCTTTGTTGACAGTGAAAGCAAGTCTTTAGAAACAAAAACATGCAGTTTCCTTAAAGCGGTAATCACTGAGATGAACACTGTTGCTTTAAAAAAAATATGGCTACTGTTAGCTTGTTTGAAAAATATGATCCCATTTTTAAGAAATACATAAACAAACCCATCTGGGAATTTAAGGAGCTGAATATTCTAGTTGAGAGTCAGAGGAAGAAGGAATTAGATAATAAGATACTATTTATTATTGCCTTTTATTTTAGGGGCAATTATATTTTTATTCTCTACCCAAACTTTCAGTGACTTTTCCTTTAGATTGATCGTAACAGAGAGCGTCCTTAAATGAACAATAACTTCTTTTAAATGGAAGGAGCAGGAGATTAGTGCAAGGGAAAAGACTGAAAAGTAAACATAACAAGTGACACCAAGTTTAGGTCACTGCAATGAGGACGTAGGTATTTCTGAAGTCAAACCATATTCTTAAAATTAGGTGCATGCTCTTAAAGTAGAGAAAAAGGAAAATGTAGGGTCTGCCTGGTTGTATATGCCCTGGATCACTTAGTTCTGATGTCAGGCTGCATTCTATATAGCCTCCTTTGATGATCCACCTTTCTTGGACTCTGCTGAGTTCGTACGGCCCAGTGAATTAGGGAACTGCCAAACAAGCCATTAGCCCATCGCACTGTGCTTAGTATTGGATAATGGTACTTTTGACTGCCATTTTCTGGGCATGTGATTGAGACTAAAAGGCCTGAGGCATGACCTCCGATTGCTTCCAGAATGATTGCATGCACTGTGTTCAATTATCAATACCATTTCTTGAAAGGCTGGCCATTGGTAAAATGAGGGGGTTGGACTGGATGACCTCGAAGGTTCCTTCTGGCTCTAATGCTATGATCCCACTATCATTGCTAGTACTGTTAGGAATATCACGGCTTATGTCTTTGGGCTGGGAGATTGCCCATGATGCCTGAACACCAACATGATGTTAATTTAATCTGTTGCAGCCTCAATTATCAATAGCAGTGCTGCAGAGCTTCAGTGGAATCCTACATTCCATTCTTCTCCATCTCCCATTGTGTTTTGAGTTACTATAACCTTTACTTTTGCAAATTGAGTATCAGAAACCAAAATAGTGTCCGGTAATAAAAACAGATAAGGTGGAAGAAAAGAAATATGTTTCACCATTTTTGTGATCTGGGTACAAGGAAATGTTTAAACCTTTCATCGTTGAACTCCAAACCTAGTAGCCAACTGGCCTAATTAATGAGTTTCATCTGTACCATTATTTCAGCAAAGACCCACCTATGAATCACTTTATTACCAAGCAATCTTTTGACCAGTCACTTTCACGCCATGCATACTACATCTGTTTTGTTATTCTGGAACCATAGTCAAACGATCATTGTTGACATTTTTAGAAGGGTTATTCCAATCTACTGTCCTATGGTATCAGCCTACTTTCTATCCCTCAACTTTCCAAACCAAAATGCCCCCCCCCAGTTTACTGTCCCAGATATAGTTTATTTCCCTCCATTAGAATATAAGTTGCTTAAAGAAAAGTTCTGCCTTTACTTTTGTATCCTCAGTGCTTAGCAAAGATAAAGGTACCTAGTAAACACATAATAAGTGATTTTCACTCATTCATTCACTTGAAATTAAGTGGTCATCAGTGAGTAAAAGGATAATCATAGAATATGAGTTAGAAAAGACCTCATTTATTATCAAATGTGATGCACACCTGAAAAGGAATCCCTTCTTGAAAATCCTTATCACACAATCGTCCAGAAACTGATTGAGGAAAGTCATTTTTAGCAAGATACACATGCTTATCTCAAAGGATTTGAATAATCTTGAATGATCCAAAAAACTTTTTTTCTTCCTTCCTTGAATATAAAACTGCCCTCAACTACTTTATATGTTGCTCTTAGCTTTTCCCTTTGGGCCTTCAGGGCCAAACAAGATAGCATAGTATAATAGAAAGAACACTACATTTAGAGTCTAAAGACATGAGTTAAAATTATGACTTCATTTTTTTGCTACCTTTGTGATGCTGAGGGAGTCATAGCCTCTCAAGACCAAAGTTGCTTCATCTGTAAAGTGAGAGAATTGTATCATAAATTTCCAAATTATATGGTCACATAATTTTCCTCTATATTCCTTCACTTCATGAATACATCCATCATATCCTGCATAACAAATCTGATCACAACTTCTCTCCCAACAACTCTTCTCTTCATTAGGCTAAAAATATTCTACGCTCCTACACAAGATCTTCATTTGGCATAATCTCTGGGTGAGATAGCTCCGAACTATCAATAGCCTTTCTTAAATACAATGCCCATTTTTTGTGAAGGGAAAATACTGGAGCTAGAGCTGGTACTCATCAATTGGGAAAATCACTGAACAAATGATATGAACCCATCATTAAGAAATGACAAATATAAGGAAATCAGTAAAACAATAAAAACATGTATGGCTTTGTGCAGAGAGAGCAAAGTGTAACCCAGTGATCATTGTATGCCTTATGACTACAATAATATAAACAAAAAAAAAGTGAAAAACAGTCAAACTCTGAGTAATCATACTAATACTGATAGTAATAAACAAATCTTGGTCCAGGAGAAGAAGTAATGGCAGATACTTCCCAAGAGCTATATTGTATGATGATCAACTATGAATGATTCGGTTATTCTCAGCAATACAATGCTCTAAGACAATTCCAAAGGACTTATGATTAAAAAAAATGTTATCCACCTCCAGGGAAAGAACTGATAGAATGTGAATGCAGACCAAAGCACACTTTTTCAACTTTCATTATTTTTCTTGTTTTTGTCTCTGTTTATTTTCACAAGATGACTAATTTGGAAATATGTTTTGCATGACTGCACATGTATAACCTGTATCAAATTGCTTGCCTTCTTGAGTGGGGAGAGAGGGGACAGAGGGAGAGAATTTGGAACTCTAATTTTAAAAAACAAATGTTGAAAATTGTTTAAAAATGCAATTGGAAAAAGATAAAATGGCAAAAAAAGAGAAAAAAGTAAACTTCCCTCCTCCCTGTAAAGAGAGGAAGGGAACAATGAGTTAAGAACATTGTTCACACCAGTATTGTAAAAATTGAATAGAAATGGAGGCCACTGATCCATCCTTACATTGGAGGCAGCTAGATGTCTCAGTGGATAGTGCTGGGCCTAGAGTCAGAAAGACCTGAGTTCAAATCTGATCTCAGACACTAGCTGTGTCATCCTGAGCTAGCCTCTGTTGGCCTTGATCACTACAGATGGAAATGGCAAACCACTCCAGTGTCTTTGCCAATACAACCCCATGAACTGTATTGGTCTGTTATGGCCCATGGGGTTTTGAAAAGTTGGACCCAGCTAGACAACAACAACAATAAATACGTACACAAGGCTCCCTATAGGCTACATGTTAACTTAGTTTTAAAATGCAATGTTATTTGTACTTTATTATAGATTTATTTATTTTGTAAAATATTTCCTAATTACATCTTAATCTGGTTCAGACTCCACTTGGGAGTTTTGCTGTCCGAATGATGTCCATTGGCCCTGTTTTTGACACCTCTGGCTCATACTGTCAGGTAGAGTAACTGTGTTAATGAATTTTACTTAACCAGTTTTCTTTATTACAAAGGAAGGTTTAGTGGTTGTGAGCCAGGAACATCCTGTTGTGCAAAAATAAAAGGCAAGAATAAAACCTTACAAACAAATGAATGCATAAATAAAAAGTAGTCCCCAGATGTGAGCTAATAGTCCAGCTGTGGTCTGACCACCCAAATGGAATACAATAGGACTATCACTTCCTACTTTTGCACTCTGTGAACCTATTAATTCAGCTTCATTTAATATGAGCTGCTTTTTTTTGCCATCATAGCGAACTATTGCCCAAGTTTGAAATTCACTAAAACTCATAGGACACCAGCCCATCTCTTCCAGAAGCTGTCTAGTCTCATCCCTTCTACACACAAAAACACACATACACAAAGAAAAAAATTCACTCATGTAAGTACATACACATGCATGTATGCACATATGTGCACACAAACACACTTCAGAATTGTATTTGTGCAACTGATTTTTGAATCCAAGTATAATATTTCAAGTTGATTCTTATAAGAGATGGTCTATTTTTCTAGCTTGTTCAGTTCAGTTCCAATCCTCACCAGCATCTTGGCAATTGCTCCCTACTTTATGTCAACCTCAAATATCAGAAATAAGCCATTTATGCTTTCCAGATCATCTTCCATTCCAAACAAGGAGACAGAGATCTAGCTCTTTCAAAGAGGCCACTTTTCAAAAGAAAACAAAGGACTCTTGGTGACTTCCAAAAATTATTAAAAAGTACAATCTGAATAAAATTAAATAGTGGAATATTTGCTTAGAAAAACTGATTCTTAAAAATATGTAAAGGAGAATGTTTGAGTGAAGGTTCTTCACAGCACAGCTGCTGGGTCATCTCAGAAAAACATGGGTCTTACAGATGGAGAAAAGCTAGAATTCAACTACAGGTATTTTATGTTCTTTTCCAAGTTGTACTTATTTTAATAGAACATGGGGAGAAGAAGAAGACAATATATTTTCTCAAAGAGAGAAATCTCTAAGAAACTTCCATTCAATGTAATAATCTCCCTACATGGATAATTAAAATTTCAAAGACCTGTAGCATTTTTCTGACTGGAATAAATAGTTCTTAAAGGGATTCAACATATTTAGTTTCTTTTTTTCCAGAAGCATTTAGCAGTATTCAAAAGAGGTTTCTAAGTCACTAACTCAATGGTTAAATGTGGAAAGGAATATAAAACTGAGTTACGAATTGAGCTAATGGGAATTGTTAATTTACTAATAGATCCTACGTTTTAATCTGGTAGACTGTTCTATTGTCTCCAAATATTGTTTTGGGGGGGGAAAATCCCTTTTCATAATTTTTTTTCTCAAAAAATTAAGGTTTGGAAGAATCCAGTATACTTTCTGTCAAAGAATTTGAATCCTTTAGCATGTACATAATGTACATGTCTTTTGACACTTTGGTTCTAACAAATCTAGATTGTTCTAAAAGAATTAGTGCAATTTTAAGCTATTATATCTTTAACTTTTATTAAAGCATTTAAGTTTTAATGGTTTAGAGCTATACTAAGACTTTTGGGACAACCTGTAGAATACAAAAATATGCAACCAAAACTGGAGTTTTATAATCAAAGGTTCTCCAGTTTTCAAAATGCAATCTAGTCTCCAAAAGATGGCAGAGTCAATAGTATTGAAATGTTTGAGGAAAATGCGTATGTATTAGGCTACTTGTGCAGCATTATATCCATGATGCTATTTATAAAAGTTTGGTTAACTTGTTTTTAAAAATGCACAATAATAAACCCCAAAGTGAGGAATAATTAGCTTCATGCATTTCTCACGTGAGAGAGTACATCTCTAACCTGGACCAGACATTTTAAAAGTGCAAGTTTGGGGTGGAATTGATTAAAGAATGTAAAAATTTCCTCCTAGTTCCATTAATTGTCCAACTCTACTGGAAAAAATCAACTCAAAATGCCTGCCCTACTGATGTGGGCCTAGATAATAAGCTTTTAAAATTAGGTTTCAACATTTCAGATGCTGATGATCTCATCAGCATGGATTTTTCTTCCACAAAGTGTTTACATGTTATTAGCCATCTAAGAATTACAGTTTTAGAGCTTGAAGGGACTGGGGAGGTTATTTATTACAGCTGTTTCATTTTACACATGAGAAAAATGAGGCTCACAAATGTGAAGTGACAGTCGCAGAGTAATACAGCTAGCAAATGTCCAAGGCAGGATTTGAACTCAGGTCATCCTAGCTCCACCTCCAATTTTCTATATACTGTGTCACTTGGCCCTTGTCACCAAAAAGAAAAAAGAAATCTCCCTGTGTTCATCCTGATGAGAAGCTTCTCTGAACAAAGACAAAGTATTTGTCAATCTGCCTTGGTAAAGGGAATTCAGAATGAAATTACAGGTTTAGGCAAAAAAAAAAAATGTACTCGAAGTCCACTATTTACCTCCTCCAATGCCTCGTTGTGGAATAGAGATGATCCAGAGTTCTCAAAAGACATACCAGCAGAGACTGAGCTCTGGTACATTCTGGCCCTACTAGAAAGAGCCTGTAGCAACTTTTTATGGTCTTTGCATTGGAGGAGGTTAATAGTGACAAATACTTTGCAACTTAATGTTTGACAAATTTTCATAGAGGCAATAAAATTTTAAGTGCCTTGTCCAAAGTCATACATATGTATGTATACACACACACACACACACACACACACACACACACACACACACAAAATATATATCTTCACCACTTCTCCCCAGGAATTAATATCTAATCAGGTTCCACTCTACTCAAACCCTGCCGCTGCCTCCCCCCCCCCCACACAAACATACTCCGATAAACTACAAATGATAAAAGAATAAACAGGCCCTGTTCCAGAAACAAAGTTTAAATGTATGTCTCCCTCCGTCCACTATGTCACACTGACTCTCCTGATACTAGATAGCTTCTCCATAGCCCCAAGTTTCAAGGAGTTATATTTTTAAAGAGGGCCGGTGGGTCCTTCTGAAATTCAGTATTTGGTTAGGTTTTACTTCTATCCTACTACTTCCTTCATGACGTGAAGGAGGTTCCTTAGCAGTGACAGTATTATGGAAGTTACTGAATAAAATCATCTTTATTGAATGTCCACTACTATGCTTGGCACTCAAAATCATTAGACAGACTTCCAAAAAGTCTTTGATTTTTTTTGTTGTATAATGTTTTACCTCTAATGAGTTCAATATGAATCAAAGTAAAATATATATATATATATATCCTTAAATTACTTAAGTGCAATTTGACCTCAGCTTTTTAAAAAAATATGTTTCTCAATTTTATTCAAGATGTGAAAATGTGATCCTAAATCGATGACTACAAAATTCCAGAGACAGGGATGTTGCCAAAGTGTTGTAAACTTTTATTGTCAGTGCAAAAATAAAGCAAAACTATCATGAGATATTTAGCTAACTTCACAGATGATGATGGTGGTGATTATGACAATGAAATTTATGATGATAAATAATATTTAATGAGCATACAAACAATGAAACACAAGCAGCAGTATAACAAATGAGAAATTCATCAAAATATTACTTTCTACTAATAAAACAAAAATTACAAGAGTATCTTGGTTCCCAAAATTATAATACTTTAGCAGCTGGCCTCTAAAGATATATCTTCTGGAAAACAGAGAAAGGTGAATTATACCTAATCCTATGCAAATCTAATGGCATATTACTATCTTTTTATAATAGATGAATAGTCAAATTCTGGCATGTAGATGACAGGTGTTATTCTGATGCCATTAAAGGCTGGTTGTTATGCTTTTTGAAATATTAAGGATCTGAGTACATGGACAGTTGCCAATATGTAAGGCATGTAATTTCAGTGTATAGTCACACAATACAGCAGCAATGTTCATCCCATTTATACCCACTGAAAAATTAAGAACAGAAAAGTACAGTGGCTTTCACACATATCATCTTTTATATATAGGGAACTAGATGTAGTAGGTCTAGCGGCACAATGGACCCTTTTTCCTCATCTGTAAAATAAGAGGCAGGGGGATTCATTAAATGGCCTCTCATGTCCCTTTCTACTCAATGATTCTTTTGACTTCTTAAATTATGACTTGTCCCTACAGGTTACATTTCCTCCTTTTTGAATTTAACATAAGCGGAAAAGAACAGCTTGGGTAAAGATAATCTTGAGGATAAATATGTGAGAGTTTAGACAGAACCCAGAAAGTAAATATAGTTTACAACCTAAAGCCATCATTGTTCTCTCTCAACTCATTTCATTATCCTTAATGAATCCTTCACAGAGAATTTACATTTGAAATACCCTTGCCACTTAGTTAACTGTAAGCAAAGTAAACGATAGTTTAATATAGATAAGTAAATGAGATTTTAGTATAAATCTTTATAGAATACCAGAATCTCAGAGCAGAAAAGGACTTCACAGGCTGTCTAGACAAACTTATGCCCAAAGAAGAATCTCAGCTTGTTGAATGCTTCATCTACACAAAATCATTCCTAAATTGCATATTGAAAAAGAAAAAGAAAAACAAACAGAAAAGCATCGCACTATCAAGACATACTGAATCAAAAACTATCAGTCAAAGAGATCTGAGTTCAGGTCTTGCTTTTTTCAGATAGTTGTTGTATGACACTGGGCAAGGCACTGAAACCTTCAGTGTTCTGGACAACTCTCCAAGAATTTGCAGAGCAGGTGTCAATCAGAATGGATAGAGGGAGTTTACTCATTGGGAGTTCCCCACAACAATTAAATCACAGGCTAAGTACAAAAAAAAGAAGCCATTTAAGATGATTTAATAATTATAACTTTATTTTACTTCAAATGATTTTATTAAATAACCAAATTCAAGATTGAATTTCAAATATTAACTCCCTACCCTATGCTCTATCTAAATTATCATAGTAAGTTCTCTGTGTTTCAGGATTTAGGGCTCATTTCTGCAATGGTTGTAAAAGAAAAGAAACAATGATTGCAAGCAAATATGACAGTTTTTGCTTGAATTGTTTCCATTAAAGTTAGACTCTATGCCCAGAGGTCCAGCAGTTTTGCTCCCTTTTATAAAAATGTCCTTCTTTTGACATCAGTGTTTTGTTTCCAACCGGAAGCATTCCACTGAGATTTGATGCATCTCATCTATGCCAGTCCATCTTCTCCGTTAAACATCCTATTAGAAAAGGTTCTTAGTGTCTGGAAGCTGGGAGGGGCTGCGCACAGGGCAATTCTAGTAGCTTAGATATTGCATTGGCGCTTATCCAGTTTCTCTGCTAAATGCATAATTAAATCTCACGGTCGACATGGTGTGATTCATTCTCATAAAGTGTGAAAACAAACAACTGTGCATGCGCTGTCCCCAATTTCAAAATGAAAATACCCTGGAATCTTCCATTTCCCTCAAGTTCCAAGTGCAATTAGGCCGTTTTTTAAAAAGATGAGTTGTCTTCCAGTTTCTACACGTTAAAACCAATCTGTCAGTTACAAATTGAGGAGTGGGGGTAGGGGGAGGCTTGCAAAATGCAACATCTTGATTTTTCCTCTTTATAATTAAAGGCTCAAATTGACATTTTTTCCCCAGAATTACAAAAATGTCACTGCTCTCTCATGCAAAGACTTTGTTTATTTACCAGTTTACAGCCAAGAGCAAATGTTCATAAGTCATCAGGCCTTTGAAGTGTTGTTTTCTAATGCAAATCTAAAACTGGCAATGTAATTAAAGGCAACTATGATTCTGTCCTGGACTTAAATCCGTAAAGCTCCAAGTCACAGGGACCTGGGATTAGATGATCAGTGTAGTATGTAGATGATCAATCCCAGTAGTCAGTTGGCTAGTAATACAACATAAAATGTCAGACTAGGAGGACACAGTTGTTCAATTACTTCATTTGAGAAAAGAGGAAATTAAAATATTTTTTATAAAATAACGCACCGAATAGAAAAATGAGAAACGCAGGGCCAGAACACAGATCCTTCAGCTACCATTCTGGTTGAAACCTCAAAGGGGAAGGCAGACCAACTAATGAGAATGAAATTAAAATAATCAGCAAATATTTATTAAACACGTATCTTATGTAAGTCACTATGCTAGGCACAGGGCACAGAAAAACAAAAATGAAATAGTAACTATACTCAAGAAAGATACACTCTATTGGGGAGATACAACATGTGTCCAGACTACCTGGGCCTCAGTGTCCTCATTTCTAAAATGAGGGCATAGATCTCGATGACCTCAAAGTTGCCTTCTGTCTTTAAAGCTATGATCTTATGATCCTAGGGAAATGCCAACACAAAGAAAAGCAGCATAATCTCAAGAGTAAAAGAAAGCTAAAACTAGGGGGAACAGAAAAGTATTCATGTAGGAGGTGGAAGCTAAGCACCTGGCATAGCTGTGCTTTGAAAGCAGCAGATGGTGGGGCCATTTCACTGGATATGTTCTGGCATCTCTGCCCAAGCAGGGAGCTATGTTCAGCTAGGGAATTTAGGGAGAAAAAGCCATGCAGGCATTCTTGGCGTGAGAGATTAGCCCCTCATTTATAGAAGCACTTTTTATAGTAACAAAGTACTGGGAATAAAATAAATGCCCAACAACTGTGGGATAGTTAAATAAATTGTGATATACGATATTAGTGGGATATTATTTTGCCCTTAGAAATAAGGAATATGAAGATTCAGAGAAGCATGGGAAGACTCAAATGAACAGATGCAAAGTGAAGTAAACAGAACTAGAAAAACAATATACTCAATTACTATAGCACTGTAAATGGAAAGAGGAGCAATAATGAAAGAAACTGGTTATCGCATTGTTATAAGGATGATGTTCATCCAGAAAGATAAGAAAATGTTCCTCCATACTCTCTTTACTAAAATAGTGAACAATAGGTAGGAATAGAACATCATGCATATAACCAGACTCAGTTGGTACGTTGGCTGATTTCATTGGGATTTGCCCTCTCTTTTTTTTTTATTCTTTGTTATAAAGAGAAGAGCATACATGTGGAAATGAAGGTGCTGTAAAAAATAAATAAATGTTTAAAAAATAAACTTTAGTACCCGAGCTTTCTGCAAAGGCTACACCCAAAGAGAGGAGAAAAAAAGGGGGCAGGTAAGACTGCTAGCTGAAAGACAACTTGATTATGATGGTTTGGCGTCCCCAGTATTTGACCTTCTCTAGGTGTGTCTGTGTTTTGCCATACCTCTCAGAAACATATGCAAGAGAGTCAATGACATCTGTATGCCACCCCAGTTATCTTTTCTTTCTGTAGTCACTCCCAGAGCGTATATTACAGTAGCACCATGATGGGAAAGGTCTTTGATAACCCTGTTCCTTCAGGATTCATAGATGATTAACCCTTGCTGCAACTACTATTTATATTAGTATGATAACATATCTCTTTTCACCACACCACTCTTTTCTCCAATATAGCATGGATTTCCTAGATCCATTCAAAATAATTTTACATACATCAAACCAAATTTTCCCCACTTCTTCCCTGCAATGGCTTACATTTTGTGAGAATTAAATTAAGTCTTTCACAAAACAAAGAGCACCTTATGGTCTGGCATAGTCATGCCCAATAGAGATTTATAAAATGGATAAATGAATGATGCAACAATCTAATTAGACCTTATTTCCATCTATGAATATCTCCTGTGAGATAAGAAAAAAAATAGAAGACCAAATTATCACTATTTCAGCCCCAAGGAAAATCTGGACTTGAACTATTCCTTCTTCACATTCCTTCTTCAATTCCAAATCAGATCCTAAGCCTTAATAAGCATCCCTCCTTCTCCAGCTAGTCCCAAGGCTGACTAAATCTCCACCTCCCATAAGGCCCTATACTCAGACTGTGTGAATGCTTCCAAGTCTTATGCCATCTATATCTTCTACTCATATATATATAATTGTCCACAAGTTATATTTCTTACCAAATTCTTGTAATGAAGCCGCTCAATCATAAACTCAAGCTCCTGACATGAGGACATTCAACCACATTGCCCCAGCTCATGTGCAAAGATTTGGTTAATGACTTCTGAATAGAAGCAATATTATACTCTATATTACTCCTTCACAGGAGGAACCCAAGTACTCATTGATATCAGCAGAATTAAATGTTCACACCACAGAAGAAAAGACAACATTATTCAAGTCCTAATGAAGGATATCTAAGAAGCAAGGAAAAACAATTCTGTCTGTGCCAACTCCATCTAACTTTAAAAAGGGAAAGTAACAGCATTAAAAAGAATGCATGCAGGAACACATCACAAAAAAGGGAGCAAATGTGAATAAAATTTAACCAATAGATAAGAAGAGGAGGCAAAATCCTTTTAAACAAATTATAGAGGGAAGGCAATAGTCTCAAAAGCCCCTGACAAGGAAAAGGAATATTCTACAATAAATTATTCCAGACACCTAGGAATGAAAAATGGAGCACATAAAGGAAAACAGAAACTTTGAAGAGCTTGGGGTGGAGCAGTAAGCTGAAGTAAGAAATAGGAGTGGAAAGCTGCCTATGTGTGAGTTCAGGCAAGAGTCAGGTTAATCCAGGGAAGAGTTGGAAGCAACCAGCCCATGGAAGAGGAGCCATGGATTTTGGAAGTCAGTCTCAAGTTAAGATGAAAGAAGATTTACTTGGGTACTCTATAACGACTGATGAGATTGTGACTTACTGAATGATATGCTTTGTTTACGACTATGTGGCCACTTTAGTAATAAGTTGTTATGCTATATTGTTGTGAGTGTTGTACTTTAGTTTATTGAATGTTATACTTTAGTTTATTACTGAATAAGTAGAGAGCTCACTGTACTTTGTGATTAGATCCTTAAAGTTATTCACAGCAGCAGTCCTCAGGAGAGCTACTTGTGATTGGCTTTAGAGTAGTTTCAAGCCCAGAAAGTACTTATGAAAGAGTTCAAAAAAGGAGCTTAAAAATCATATAAGAGAAGTGGAAGAAAAATTTAAGAAAGAAATTAGACTGATGCAAAAGAATTATGGAAAACACTCAATAGCTTGGAAAGCTGCTTTAAAAGTATAATTAGCCAAATGGAAAAATCCACTAAAGAAAACAGCTCCTTAAAGAGTATAATTGGCAAAATGGAAAAGAAAGTACAAAAACTAATTTTAAAAAAACAGTACTTTAAAAGTTTGAATTGTGATAGTGGAAGTAAATGACTCTGTGAAATATTATGGATCAATCAAACAAATTCAAAAGGAAGAAAAAATTGAAGAAAATGTAAAATACCTCATAGGAAAAGTAACTGACATGGAAAATAGATCCAGGAGAGATAATATCAGAATCATTGGACTACCTGAAAACCATTATCAAAAGGAGAACGTGGACAGCTTATTCCAAGAAATTATCAAGGAAAACTGCCCTGATGTCCTAGAATCACAAGGCAAAATATGTATTGAAAGAATCCTCATGAAAGAGATCCCAAAATAAAAACCCAAAGGAAGATTACTGCCAAATTTCAGAACTATCAGGTTAAGGTAAAATACTTCACATGGTCAGAAGGAAACAATTCAAATATCAGGGAGTCACCATTAGGATCACATAAGACTTGACAGCTGTTGCATTAAAGGATCAGAGGTCATGGAACATAGTATTCCAGAGAGAAAAGTAGCTAGAATCACTTATCTGACAAAATTAATGGCCATTTTAATGGCCACAATTAGTGGCCATTCAACTAAATAGAAGCATTTCAAGCCATCATAAGGAGAAGATCAGAAGTAAACCAATAATTTGACCTCCAATATCAAGACCCGAAAGAAGTATAAACAGATAAAAAGGGAAAAGAAAAAATAAGGGATTAAGTAAAGGAGAAGGGGTCATATCAGGGGAGGTAATAGAAACAAAACTATTGTGAGGAAGGAACAGTGAAAGGAGAGAGAGGACAAACTGGAGAAAGAATAGGATGGAGAGAAATACACAGGTAACAATCATAACTGTGAATGTAATCAATTCTCCCATAAAACAGAAGTAGATGGTGGATCAAAAACCAGAATCCTACAATATGTTGCTTATAAGAAACACATTTGGCTCAGAGACACACACAGAGTAAAGGTAAGGGGCTGGAGCAGAATCTATTACACTTCAACTGAAGTGAAAAAAACA
The DNA here is from genome assembly GCA_028627135.1 of Pseudochirops cupreus. Taxonomy (NCBI): domain Eukaryota; kingdom Metazoa; phylum Chordata; class Mammalia; order Diprotodontia; family Pseudocheiridae; genus Pseudochirops; species Pseudochirops cupreus. Next base: position 223,494,026 of record CM053583.1, read on the forward strand.
AAAGCGGGTGTAACAATCCTAATCTTAGACAAGGTAAAAGCAAAAATGTGGATAAAATGTGGTAAAAGCAAAGACATGGAAGGAAATTACATCTTGCTCAAAAGTACCATAGACAATTGTAATAGTAATCAGTTTAGCAGGATACTTAGCACTTAGTACTAAGTGCTAAGTGTGGAAGGTGCAAACTCTGTCCCACTGTTGAGAAGGCATGAACTCCCCTGTTGATGTGGAAGAAGGGGATTGGCTGAGCCCCTGTTGATGTGGAAGAAGGGGATTGGCTGAGGTGTGTACATAAGCAAGAATTCCAGAGACAGACAGACAGAATTAGAACACTGCCCCTGGTGAAGGAAGAATTCTGGAGACTGAGGCCAGCTGAGAGAGAGAGATTCTCTCCCAGCATCTGGAAGCTGAGAACTGACTGAGAACTGAGTTGTAGTTTTCCTGAGACCAGAATCTGGTGAGGGCCTGCCTGGAAGGCTGAGAGGGCCTGCCTGAAAGGCTGAGAGGGCTTGCCTGAAGAAGCATGACCAGGATAAGACTTTGTTTGTTCATGGCCTGGCTGATCCTTGAGTTCCAGAC
>CM053583.1:223495104-223516939 GCA_028627135.1 Pseudochirops cupreus
TATTTTGTAATCTGAACTCTAAAAGCTGTTCACAGTAGCATTCCTGTGGGAATCTGCTGGTGCATGGCATTACAACAATGAAGCAATCAAATTAGAAGACCAAGGAGTAGTTTACCTGTCAGATCTATGGGGAAGGGGAGAATTCATGACCAAACAAAAGAGAGACAATTACAAAATGTAGAATAGATCATTCTTATCATATTAATTTGAAAAGCTTTTTTTTTTTTACAAACAAAACCAATGCAACCAAGATTAGAAGGAAGGCAAAAAGCTAGGAAACCATGTTTACAGCAAGTGCTGACAAATGCCTTATTTCTCAAATATATAGAGAGCTGAATTTATAAGAATATAGGCTATTCCCTAATTGATAAATGGTCAAAATATATGAACAGGCAGTTTTCTGATGAAGAAATCAAAACTATATATATAGGTGTATAAAGAAGTGCTCTGAATCACTTTTGATTAGAGAAATGCAAATTAAAACAACTCTAAAATACCACCTCACACCAATCAGATTGACTAATATGACAAAACAGGAAAATGATAAATGTGGAAGAAGATGTGGGAAATTTGGGACATTTATGAATTCTTGGTGGAGTTGAGAACTGATCCAATCATTCTGGAGAGCAATTTGAAACTCCACCAAAAGGGTAACCAAAATGTGCATATTTTTTGATCCAGCAATACCACCACTAAGTCTGTATCCCAAAGAGATCATAAAAAAGGTAAAAGGACCTACATGTGGAAAAATATTCAGAGCGGCCCTATTCATTATGGCAAAGAGTTGGAAACTGAGGAGATGCCCATAGATTGGAGAATGGCTGAACAAGCTGTGGTATATGAATGTAATGGGATACTACTGTAGAATGAGAAATGATGAAAAGGCACATTTCAGAAAAAGACTTTTATAAAATGATGCAAAGTGAAATGAGCAGAACCAGGAAAACACTGTGTATAGACAATATCAGCAACATTGTGTGATGATAATCTATAAATGACTCAGCTTTTCTCAGCAGCACAATGATCCAAGACAAGTACTAAGAAGGAAATGCTATCCATATCCAGATAAAAAACTGATGAACTCTGAATACAGATTGAAGCATAGTGTTGTTGTTTTTTCACTTACTTTGTTCTTTCTCATTTTTTTCCTGTTAATCTGTTTCTTCTTCCACAACTGTGATGAATATGGAAATATGTTTTACATGATCATATATCTATAAACCATATCAAACTGCCTACCATTTTCAGAAGAGAGGAGGGGAGGGAAGGAGAAAATATTAGATCTCAAAATCTTGTAAAAATGAATGCTAAAAATTTTCTTGATATGTAATTGAAGGGAAAATAAAATACTATTTAAAAATGACATCATAGGAAAAATAAATAGTAATATTTGTATACATTATAATATATATTTATATAGATATAGACATATACTGGAAAAATGAAATGAAACAAAATTCTGAATGCTGCATTTCATGAAAACAATTTATGAACATTTTGTTGAAATAATGGAAACATTTAGTTCCATAACACACTCACATGGAAACCTGAAGTTGAATTCACTGAGGAACATTATTACCCAAATTCAGGGCTTTGATGTCAACTAACATTTGGGGGAGAGATGGCATGTAATTTTATGTTCACAGATTGTTGTGTACTCAATGCAGCTGCTGAGGTTGAGATATGACAAAGTATGGATTGATTCTCTACTACTTGCATTAATTTTGGCCTAACCATTAACACCAAGAAAACACAGGTTCTCCACCAGCTAGCATAATAGCAAACATACACGGAATGCTCAGCAAATAGAGAAATTTTGAATACTGTAAATAAGTCCACTTACCTTGGCAGTACACTTTCCAAGGATGTATACATGCATGATGAGGTTGATGCACACATTGCCAGAAGTAGCTCAGTTTTGAGGAGCGTCTGAAGGAAAATGTCAGAGAAAAGAGGTATTAGACTGCCTACCAAACTGAAGCACTACAGAGCCATTGTGATGACCTCATTGTTGTTTGTCTGTGAAACTGGAGAGTATACAAGCACCATACCAGAAAACAGAATCACTTCCATTTGAATTGTCTTATAGGACGATTCTTAAGATCACCTGGAAAGGAGGTCCTTTCTCAAGCCAAACTTCCAAGTATTTAAAAACTATTGCAGAGAGCACAACTCCTGTGGGCTGACCATATTGTTCAAATGCCAAATGTATGTTTGCCTAAAAGACTCTTTTATAGAGATCTTGAACAAGGCAAGAACTTATATGGAGGTCAGAGAAAGCAATACAAGAATACTCTCAAGATCTCTCTGAAGAATTTTGCAATCAATTTCAGTACATGGGAGTCAGTGGCAAAGGATCATCTATTTTGATGTGCCTGCATGAAAGAAGGCACTATTCTCTATGAGCAAAGCAGAGTCTCAGTAGCTTGAAAGAAATGTGAGATGCACAAATTTAGAAACATCTCCACTCCAAATGTTCATATGGACTATTTATGGTCTATGGTAGAGCTTTCCGATGTATTTGTCTGATTAGTTATAGTCAGACACACTATATACCTTGACTCCAACAAAATGGTGTCATTTTGATCCTCCTCAAGACTGAAGGATAACAACCTTTTGTTGAATGCTCATATATATCTTGGAAAGGATAAGTCTATGATTGGTCCAGCACTCTGGGCCACATAAAACTTTCATCTTTCTCACATTCTCTCTATCTCTTCCCTTTACAATGATAGAGTCTATTAAATATAGTTCTTGCTGTGAGGGTGCATCCATGAAATTTTGTTGCATTTAGGTAAATGGAGGACAGTGACAAGTGATTGCTGCTGTTGCTGTTTCTGACCGTATTCCTCCCAAGGACTCTCTGCCATGCCTGATAGCCTGTGACAACTCTGGCATAAAAGTCACCCAGAATTACAAACCTGTCCTTTTTTGGCGTATTGATAATGAGGGTCTCCAGGTCTTCATCAATTTTTCTTTTAGCTCATTCACCTTTCACTCAAGACTGCTATTTGGTTGTGGTACCTTCTGAGTTCTCTCACAATAAGAGCTGTTCATCCTTCAGCTAGTAGATTTCATGTTGTCCATGAGTATACACACATTCTATGTACTAATGGTGAGTGGAATCACCTTCACAAAATTTTTTGTACATTTTCTTTGTTTTGACCATATAATGGGATCCCAGTTTGGCATAGTAAGCAGGCCATAATCTGGTGAAGCAGAAAATTTTTAGAACACCTTTTCTGGTCCTTTCTTCAACCCAGGAGGTGAGCAATGAGGTCCTTTAAAAAAACTCTTCTCAGACACCCAAGAAAGTTGTTGAATTCCACAGTTGCTTCAGTCCAGTGAGAAAATGACCCTATGCCTTGGACCAGCAAATACAACTCCCAGTGTATTTGCACTTGCTGCACTCACCTATCACCCCAGGACTTTAAGGTAGGTAAAATAGCAAAATAATAAAATAGTTTTAAAAAGGAAATAACAAAATAGTGGGTGATGGCTGATGTCTTGATTTGTGCATGTATTGGATTAAAGTGAGAGAGAGATGTGCAGTCACCAGTCTCACCCTCTCTTCCAAAGTCATTGAAGTATGGTGGTAGGATGAAAGTCAAGATGATGGTGATGGCCAGAATGTAATGAATGACCTTGGCATTTTTGATGTCTCAACAAACTCGAAGCATCCACAGTGCCTGCTTTTGCCAACTTGATGGCCTTTGAAACAAATTGCTTTCATCTGCCCAATCCACTAGAACAGCAGTTCTCAACCCATGGGTTGTGACCCCTTTGGGGGTAGAACAACCCTTTCACAGGGGTCACAGGAGTCGCCTAAGACCATCAGAAAACACATATTTCCTATGATCTTAGGAACCGAGATACTGCTTCTCTATCCTTCTCCAGGCGGGTCCGCCCACATGAAGATATGCCCATATAGGAGCATTAAAGGGTTGTGGGATTAGGAAGGTTCAGAATCACTGCGCTAGAGGAAGCCTTCACATGCTTTGGTTAGATATAGACATAGCCCTAACTCACCAATGGGTTTAAAACCCATGGGTTACCATAAACCTAATTTAGCCCATGTGCCAAGATGGTTTTATCAGTCAGACTGCTACATGTCTACAGCTTCTTGGAGCAACAGGTAAGAATTGGTTGACAGGCGGACACCAAAGGCGAATAAGCAGTGCTGAAAAGGGCTCACCAAGTCCTCACACCAGAGATTCTAGTCCTCTCTTTACTCCCAACACATACATATACATACACATATACATATACATATACATATACATATACATATACATATACATATACATATACATATACATGTACATGCATATATACCAAATTTCATGGTCTCTAAATTTGTAAATTTACAAAAAGATATTGAAAATATTAATGCAGAAAACTTAACATCCCTGCTTCTGAATTGAATTAATCAAAAAGATACCTCATTTCCCACCCAAATGCATGCATTTTGGCCTACTTTAGCTTCTCTTGCTGCATTCACTTCGTGTATTTTTGTCTTCTCCAACATACCTCTGTGCTATGTATCTTCTCCATTCCTTTTCAGCTTTCTTTTGCATGTTGTCCTCCCCCATTAAACTATAAACTCCTTGAGGGCAAGGACTGTCTTTTTTTGTATCTCTAGTGCTTAGCAAAGGGTCTGGCATAGAGTAGTAGCTTAATAAATGTTTATTGACTATTGTTCAACAGAAAAATCAACAACAAAAAATATGGAGATAATCAGAAACATCAAATTATAAAAAAAAATAAATATTTGATATGTACTAGAAAAAAAAAGACAGTATACCAGAATAGGTGATATAAATGAAATCTGTCGTTGTTTTTACTTTAAAAATGAGGAATCTGATTCAGAAATTTTATGCAAAGTTACATTTTTGAGTGAGCACTTTGCTTTGTAAATACAAATCCCCGTTTCTGATTCATAGTCTGTTTCCCACAATTCCAACATGTTCCCTATATGGTTTAAATAAAATTTCGCGACATTTCTATTCCTTTCTAGAAGAGAAATTTTGTCTTTTCTTTCTGCCAAGTATGAATAAGGTAAAATTCAAAGCCTTTAGAAACTGTTGCATATTTTATTGGTGTTTTCTCCTCTCACACAAATAAACACACATCCCTGACACGATAAACCATAAATATGCATACATTTACCCACTGCTTTGAAGGAAGAATATATGAACAGCAGAATCGTATCAAACAAAAATGATACACGTCAACTCTTTTCTGTCTTGACCTCAACCAATAATATTTCATGATCCACCCAGAAGCTCAAAAGGAGTCATTTAAATCTATTTCTTACTCAGAGATTGTTAGGACTCTTTCCTTTAGGGAAAGTGAAGTTTAGACACATGACTTATACAAAATGAACCAAATGATGCTGTGATTGTTAACCACACAACGGTCACCCAAAAAGGACTTTGTGCACAGCAGATTAGTATGTTGAAAGACCTTGGTGTAGATTCTTTCTTCATAGCACTAGAAAACTCATTATTCTCTTCCCTTTTCCTTGTCAGCTAGTTTCATGAGGCATTGTAGCCAAAAATCCTTAATTGGTGAATAACTTTCTGTTGATCAGCATTTCCATCCTCATATAGAACACTGATCACTCAGACCATGTCTCAGACGTGTTATTCCATCTGGAAATCCTACACTTGAAGCCTTTTCCTCTCAGTAGGAGCTGCCAGAATTTTCACTCTACTGCCATAGCTTTCAAGAACCCAGGGTGTCCCTCATGTCATCTTGCAGAAGAGGGATAGGCCAGATTATCTACCTCATAATTAGTACTCCATGATGGTAAATTATGAAAATTTCTGATTATAGAAGACAATCATAATTATGCAGAGGGTCAGTTTTTAAATCACCTTTACATATCAATAAAAGAAACTTTTATTCAGGATGGAAAAAAAATCAATAGGATATATACGTAGTAAATATATAGAATGCTGTAAGTGATGTCTCAACCTTTACTGACAGGTCTTCTAGCTGAAATTCCCTTAACTGGATGTATTTTGGAAAAATATGCATTCACTTCCAATTTTTAAATGGCCGATTGAAGACAAAACCTTATCATATTAACTTGCCCCCAAGAGACACAAATCTTTCAATAAATGCTTCCCAACTAGAATGAAGGGAGGGATTTGTAAGAAATAATCAAGAACTGGAGTCAAACCAATTGTACGCCAAAGGAAAAAATTGTTGATTCAAAGGACAGTTGTATTTTACATCTGATATCTAATAAAATTTTGTGTGGCTGCTAAGCTAAAGTTAATCATTTCTCATCATCTTTATTCAGAAACTCCAGAAGCCCCAACCACATATGGTGCAGGTAATTGAGCTGTTAAATTGGGTAGTGGTTATCTCTTCAGGAGAATTAATCTATTGTCAAATTCTCCTCTCCACCTTTAGGTTTTTTTTAACCTCTTATATGCCATATTTTCTTCTTTCCACATGCAGCATGGAGGGCCTTATTGGCATATCTGTTTTCAACCATCCTAAATTGTATCATATCTTTGGGAGAGCACTTTATAATAATTCAAAATATCACATGTGTTCTTATTCCAGAAAGAGAATTAAAGAAAGTTGCATGGTGGATTTGAAGATTGATTATCTTAATTTGGGGGTAGGGAGAACATAAAAATGATTATTTGTGTTCTGAATAAAGAGAATGTCAAATATTTGGAAATTGCAAGTGGAAAGTTAATACCTTAATCTTCTTGAAGAAATTCATAGCTACTTTTTTCAGGTCTAATGTATAAAGTCCCTTTAAATGATTTTGCATGAATTTCTAGCCAAGTTTCAAGGCTCTAGTTTATCAGGTTAGCAGTGGCAAGGATTTCTTGAGACAAGAGATGCAATCAGTTGCAAATCTTCTTGGGGAAAAACTGAACAAGCTTCTTATTTAAAGTTTCTACTATCTTGGAAATGCTACCAAGTAAAATAGAATGACTGTTCCGAATGATTACAGCCATGACCTCAAAGCTCATCACGTTATCACTAAGCAATGTCATTTCCCACAATGTATTTATAGGAAATTATTGTACACCTTAAGTACACTCAGATCAGAGGCTGGCAGACCTAGTTACTGCACAGGATGCTGTCATATTTTCATGCTTTATATTTCTACATCACATAACATCAAAATATAGTCACATGTAAAGACAATTAAAATGTTATTGGTGGATACATTTCTGTACATTCTGATAGACTCTATGGTTAAATTAAAGTAAAATTTAACATTTTCCCTCATATTGAGATGCATAGCCATTAATATATATTTCACCATTGTAACCACTACCAAATTGTTATAACTTAAAGTACCTCTCTAAAAAGTCAACAAAAAAAATAAGAAGACTGGTGAATTCATGAGCTGCAGCCATGAATTGTAGCAACCTGAGTGGGTATTCAGGACTCAGTTACTTAAGAATAGTTTTTTAGGAGGCAGCTAGGTGGTGAAGTGAGTAGAGCATGGGCCCTAGAATCAGGAGGACCTGAGTTCAAATCCTATTTCAGATACTTGACACTTAACTAGCTGTGTGACCTTGGGCAAGTCACTTAACCCCAATTGCCCTGCCTTCTCGCCTCCAAAATAAAAGAATGGTTTATTAATATACATATAGGGTCTTGCTTAACTTGGACCATTTGTAAAACACATTTTAGTAACTTGTGCATCCCAGATTAGGAAAGAATGCAGACTGCACCTGTGGGCCTCTAGAATCTAGCTGCAGTCCTAACAGGGCTGATTGGTTCTTGGATGATTTTATGAGTGCTATAGTGCCTGGATCATCGTGTATGAGAATTAGGATTAGCTGAAACCCACATGCGACAGCAATGTGAATATTATATATGTACCACTACTTTACCTTTTCTCTGTAAGTTTGTTTTGATATGAATGAGTTGTAGTGAGGCATGTTTGTTTAGCATGAGTATTGCTAATAAAACCAGATTAATTGATTCCACAAACAGAATTTGAGAAAAAGAAAACATTTTCTACTTGGAATGTGGCACCAGAGAAAAAAAAGTTGTGACAGAGCCAGCAGTTCCAGCTTCCAGGCTAGAAGTCCTCTGGTCCTTGGTATTTAGTGAACAGATAGTTATTAGGTGTTAGCAGAAATGATGGTTAAATCTCAGACAATTTATGATAAAGGCAAGTACTATAAAGAATGGGATGGGCACAGCCTCTTCTGACCATCACTGAGAAACCACACTGGTTAAACTTGACTCCAGTGAAAACATGGAGCATCTCATTGTTGAGGAAGTTCCAGGTGCCAAATGACACAGGAGACACTTTACATGAAGTGTCTGATCTAGAGTTCAGTAAAGTTAATTACAAGGGCGAGCTTAGTTATTAGGCTTGCTAATCTCAAATGTCAATTGAACATGCAACTCATCATATCTCTGCAGTTAAGGTCAAAGTCTTGTTAGTTTCTGACTGGGAGGCCGGTACTTAAGACAGGTGGATCCAGTTTATTGATATCTTTTCCCTGACAGAAAAGATGATATCAACTACTATGTCTTTTCATTCACACTTCCCCAGAAAATCAGTCCAAGCATAGGTGAGGAAGTCTCCGGTCACCAAGCCAAGGTACAGCCTGCAGATGTGCAAAACAAAGTCACATCTAGAGTGAACTGCTTAGATTGCCAAAATTCAACAAGCTTCAGTACAACTTGGTCATATATTTCAGAGTTAGGGGGCCTTCCTTCATTCAAATAATTGCTTGAAACATTTTTATAACTCAGTGTAAAATGTTATTCCAAATACACATACACATATTTTTCTGACCTTCAATTCTGCATTTTCAGCTGTCTGATAAATATCTCAACCTTTATGTTCCATCAGGATTTTATATCAAACACGTACAAAATGAAACTTGTCTTCTGACTGATTCTTCATACTTCCCTATTCTTACTGAAGACAAGGTCATCACTTTGGTCACCCAAATCTGTGTCATCCTTGACTCTTCTCTGTCTCTCTCTCTTTCTCTCTCTCTGTCTCTCTTTCTCTGCCTCTTTCTGTCTCTGTGTCTTTCTCTGTATATGCATATGTGTCTGTCTGTCTCTGTCTGTCTGTCTTTGTCTCTGTTTCTCTGTCTCTGTCTTTGTCTCTCTGTCTCTGTCTCTGTCTCTCTCTCTGTTTCTCACTCTCTCTGCCCTCCCCCCCCCACACACAACAGTACATCAGTTGTCAACCTTTGGGCTGCTAATTACCAATATCAGTCACATTTGTCTCCTAATCACATAACTAATGCAATTGATCAGACCTTCATCATTTCTCACCTGGACTAATGCATGCAGTCTTAATTGCTCTACCTCTTACCCATCTCCAATTTGTCTATTATGTGGCCACCAAATTATTGTTCCTAAGACAAAGATCTGGCCATGGCATTCTCTTGTTCAAAATAGCTCCAGATTGCCTCTGAAAACAAAACATAAATTCATCTTAAAATTCAAGACCACATATAAAGCAATTCTCATTTACCTTTCCTGGCATTTGCTAAAACCAAATTTTGAAAAGTTATGTTCTAGCCAAGCTGTTCAACTAGCAGTCTCACCAAGAAAAAAAATGGTATTTCAACTCCTATCTCCATGCTCTCTCCTCTCTCTGTGCATGCATATATTGTATCACTTATACCTAAAATGTACTCCCCTCTGGCCTCTTCTCTCTTAACATGAGGGGCATGATGGTAAATGTCTAACAATCTGCTCCCTGAAAAATAAAATTGCAAACTTTAAAGTTTAAACTGAACTATTAAAACTTTTTTCCATAATTTTATTAGCCCTTGGCAATCAGCAAAACAATAAATCAATCTCTGATTTGTAGTGTTTCTCTGTCTCTAAGGTGTAAACGTTCATTCTGGAAATTCTTAATAATGGACTCTTGCAAGCCAATACAAGTTGGCTTCAGAACACCACCATGTAAAATCTTTAGATTCATTCCAAACTTATTCCAGATGTTATTTCTTATTTGAAAACATTTTAATCCCTCCTTGACCAGTTGTTTTAACTTTCTCCACTCTAGCTGGCCTATATGTACTTACCTGTGTATATGTTGGACCTCTCCAGTAGAATATAAGCTCCTTGAAAGCAGCCAGTGCTGCCTTTTTATTTTTTTTGTTTTCCCAGTACATACCTTGCACATACCTTATTCATAGTACTTGATAAACATTAATTAAGTGGAAAAGAATGAAATGTGTGTTTTGGGGGAAAGTAGCTAAGATATTACTTAACAGTGTGTTAACTAGTATCTCTAAAGTGATTTTGATTTGAGAAAGAACCAGGTAAATTGAAACCATCAAATCATATCAGATTTCTGACCTTGTTTCATGTTTATATGGAGCATAAGGAAATAATGATACTTTCAATGGGATTCAGAAGCCTAAGATTGAATTAGATTTTTTGAATGTCATATAATATTACAGAGTCACTAATAATACCAACAGCAAAACCGATGATTAACTTTTGTTCAGTCCTTTTATACTTTTCAAAGGATTTTATACAAATATCTCATGTAAAATGTATAACACCCATACAAGGTGGTTGTAAGGACATGTTGGTAAATGTTTAACAACTGGTCCTCTGGGGGGTGGGGGGTAAAATGTGCAACAAGCCACTTTCAAATTTAACCTGTATTGTGAATACTTTCTCCATCACTTTCTCAAGCCTAGATAATCAAGCTCTGATTTTTAATTTTTGCCAATTTCTGAGGCATGAATACTCATCCTGAATATCTATCAATCATCACTGCTATAAAGGTTGAACTGGCTCCTGTACAACTCTGGATAGATATTTCCCAATAAGGAGTAGTGCCTCTGTTTCATTGGCATTAAAGAAGGTCTGGTACTTACTGATACTACTGGAAGATAGGGACACTGAGGTATCTTTTTCAAGGTGGGTAGCTTGGCAATAGGCCCCATGACCACTTTCCTTACAATTATGTTGAAATAGGCTGAGTATAAGAAAATTTCCCCTGTGTTTTAGAAATGCCCAAGTTATGTTCAGTCAATAACTTGTTTGGGGGGAATGTACTGGAAACGGAGAATGAGAGCCAAGTGGTGCAATAGATAAGTGTTGAACTTGGAGTCAGAAAGACTTGAAGGAGTTCAAAGCCTACTATGACTTCATATTCTTGCACTTATTGGTAAAATTAATTTGAGGAGAAAAGAATAATGGCATGGCACACAGTTCAAATGCTGCTGTAGCTCCAGCCAGTCAATGAACATTTACTAAGCATCTTCTTTATGGGAGGCACTGTGCTTGAGTATGTAAAGAAAGGCAAAAGTCCACGACTGAGGAGAGATATCAAGTAAATACGTCCAAATACTCAAAATTCAGGATACGTGTGAAAGAATTGACAGAACGGGGCAGTAGAATTAAGGGGCATTTGGAAAGGTGAGATTTTAGCTGAGACTTGAGAGAAGCCAGGGGAAGCCAGGAAATAGAGATAAGGATAGAGAGCATTCCAGGAATGGGGGACTGCCAGAGAAAATGCCCAGAGCCAAGGATAGAGTGTCTTGTTAGTGAAACAGTAAGGAGGTCTGGTGTCATTGGATCAAAGAATACATTGTGAGAGTAGGAGGGTCTAAGACAGTGGTTCTCAACCTTCCTAATGCTGTGACCCTTCAATACAGTTCCTCATGTTGTGGTGACCCCCAACCATAAAATTATTTTCGTTGCTACTTCATAACTGTAATTTTGCTACTGTTATGAATCGTAATGTAAATATCTGTTATGCAGGATGTATTTAAATTGAACATAAGCCATAGATTGAGAACTTCTGGTCTAAGAGACAAGTTGCATCAAGAAAGAGACTTTTAACTTTTAGGAAGATTCATGCCACCATCGGGGTTGGAAGAAAGGTAAACTCTAAGAGAGGCATTATTGTGAATAACCCTAGAGAGATGGCTTTGTCCTGTGAAGCACTACACAATGTCAATGCAGGGATCAGTCATTGCGAGGATGGAATACATCTGAGAGGTATTTAGGGGGTCACGGTGGAGAGTGTCAGACTTGAAGTTAAGAAGACCTAAGATCAAATCCTTCCTCAGACCCTGACCCACTGTGTGACTCAGGGTAAGTGATTTAACCTATCTCACCCTCGGTTTTATCATCTGTAAAATGAAAATAATAGCATCTATGTCAGTATTCTTGAGAGATTTAAATGAGATATCACATGTACTTTGTAAACCTTAAAACACTTGCCCCCTACCTTGAGGAAACACACCACCCAAGGAAAGCAGTGTGCAGACTCTCTTAACTCTCTCACCACCAACATCTCCATTAGTGCCCTGTAATAAATCTTAGGTCCTCGCCCAATAACTTCATTTTAGGGCAGGATCAAGTTAGGCTCAAATATGGATTTGTAACCTGCGGTCTGTGAATTTATTTTTTGAATATTTTGGTAACTATTTCAATATAATTGGTTTCTTTGTAATCCTATGTAGTTTATTATATGCATTTAAATGTTATCTTAGAAAGGATAAGCTTCATCAGACTCCCAAAGGGGTGTATGACATGGCACTCAAAATAATAATTAGAACATGTAGGTAGAGGAAGAGAAAGGATTTAATTTTTTCATTCAGAGTCTTCACTACTGCATGAGATTTAAGGTTTACCATTTACTTGGCAGCTCCATTCTCCCGCCTAGCCCAAACATTTGTCAAATGGAAAACTCATATCCTCATTTCTTTCATGAAATGTGAAGGGTGGTGACCAGTCTACAAACCTACTGAACCTTCTCCCTTCACAGTCTCCTATTCTTCACTATCTTTTCCTAGCTCCTCAGATACAGTTTCAAATCTATATCTTAATGTCTCCTGTTTAATTGCTCTGCTGTTACCTAGCTATGAAGTCTCTCCTTACCTTCCAGCCTCTACTCCTCCTCTTCCTCCATCACAACCCTAAATTTTCCCCTTCCAACACAATCTCACTACAATGCTTAGACAATACCCTTTACTACTATACAGTAGTTAATTTTTTTTAGTTCAATAAAAATGCATTTAATCAGAAAGTTTTTAGTGTCAGGATACAAAAGTAATTTTGTTAGTGATAGATATTAAGGAATTAAGTTTGTATTTTATGGCAGAACACATTCGTTATACTCCAATCTGTAAGTCTGATTTACATGAGAATCCCTCACTATATCCTATACCCTCCCCCAAGCACTCATGATTCAGACTCTGGCATCTCCTGATGTCTACAGCACATCTTCCACATTTTATCTATTCTCCCAAGGCAGAGCTTGTGCATTAATATGTTTTGGTTAAAAATAATGTCACTATTAATACAAGTGCCATGTGCTATGCCCACACTCAATCACTCTACAATAGGCATGGCCTTGTCTTTGACCTGTGATGAATCCTCTCTCCTGGGAAGTGACCATCTGTACACTGCCTTGGAGTGAAGAGGGGGATTTATTTAAAGCCAAAGGAGGGAATTGGACAAGAACCTGATTACATGAAGTGTCACCTTCAACATTTCCATTAAGAATAATATAGGGGTTGCAGAGTACTTCACTGGAAAATGGGCCACAGCTCTGTAAATGCTCCCTGAGTGTGGGCTGATTGGCTTTTTCCTGAAAAAGCCCATGTCTGAACCTGATGATCCTGGTTTAGCGATTGTTGGGCATAGTCTTTCTCAGGTGGAAAAGCTCTGAAACAAATAGGGGTAGGTTGGAGAAATTAAGAAAGATTTTGGAATATTTAAATAGCAAATGATTTTGGTCATTTGATTTATAGGCAAACAACACAGCTCAGGTTAGAGAAGAGGAAATATATGGAACTATATAATATAGAAGAGGGGGAAAATTTTGAAAGATAAAATGATCTATAGGAACATGGCATGGAAAACTGGCAAAGACCCTAAAGATCATGTAGTCTAACATGCTCATCTTGCAGATGAGGAAATAAGATTAAGAGAAAAGTAGTGGTTTGCCCAAGATCGACACAGGTAATAAACAGCACAGCCAAGGTTTCAGCCCAAAGACTCTGATTACAAAATTATAGTTCTTACCACTACAACATGCTGCTTCTCCATTTAAGCACAAATGAATTGATAAAATTGACATCAGTAATGGAGGAAAATAATTTTAAAATTTACAAAATCAACAAAAGTTGAGAGTAAGCACATATTAAAATTAATGTACAATAAGGAAAACTATTTTTCTTAATTTTTAATTTACTAAAATTGGTTTTAAAAAGTAGCTAGTTGATTAGTATGAGTCAAATGATGAATTAACTTAGTCTAAAGTATGTAGCAGTCAAGCGAAATCAAGGACTCATTGTCAGAAAGTTATCCATTAAAAATGATTTTTTTTCACCACTGGCAACTTAAAATGACAATGTACTAAGAGACAGATATTTTAGAGTGTAGATTAAGTCTACTCAGGCTTGAATTCTGTAGCTCATATCAGTGGAGGTTATATCTGTACCAATAAAGTCACCCATCCTTATAGTATTGGACTTTTGCCACTATCTTAGAAATGCAAGTTCCAAAAGCTTTTAAACTGTACATACCCTTTGACTCTGTGATAATGCTACCAGATCTATACTCCAATGAGATCAAAGAATAAGAAAAAGAATCCATACATACTGTGATATTTATAGCAGTTCTTTCTGTGGTAGTAAAGAATTGGAAATTGAGGGGATGCCCATCAACGTCAGAATGGCTGAATAAGTTATAGTATATGAATGAGATAAAATACTACTGTGCTCCAAGAAATGATGAAAAGGGTGATTTCAGGAAAACCTGGGAAATGCTGTCTGATTTGATGCAAAGTGAAACCAGGGTAATCAGGAGAACAAAATATACAATATTAACAATGTTAATCAAATTTGAAAGACTTAGGAAATTTAACACAATGACCAAGTACAATTCCAAAGGGCTCATGATGAAACATGCTGTCCCCCTCCAGTGAGATAGCTGATAGACTCAGAGGGCAGATTGAGATATATTTTTGTTTCTTTTTATTTTATCTTTTTTTGGGGGGGGGGAAGGGGGAGACATCCATTGCTAATGCAAGAACTTATTTTGCATAATTATACAAGTTTATAATGCTTTTCTTGTCTTCTCAGTAGGTGAGGAAGGGGAAGAGAGAAGGAGAAAATTCATAACTGAAAATAAAGCTAAATTTAAAAAAGTTTTACAAAGAAACGTAAGCTGTACCTTTAACGATATAGAGATGTCAATTTGAAATTTGTTTTAAAGAACATTAAAGTTGCCTATCAATCCATAGATCATCACTCCAGGAAGTGTGTCATCTTCTAGCAACAATCGGCTTTGAGCTTGTATTTGAGGGAGTATTTATACTTTTGCCCCTACGTTCATGTACACCTTTATTTCTATATTTGTGCCTGTACCTACAGTCATATCAACTTCTATAAATGGTTCTGTCTCTGTACATATATGCCTAGAGAGAAACAGAGACACAGAGAAAGTCTATTGAAAGGCGCTGTTCAGTTTTTCAATCATCTTTGTGACCCCATGAGCCATATCATGCCAAAATTATCCATGAGGTTTTCTTGGCAAAGCTATTGGAGTGGTTTGCCACTTCCGTCTCCACTAGATTAAGGCAAAGAGAGCTTAAGTGACTTGCCCAGGATCACATAGCTAGTAATTGTTTGAGGCTGTATTTTAACTCAGGTCTTTCTACCTCCAAACACAGTTTTATCCACTGCCACCTAGCTGTCTCCTCCAAAGGAATGTTTAACACAATTTTAGACTTTTCTCCCTTACCCTCCACCCCAAAAAGAAATCTTGCAAATAATTTTTTTTTCTAACCAGAGTTTCAGATTGTGTGGTATGAAAAACCCCATTCAAAATTTAATCAAGAACATGGAGATTTCTCAGGATAAAAACAGGAAATTTTATTCTCTTCCCCCAGAAGAAGAGGGAAGTCAGTCTTCCCCATGACTGAGCAAGGAGAGGAGGCATGCAATGTGGGTCGAACAGAGTTTTTAAACCCTAATACAACAGGGTCATATTTCCCTCATTGTCCCTCACTCCCACTGGTTGGGGTGGGGGATGATCTGGGGCTGTCCCTGACTCCCACTGGCCAGGAGGAAGGATCCACAGAGGCAGGAAAGTAGAAAAAGGACTGAAACTAGGTGGGGGTCAAAAGAGTCCTAAAAGGGCTTGCTGCTGAATGACAACAGAAATGAAGGGAGGAAAGGGTGAAGTCAACAGTCAAAATTGACACCAAATTCTAAGATACATTCTGAGAAGTTTTCACTCTCCAGACAAGATGTTTTAGGAGATGATTTGACTTGGTCAATTCATTATTCTATTTCTTGCTTGAAATAGGTACTAGAGATTTTCCCTGAAATTGAACAATAGAAGTGAGACCAGCAGTGACATAAATCTCTGTTTGTATGTATTAGAACATATGAAACACAGATGTATGCCATGACTAGTAATCCACATGCCGGGAGTAAGTAACATGAAATACATCCTAGTGGAGCCACAGTGGAGTGGCCGGAGGGGAAAGGGAAAAACATGAAGAACTTACATGAGATTAAGTCACTGGGTTAAAGAAAGGTTCACCACGTAGTAGCTTTGATGATTTTGTGCAGCTCTGCCTCATTTAAGTATAATTCACACACAAGTCAAGACACAGTGCTTGTAACATCCTTGATCTTCTTCAAGAATGAAGGATGAACTACAATAACAATTTTAACCTGATAATTTTTCTGTTTGGCACTAAATGTTGTTGTTTCTAAGCTACTGGAAGATATGACCGTTAAATTTTCATGCTGCCATAAATCTGGAATCTTGATGATTTTAAATTACATACTATCAACAATCAATTAAATTTGGTAACCAGAGACAAAATTCCACTCACACCATCCTAGTTGTGTCTGTGTTCTTCTTTCCCCAGTTGAGAAGGTGAGAGAATAAACCAAGATAGTTTTAGATAATGCAAACATAAGAAAAATAGTTATGCTTTAGGCTCATAATATAAATCATAGATGGCCATAAAGGGTGGTGATAGACCATATGTGCTTTTTGGAAATTTATTACTGCAAGGCTGTTTTAAATACTTGTCGTTTTTGATAAAGGAGAATCAAGTAATATTTAGTAAACAGGTGGTACCAAATTTGACTGTGTAATGAAAACAAATATTAAAAAATAAACACAACAGTTCTGTCTTCATTTGTAAGAAGAAAAAATTCCAAGTAAATTAATCTGAGCCTCATAATATATCACAGGATGTGGACAGAGTTTTGAGTGTAATTGACTAAGAATCTCCTCCACAATATATCCAACCAGAGATCAATCTGTATTTTCTTGAAAATCTTCACTGAAAGGGAACCCTTGTTCCTCTTGAGACAGACTATCTCTTTTTTGGATAATTCTGATTGTTACCAGGCTTTTCTTTACTGCAAGTCTAGGTCTGCCTACATGTTACTTCTACACAACCCATCTTACTCTACCATTTGGAATCAAGTAGGATAAGTACAATTTCTTTTCCATATTACAGACCTTCAGATACTTGAGATCATTTGCCTTTTCCTCCTTATCTTCCCTAGTTTAATCATCCCCAGTTCCTTCAACTAATCCTTTTGAGGAATACTCTCAAGGCTCTTTACCATTCTAGTTGCTCTCCTCTGGACACTTTTGAAACTTATTAATATCCTTCCTAAAATGTAATTCACAATACAGAATATAATGCTCCAGATGTGGTCTTATTAGGGCAGTGAAGTGCTGGAGCCAGCTCTAACCACCTCACCAGAACTGAGTGTTAAATTTTTAATGTGAACGTCAATAACCCAGAAATCACAAGATGCTTCAGATTCAGGTTTGACTTTTTTTAATTCAGACTTAAGCAAATGATGGAGAAAATGTTAATAATGTGAATTAAACTAGAAAGTATATCATTCATTTTTGGAAAGATGTACAATTACACATTTCTGAACTAGGGGGATTAGCACCACAGTATTCCTGGGCACTGTGTTTCTCTTAATACAACCTAATACTCATGAATAATTGCTACCATCCTCATTAACACTATCATTAATATCATCATTATCATCATCTTTATAGTAACTAACCTATAAAGCACTTTTAAAGCTCACATGTTTTACATGCATCATTTGCTTTGAGTCCCCCGCCAACCCTGCAAGTTAGATAGTGCAGGTACTATCAACTCGTTTTACAGATGCAGAACCTGAGACTCAGCTTTAAGTGACATTTTTTTCCACAGCCATCTTGGTCTTCCTGAGTTCAAGAGTAGCATTCTACTTAACTTTATATTTGTTATTCCTAAAAGTAAAGATTTAACTTGACTCAACACAATAGTTTAGTCTTTTATTCTTTTGGGATCTTAATGTGTTCTAACATGTTAGCTATCCATCCTACCCTTATGTCTCCTGAAAATTTGATAAAAGCACCTATCTCACAGGGTTGTTGTGTTGATCTAATGAGATAACATACATGAAATGCTAGCAATTGTTCCATGAAATTCCAAAGATCATTGCCAATGACTCAGAAATCACATTTCTCATTTTTTTCTCCATTACTCTGGGATATAGTTCATCACACCTGCTGACTCCACCTCTGCAAGTGCAGTTAGATGTCCTCACATTATTTTGCTCACATTGAATTTCAACTCCCTATTAGCCATTTTTTGTTCTTGCCTTTCCAGTCTAAACATCATCCTCCTTCTTTGCCAGAAGAAGAAAAAATCACAATTGAACAGTTCATGCATCTCTAGATCATCATCTTCATACAGAACACCCTGAACAGCAGGTCTATTCTTATTTCTTATTTCATCTTTTTATTTTCCCCAATACAGATTTGAGGACTGGATGTGTGATTTCCTTAGCATAGAGAACTTCTGAATAAGTCAGTTCCTTCTACCAGTACAGGGTTTATATAATCTCTACAATTTATAGCCTTAAAGAGTTACCTAAAGTTGAGCTGTTAAACTCAAGACCCAAAGGGGACACCAGCAAAACTCCCTGAATGAAACTAGACTAAAATGGAATGGGGAAATGTTTAAGAAAATAAATAAAAATGCAATACAACATAACTAATGTTAAGGTGTGATTTTCTAAGTCAATATGGAACCTGCAGAAATCTGTTTCGATTTGAGTTTAACACCACTGGCCTAGATAATCAGGAGGTTAAATGACTTGCCCAGGATAATGAAGCCAATATATGTCAGAGATAGGACTTCAACTAAGGTCTTCCTGGCTACTACGCAATATTAAGGTTTTTCTTTGGTACTTTCCTTACAACATCACTTTAATATAGGTCACGTAAGTTTCACTATGCCCATTTTATGGCTCAGGAAACTCAGAGATATGAAGTGACTTGTCCAAGAGCAGACAGAAAGAGTAATAATTAGAATTAAAACTCAGATCTTTTAATTCCCAAATTCAGTGATTGCTCTACTTTAGTATCCTTTTCTATAAGCATCAATTAGCATACAAGTAGAAGGCAAAAAGAGATACAAATAAATTATATTTACCAGGGCTAAAAATTTCAGGTGCATGTATATGAAGTCAGAAGGGATAGGTTTCAGAATGGGTTAAAGGGAACAATCAGTCATGAGCTGCATATACCTAAAATGGTATTTGTGATATGCAACTTCAGTACAGTCCAATCCAACCTAGCCTAACTTCTCAGTTGGGAAAAAGGAAAGCTAAAACTATTAGATTATTTGGTAGATAAGGCTTTGAGCAGGAATTCTCTCATAAGGGAGAGAGAATACAGGAGTAAATTTGAGGGAAGCATGGGGCTTTCTTGGAACCTTTACCTCTCCAAAGATCTGCTAGCCCAAACAGTGATCCAGCAGATGGTGACTCTAAAGGAATATAGTGCTTAACTACAATAAGGAGAGCCACTGAATTTATCTCTCAGCCAGACATAGATCAAGTTTATGTTTCTCTCTGACATTAATTACTCTGTGTTTCATACAAAAGTTGAGCAGGAGACCAAAATTAAGGCAGTAAAATCCAAGGGACCACTGTTGTAGGTATCAACCTTTTT
The DNA here is from genome assembly GCA_028627135.1 of Pseudochirops cupreus. Taxonomy (NCBI): domain Eukaryota; kingdom Metazoa; phylum Chordata; class Mammalia; order Diprotodontia; family Pseudocheiridae; genus Pseudochirops; species Pseudochirops cupreus. Next base: position 223,515,106 of record CM053583.1, read on the forward strand.
CCTTGGATAACTCTTGTCATACTAATAACTGACTCAAGCTAGGGTTGAAAATTCCAACAGTTTTTTGGATCTGCCACCCCACCAATTTCCCCAGTGAGAAACTGTAATTATCTTCTCAGTAAGTATAATAATGAAATATAATAAGAGAAACATCTATCCCCTCTCAGATCTCTAGTAGATAGTGGGTCTTCTTTCAAAGGTAACACATGTTGGAATAATGAAGAGAAGTAGAGATCTCTGCTCAATAAGGTCTCTCCCATATTGATACATATCTACAGTTTTGTGAGCACTCGTGGTGTTGTGGGTTCTGAGGCACTGATCTCATCCCAAATGATTCTTGCTGGTGGCAGCTTCCCATTTTATCAGTCACAGGAGTGGTTTTCATTAACCAGAACCATTCATCACTTGCTACTGCAAAAACAGTGGTGTTTCTCACCTCCTCATCTAGTAACTAGGTCTTTGGCACTGGACAACTCAGTGTTACAATCTTAACACTCACTGCTTGTAGATAGCTAGTCATGGCAGGGCTCCTGCTTTCCTTTCAATTGGCAACTAAGGTGTTGCACAGTTTCTTCATAAGAAGTTTTTGTTTGTCTGTTTGCTTTCTTTTTAAGGAGCTTGATCCTAGGTCTCTAGAAAGCTTAGAGAAGCAAGTATGTGTAATACCACAATTGTATATTTCTAAATATTCCCCTCAGCTCTGATTCTTCTAGGCCCATGCAAATTGAATTCTCATTTTCTCCAAGGTTCACTGACTTTCTGGAAATACAGTGAAAAATGTATTACTTCTTGTTAACAGTAGGGTCTATACCCTGGGTTATTTGGCAGCATCACTAAATTCCTCTCCATGTTTTCCTTCGTAAGTCCTAGAGACACAATCCAAATACATTAAAATACTCTAAGTATAACTGTGGAAGTGATCATAGTAGCAGTATTAGTAGTATGAAAAGCAAAAACTATTCCTTCATTTGCTATAGTACTTTACAAACTACAAATTACCTTCACATATGTAAAAAGCTCCTATGGTCCTTACAACAACCCTGGGAGGTCAGTAAGGCTAGTATTGCTACCATCACTTTACATATAGCATTGTGCTCTGTCCAAAATCATACAGCTAGAAAGTGGCACAACTATCCCTTCATTCCAGAACTCCTAAACACTGATAATGAATCTGAACTATCAAAATAGCTCATCATATTTCTTGAAAGAAGAAAAATATAGAATGAATTATTTTTAAAATACTGTTTTGCTGTTGACATTTCATTTTAGTTATCTATGTTGTAATTACTCTAAAACTTTTGCCTTCATTTTCCCATAATTATTCAGTGTTAAGGCACATCTCTGTAGTATAGATTGGTTTTTAAAGTAATAAATTATGGTAACATTTATATAGTACTGATATTTTCTAAAGATAAAGTGGTCTCACTTCTTTATTTTTTAACCAATTTTCCATTTTTGACAAAATAATCAGATGGAATTAAGAGGCATATCCCTTTGTTCAGAGCTAAACCTAAAACCTTTCAAATTCACTAGAACTAACTCTAGTTAAAATATCCAATCTGATAAGTATTATTTATCCAATAACTACTTTGTGTAAGACATTGTGGTTGGTTCTGGCAATAGAAAGGGAAAGGGAAAAAATAATCTCTCTTTCAAGGAGTTTATTTTCTCTTTAAGGGATTGTATCACCAAGCACTCTAGCATACCCAGGGTGGCTGCTAGCACAGATTCTTCAATCTGCTTTTCTAAAGGAAAGCAACTCAAAATGGGTTAACAATCTTACTTTAATCAATCAAACATATATCATTTACCTAGTTCCGGGGAAAAAGTCAGC
>CM053583.1:223517439-223601254 GCA_028627135.1 Pseudochirops cupreus
ACATTAATTTATAAATTAATTATATTAATTTGTATATTATTTATATATAGAACTTTCCTGGCACATAGGATGTACTCTATAAATATTAATTGTATAGAATAAACTGGAAGGAACCTAAGAGGTTAGCTAGTCAAACTCCCTCATTTTTCAGATGAAGAAACTGAGGTCCACAGAGACTAAATGACTTGCTATGGTCACACAAGTAGAAAATGACACGGAAACATTTGAAACCAGCACCTCTAATTGGTGCAAAATAACTATTTGTTAAACAGTGTTTTATTGAAATTGCAAAAAACCTAGAAAAAAGCCAATTATTATAAAGGAGAAAGAGAAAGCATCTCCGGTTTCATTTCTTTAGCTGGAGGAAATCCATAATTTATTAAGAATTCATAAGAAAAAGAAACATCTTCATGTCTATGTGTGCTGTAGCTAGAATTCTCTCACCCATAAGGTAAAAGAAGATATTCAGCTTTAGCAAGTCTATGAAAGAGAGAGAGAGAGAGAGAGAGAGAGAGAGAGAGAGAGAGAGAGAGAGAGAGAAAGGAGGGGGGGAGAGAGAAATGAAGGGACAAAGGGAGGGAGGGAGAGGGAAGGAGGGAAAGAGGCACAGAGATAAAGACAGAGACCAAAACAGTATCAGAGATAGCAACAGATACATACACAGAGAGATTGAGAGAAAGATAGTAAGATAAAGACAGAGTACAATAGAAAGAGAATTGCTTCTGGAGTCAGAAGTCCAAAGTTCAAATCCTCCTGCCAGCATATACTACCAAGTCATTAACCTCCCTGTGTCTCAGATCCTTCATCTGTAAAATGAAGGGTCTGGATTAAATGGACTCTAAGATCCCTTCCAACCCTGGCTTTATGATCCTATATATGACATATACATTACTGCTCTCCAGAACGTACAACTGTATAGAAAAACCATTAACATTTTCAGGTTAGACCTGTTAAATATTTTTTAATTTTCATAATATACATGTATATATAATATACATGCATACATACACACAAATACATATCTGATGTATGCCTTTTCACTTCTATATCTTGTAGTACTCTTCAAACCAATAGATAATGCAATTCTTATAACAAATTTGTGGAGAGGCAATGTGGTATGTTTTAAAGCATGATGGTCTTGGTTGGAGTCAAGAGAGACCAAGCAGAATTGTATCTCTCACACTGATATGCCCACTGTCAAGTCTGTAGACTAAGACTATTATTTCATTATGTGTAAATTAAGAATAATATCTCTGATACCTACTTCCCAGAGTTGTTGTAAGGATTGAATGAAATAATAAATAGAAAACACGCTAAAATGTGCTATATAAAAGTCAGTTATAATCATTTTGAAATCCGTCTATATAAGTAAAACCTTTGCTTAGCAAAGAGGTACCTATGCGCAGTGGATAAAGCAGCCAGTCTGAAGTCAGGAAGACCTGAGTCTAAAATTGACCTCAGATACTTTAAGCAAGTCACTTAACCTCTAATTGCCTCAGTTTCCTCTTCTGTAAAACAGGGAGTAATAATAGCACATACTTCATAGGACTGTTGTGAGAACCAAATGAGAAAATATTTGCAAAGGGCTTAACACAGGGCCAGATACATAGTAAGTAATACATAAATGTTTAGTTATCATCATCTTTGTTATTGTTATTACTAGATAATTATAAATATTTTAAAACTCCCTTCTCGTTTACTAATTTTTTGCTCACATCTGGTTCTTGGTGACCCCATTTGAGGTTTTCTTGGCAAAGATAATGGAGTGGTTTGCCATTTCCTTCTCCAGTTCAATTACATATGATGAAACTGAGGCAAGGAAGGTTAAGTGATTTGCCCAGGGTCATATAGCTGGTAAGTGTCTGAGGCCAGATTTGAACTCATGAAGATGAGTCTTTCTGATGCCAGGCGCTGTCCTCTATCCACTGTGCCACATGGCTCCCCTTAAAACTTCCTAGAAAGACATAAAATCTGGTCAGTAGACTTCCTCACCCCCACTCCTGCGTGTAAACTTATGAGTGGTCTTGGATTCTTATTCTCCTTAGTCTCTGGTACTCTATCAGTCACCAAATTCAGTCAATATTTATTCCAGAAAATCCACCGGACTTATACTTCCATTCCCATTGCCACAACCCTAGGTTGTACTCTCATCATGCCTAAATTGCTGCAATAGTTCTCTAAATGGTCTACCAATCTCTAGACTCCTACCAGATGAAATTGTTAATGCCATACCCATATCTAACGATCTAGAACTTCTCTCTACTCTCTATAGAAATATGTTCAAACTTCTCCTCTTTCATTCGAAGATCTCTAAATCCCAATCCCAATATAATTTATATGTAAATTGATACTTAATATGAACTATCAGTTAAATCAGTCAGTTAACTTACCTTTATTAAATGCCTTCTATGTGCCAGGCACTTTGCTAAGTGCTAGGGTTAAAAGCAAAGGCAAAAACAGTCCCTATTATGAAGGAACTCACTATCTAATGAGGGAGACAGCATGTAAACAATTATGTATAAATAAGATATGAACAGGATAAATTGGGAATGGCCTCACAAGGAACGCACTGAGATTACAGACGGACTGAGAAAGGCTTCTTGTAGAAGGTGGCATTTCAGTTGAGACATGAAGGAAGCCAGGAAAGCCAGGAGGTGGAGTCTGTCTCCTTAGTAAGGCCCTTTTAAGTTCCAGAACCATTCCCAAGCTGTTGTTCGTACTGTTCTTCCACTGGAGCTACCCTTCTCACTTTTCCAACACCCATTCAAATCCTATATATTTTTCAGTGTCCGTGTCAAATTCCAGCTGCATCATAATGCCTTCTCTATCTACTCCTAAATGCATTCATATTTCCCACTTCTAAATCCTACAGCATTTATTTTCTCTCTCAATAATTTTGGCATTTAAACTTTAACATCCATAGGGAAGAAAGCAGACACCGAATGGGGAATTGGCTAAGGCCAATAGGAGTGGCCAAGAGACCCAGTTTCTTGCTACTTACCTGATATTTCTTGTGAAAGTCCATTTTCTGTGAGGTCAGGCATCCTGCACAGGTCATAACCTCTGACAGCCCACCTGGTTCCATAAACACTTGCTGAAATGAAAATTGAACTACTGTTGTATACCCACTAAATACATAAGGATTATGACAGCCCCAAAACAGCCCATGTTCATTACTTCTAGGAATTTCTTTAAAATATATTCATCGTGCTGCCATTAATGCAAAATATTCGTCTTCAGCTCCATATGCTAAATATGTATGGCAATTAGGGAAACGGAAAATAAATGATCTTTTTTTGTAATGAGGAAGAAATCCCATACTGATCACTTGAAAGGAAGACCCCAGGTTTTTGTCTTACTCTCCTTCTTGTCATTGTCATCATTTGCCATTAGTGTTGGATTTTCATCTTATCAAGTCTCCCAGCTAGTGTTTTTCGAAGTTTCTCCAAAGTAAGTTTGAAAAGCATGCTGGAAAGATAATGTGTGACTATCCTTTACTACTTTTTTTTTTAACTTTTTAGCTCTCTTAAAACTTTAGTAAAATGTTACAAGCTTAAAAAATCCTTAAGTTTGCATCAGATTTCTCAAACAAGCACTTGACAGTCAGCAGCCAAAGTTTGCGAGGGAACCCCCACTCCAGTGCTATCTGTCATAGGCCTTTCCGCCTCTATTGCCATGGAAACAGAGGAAGGCTTATACAATAAGGCGAAGGGAAGATTTTTTAGAGTCCTAATGTGGCTATATCACTCTGCCTTGATGAATGAGGGAATAGGAAAGAAAGAAGGAGGGAGGACAAAATAAAGGAAGGAGGAATAGGAAATGTTGCTATCTACTGTAGGGGTGAGATCCAACTTCAGTCTTTCAATATAGCACACTGAGTTCTTAAAGTTTCGTTCTGTTTTATCTTGTTTTATTTGGTTTTTCAGGACAGTATAAGCTCTGAACTGTCCTATCAAGCTCTCATTGTTTTGAGTACAGGCCACAGTAGTGTGCTGGTCAATGTTTAACAAACGGTTCCCGTGAGCCAGTTAGAACTGGCTTCAGCACATTTCTGTGTACAGGGTCCATAACAACCTGTATCTCTGTTACCTAAGGATGCACAGTGTAATATATATGGAGGCTTGTCACCAGAAAGCTTACCACCAGGTGGTGACAGCAACTTATAGAGACCATCTATTAAGGCAAGAAAAAGCTTTGCAACCTGGATTAGTAGAAAGAATTGTGAAAGCTACAAGGCATAGTGGATAGCATGTAGGACATGTGGTCTAAAAGATCTAGGTTCAAATCCAGACTCTAAATGTGTGACCATGGACAACTCATCTCTCCACCTGGTACCTCAATTTCCTCATGAATAAATGAAGAGTTTGCACTAGGTTGCCTCTATGGCTCTATATGTATGATCATAGGGTATCTTTTTTTAATACTGTGAAAGATATAGTTTGGAATAATACTTTCAAAAGTGGGGACCTAGCCCCAAGGGGAGCCTAACTTCAATAAGTATGTGATTACCCTATCAAACAAAGCTGTGTGGCATCCCACTTTCTCAGCAATAGCCAATCATAGGACTTGTCTGCAACTCAACCAAATCTCTCCTTTGGCCATCATGCCCAAACATTCCCCAATCTTTACCCTTCCCCCTGCCATGCAAGTCCTCCCCCTTTCTGTGTCCTTTGCAGTAGTTATGACCTAACCTCCACCAGTGTGCCCACAGCAACAGCTGCGTAGATATCACTAGTGAAAAAAAAAACTCCCTTCCCAATTTAACCACCTTTTTCCCTCCCCACCTCCACCCTCATCATACCATGTAGCAGTGGCCTCCTACCTAGTCTATCTGCCTTGAGTCTCTTCCTTCTACGGTCCCTCTTCCACATTCCTGCCAAAACGATTTTCCTAAAGCTAGATCTGACCACGTCCCCCAAATCAATGTTTCAATGGTTCTCAATTATTGCTAGGATCAAAGACCAACTCCTCTGTTTATCATATAAAGATCTTCACAACCTAGCCCCAACCTGTCCATCCATGCATAGAAAATTAAGAAATGATACCATCCATCAGTCAGAAACATGTGAAGAAAGAGGGCAATACTTCCTGGTGAACTAAAATCAGAGACAATTAACTTTTGCAGGTAGTTTGGTTTATTCCCTCACATCAGTGCCACCCATATGATGCAATTTTAACTAGATTAGTAAAAAAGTGATGACACTTGGGTGAGGCTTTGTAATTTTAGACCACAAGAACTTAATGGCTTACAGTTCTTGGGTATTGATAGAGATAGAGGAACACGACTCCTGCTGAAAGCTATTTGGTTTTTGGGGATTAAGAATGTGTGTATGAGAGGTGGCTAGGTGGTGCAGTGAATATAGCACCGGCCCTGGAGTCAGGATGACCTCAGGTCAAATCCTGCTTAAGACATTTAACACATGCACACACACACACACACACACACACACACACACACGCATGCACGCGCGTGCGCACACGTGTACCATCTGACCTTGGGCAAGTCACTTAACCCCAATTGCCCTACTTTCCTCCCTCTAAAAAGCAAAATAATAATAATAATGATGATGATGATGATGATGATGCATATGCAATGCATGCACACATATATACATATAAAATATATATAACATAGATAGCACACATATTGTTCATCATTCAGTTTTTAAAGCACACTTTTAAATATTTACCTTCTTGAGTAGCTACAGAGATAGAATTAACTGAATAATTCATCATTTCTATCAATTCTTTATGTCTGCCCTAACCCCTAGAAGATACACAGATTTTTTTAGGAAATAATGAAGCACATTCATACCCACTGCTCTAACTCACAAGGTTGTTTGTACCATTAATAAATAAAATAAACAAATGTTTGATTGATCTTTATTAATCCTTGTGTTAATTTCTTGTTATGTTCTACAAAATACATCATACAGCATGTCCCAAAAGTCTTAGTGCAGTTTTCAGCTTTAGGAAGTTCAGAAATATAAATGCTACAAACTCATAAAAAATTTAAGGTTAATTATTTAAAATATTGAAATTTTATGTTTCTTATTAATATTCAGCATAAACATATTATACTACCTATGGCTCTAATTAATTTTGGAACTTTGTAAAACAAAAAAACTTTCATTAGCTCCTATTCAGTGACCGGAAGAAATGGATCTGTAATCTTAGGCTTAAGATCAGCCAAAGAACATGATTTTGATATATAAACAACAGTTTTAACATAACCACACAATAAAAATTCTATTGAAGATAGATCAGGTGACCAAGGTAGTCAAGCAAGAAGGCATCCTCTACCAATCCACAAGTCTGAAAAGGTATCATCCAGAAACTGTCACATACACAGAGAATAATTACAGTTCCCCATCTTGTTAAAATTGATGATAAAATGTTATTTAGAACTTAAAAAATTAAATAGGTATAAAGGAAATTCATATAATCTTTCAAATGATACTTTTCTAAGTTTGTGGCATTTAGACTTATGAAGTCACCAAAGCTTAGAATTGCACTAAGACTTTTAGGACATACTGCATAGTAGCAAAGTAAAAGGTGCACATGATTTAAATATGCATATATTGGAAGCATATTTTCAGTAATGAACTAGGTACCAGGAGGGAAGAAGTAGGAGGGGAGTCATCAGAGAGGATATCTGATTGGCTGTGTTAGCTTTTTCTGCACCCAACTCTTTTGGCCCCCAGAGCCACTCAAACATACCAGGATGTAAACACTTGGTAAAGTTTTATTCACTATTCAAGGTGGTGCCCGCTTAGGAAGAGTGACTCCCAGAGAACCAAAATGTTTTTGTTTTTGATGATTTGAACATACCAATGTAGTACTGTGGTAGAGCATTAACTTTTGAGTCAAGGTACCTAGGTTCAAATCCTGGTTTTGCTACTTATTCAGGTGAATGAAAAGCCTAGCAAAGGTGTCTTGCCTGTAAGTAGCACTGGATCAATGTTTGTTGAATTAAAAATTGGTCTTGAGACATGGTTTCTAGTCTTCAACTTCCTCACCTGTAAAATGAAAAGATTAGACTACAAATCAAGGGTCTTAAATGGGGGTCCGCGAACTTTTTAAAAAATAATTTTATTTCAATGTAATTTGTTATCTTTGTACTCATATGTATTTTATTTTGTGCTTTTAAAAACATTGTTCTCAGAAAGATTCCATAGGCTTCACCAGACAGCCAAAAGGGTCTATGATCCACTAAAAGGTTAATCTCTGGACTAAATAATCTCCAAGGTTCCTATCAGCTTAAAATCTTATGTTCTGTGCACATATATATTGACTAGATTGTCAAACTAAGGAGATATCTACTGAACTGATTCTGAACATAAAATCAGTGCAAAAGGAGGAGAGATTAAGACTTCGCTAAACAGAATTTTCTGTGACTCTACATGGAAAGCTAGCATTGGCTTAAAATACCTCTCTCACTTATCTCTGTTCATCTTTATAATAAACCTTCTCTATCCCATACTCCATATGTTTTTTTATAATGCTTTGTAGCAAAATTCTTTGAAATATATAAAATAAGGTATGTTGTTTTCAAGGACAGGAGAGGGGGTGGTTGTTTCCTCTTTAGATAGAAGAGAATAGAGGTTTAAATTTTAAAGGGTGTACTATAAAGTTAATGGGTTGTAGATTTAGAGCTGGAATATTACTCTGGAGGTCATCTGGTTCAAATGCCCTCATTTTACAGGTGAGGAAAGCAAGGTCCATGAAGGTGAAGTGGCTTGCCCAAGGCTACATCAGAAGTGGGATATAAACTGAATCCTTATCCTAGGTTTCTTCATGGAAATAAAGGCATGGCACCATGGGTGGAGTGATGGAGTGGTGGTAATGGAATCTCCTAACCTAGACTGGAATTCCATACCTTTACTTTCACAAATGAAGAAAAATGTCCAAACTGTCATCAGTTCAAGAACTCTCCATCCTGTGGAATTTAGAGACTACAATATACCATGCAATGAAAAGACAGATGTTGAATATAAATCAGTGTATAAGTGGGTCTCTTTTTAGTATCCATTTAAAAATAGGAATGAAAATTTTTAAATGGAATTTCCACCACCTCCTCCCCCCGGTTTCTACTGAGACTCTTTAACAATGAACAAAATATATCAACAACAGCAGCACCAACAGTAGCAGCAAAAATTTGCCTGTTTTTCCCCCTGTTACATTTAAAAATATAGGAATCTCACAGCATTTTTGTGTTGATTTTGACTGGTTTTAGGAATCACAGGATCATAGATTTTGAGTTGGAAGGAAAATTAGAGTACATTAAATACAACAAACTCATTTTAAAAATTAAGAACCTTGGACCTAGAGGGACTAAATGACTTGTCCAAAGTTATACAGTTAGTATCTGAGGTAGGATTCGAATCCACGTCTCCCTAATTTAATTCCATGCCCAATTTTCTATCTACTGCACCCACATCAGCTGATTATTTTTTTCCTTTTTAAAGTTGTGCTCTTATGATTCAGCTAAAATGTAGCTCCTGACAATCTCCCTTTGGATTGCAATTGTAGACTTGCTCTCAACACCATCTAACACTACTTAGCATGTTTTGCTCCTCTTGCCCTCTTATCACTTTTCCATTCACATGCAGATGAGGGCCCTAAACCTCATCCTCACCATCTATTTTACATCCCAAATAAAGTTCCTGTCCTCTTAACTAGAAAAGCATTGCTTCTGAGATTTGGGAGTTAGCTCACCTGAAACAGTAAACACTGCTCAGATGACTGACACACAAACTCACCACAAGCATAACAAGAAGTATTCAGATGATTGACACATAAGGCATAATGAGAATATAAGTAAAACACATCAATATTGACAAAGTCCAAAACACTTGAGTAAAAAAAATGATCAGAAATAATGATTATCTTTATCAAATGATGCCTGGCACACAACTGACTGAACAGTCTGCTCCATATTGAGTTTCTTTCACTATTTGACTGCCTTTTAAGCTGAAACTTTACACATCATAAAAAAAAAGCAGGTAGAGTAGTGAATTCTCACTATCCTCCATCCTTACCTCCCTGATGTTGCATGAATCATATCAAAATTCCTGTGTCATTCAGTAACAGTGAGCGATGGAGAAATCCTGCTTACTTTTTTTAAAATTCAGCATCAAAATCAAGAAACTTTCGTGTGACAAAATGCTTGTGCAACAATGTAACACTCCAAAAAAAGAATGCCTTAACTATCCACATAGCAAAAACTAAGTGGATGAAGAATGCCTATTGTTCAGACTATAAGTCATTGGATGAACAACCAACCATAGAGTTGGTGTACAGGTTGTTGTTGTTATTGTTGTTTCTCCTTTGTTCTCAGAGAAGATCATGGCATCCTGTACAGATGCTGTGAATGGACGATGATCTGGCCTAGAATTGAACAGAAGGAAAGGAGACTAGATTAATGCTTTGAAAATAACCTGAAACTTTCCTCTGGAGTAGCCTATCTTTTAAAACACCAAAGCCAATGAAGTAATGTTGTTTATCTGTAAGTAATCGTATGTTACAGTCTCTAAAGAAATAAAGTTGTGAGTGACTTAAAGGACAGCGAAGAGGTATATTATGGGCATGAGTAGGCTATAACACTACACCTACCAAAACCCAGTCAAATTACTAGTGTAAAGAATGTGGTTAGAGATGTATGACCAGAACAAAGGAAGTTAACCACGTCAATGAAATCAATAAGCCGTTAAAGTATTTCCAGTTGCCCAGTGTTATACCAAGTACAAAAGACTGTTACTCCTCTGATGAAAGATTTAGAAATCCAGTGTGGTTTTCAATGTATATTTAATAAACTTCAGTAAGCTCCTCCCTCAATACCATTTATTCATATCTCTGGATATAACAAATCCTTTGATCATCTCTTACTAAATATTAAAATTATTGGATATGCAATTTATTAACAGACTAAAACAATTATAAAGACATGTATCATCGTTTACAATATATTGACTATGACAACTATCCAGGCAGAAAGAAGAGTCACCTCAAATCCTCACGATAAAAGCAGATGATTTACTTCTCTTCACTTGTGAAAACACAGGCCTACACTATTCAGTTTCTCTCAAGGTACCAATAAAGTCTCTTCTCAAAAATGCTCATCAGAAGATAAAGATAAAAACAGCTTCTTCATAAAAGATCTCTTCAGCCTCTTTCTTTTTATTTTCTTCTACTTCTCTCAAGCTTACAACAAAAAAGTCTCTTCATCTGCACTATGCTAAACATTTGAATTCTTTTTGTTTCTTAATAAAAGGATAGATAAGGTAGTTTTCAAAAGAAATATTCTCTCTGTTTCTGTCTCTCTCTCTTTCTCTTTTCTCTCTCTTTCTCTGTCTTTCTCTGTCTCTGTCTTTCTCTCTGTGTGTGTTTCTCTCTCTATGTCTCTCTCTCTCTGTCTCTGTCTCTCTGTATCTGTTTCTCTGTCTGTGTCTGTCTGTCTCTCTCTCTCTCCCCTCCCTCCCTTTCTCCTGGTTTACCTGATAATCATAGAGCAAATATAAAAACACATTTTTGTAACCCTATAAAGAGAAGCACCTTATGAGGTGCTGTTTCCAACTGAAACTCTAAACTACCTTTTCTGCAACATTCCATTTGCCTCTTAAAAATACAGTTACGGTATCTATAGTGTTTATGAAAGAGCTTAATGAAACAGGTGTTTCATTTATATAAGCAAAGTACAAGAGCCAAGAATAAGAGCCAAAGTATTTTATGGGAAACCGTTATCCTTAAGTACATACTGGTAACTAGACTTATAGCAGAATTACATGATTATTCTGCATTCTAAATGTTTGCCTTACTGGCCATTTCACCATTTTATAAATGTTGAATGATAGATCTACATCTATAAGATGATCCAAAGGCCATCTAATGTGACCACTCATTTGCAACTGAGGAAACTAAGACAGGTGAGATTTCAATTCAAGTGTTCTGAGGACAGGTATCTTTCCACTGTCTCTTGTTATTGTTTTGAAGGCCAGTCCCTTTCTGGAACTTGTTTGTGTTTTTTTTTTCCTGCAGAGTTCAGACATACTTCCAACTAGAATGACAAGTGAACCATAACCAAGAAACTCTGACTCATGAGATTTCCTTAAAAGTCTTAAATCCGAAATCTATATTCAATCAACACAGACCTATGAGATTAAGAGCCATTTCCCAATAAGTAGATGTCCAGAGGACGTATTTAGTCAATTAAAAAAAAGAAATGCAAGTTATCAACAACAATCTGAGAAAAAAAATTGAAATCAGAAAAACTGCAAATTGTTTTGCTGTCTTTTCTTAGTTCTATTTTCCTCTCTCAACATCTCTCCCCTCCAACTTCCCTCTCATTTTACCAAGTACCCATCTTTATAATCCTGGCCTTTGTCTATTCTATAAACAATGGAATTGATCCAATAAATGAGATCATATTAATGACTTAATATTATTCTCAGGATAATTTTCATTTTCAAAGGCAATCTTGAGAGGATAAGGCTTAACCGAATGAAATTAACCACAGCTTGGTCAAAATTCACAATCTGGAATAGGCCGGGGAGGGAAATATTAATTCACCCAGTTATTTGTCTGTTTACTTATTCCTTCCCTTATTAATTTGTTTATTGGAGATACCCACTCAAATCACTCCACCTCTTCTAGAGCTATGCCACCTATGGTGATATTAGAAGTACCAGGAGTTATTAATAAAAAACTGAGAGCATGGAAAATTGGTGGGGATGATGAAGGAATAGGAGAAAGTAAGAGTGGCAAAGGCTTGAAATTCTGTGATCTTCCCTTCCCTTCTTCCTTTAATTTTTTATTCAAATATTTCAGGTCATATCTAAAACAAATATGCTCTTTATTTATTAAGCATTCAATAGCAATTTTTTGGTGAATCTAAAGAATGAAAAGGTCAATTTAATAGACTGAGTTCTATATGCTCTCATGCAATTCCATCCCATCATTTTATGACTCCATAGATAAAATAGTTAATAACCAGAGATCTATAATCCTACATATTACTCCTTCTTCACCCCTCCTACCAAAAAAGAAAAAAAAGTGTTAAATCTTAAGTTTCTGAAATGCTAACTTTCTAAATCTAAGGGGCTGTTTTATTGCTTCTTTTTATTTGTCTATGTATAAGCACTATTATAGCTTCCTAAGCAACTATATCTGTTTCTTAACTTGCATTCCTGAAATGTCCGTTCATTAATTTCCAATAGACTTGACAGTATATTTTGTTATGTAAAGGCGAATTCATAGTTCTTAAAAAGTAATTCAACACTGCTAGAAAGCATCCAAATTAAAGTTCATTCATTGTTAGCCTTTGCAAATCACAGAATCTCAGATTTAGAAAGGACCTTAGAGATCATTTTTTTCAACCCATATCTGAATGTAAATCTGCTTTGTAATATCTCAACACATGAAATCTGTTGCTTGAAGACTGTCAATGATGTGGATTCTATTACCTCTCCAAGGCAAATCATTTCATTTTGGGATGGATGTAATTATTAAGAATAATGATTCACGTTTCATCTTTTTAAAGATTTTACAAAGAACTTTATGTATAGTCATGTGATGCTTTTGCAGATTACTTTAGTATATGACACTCACAACTGTAAGACAGGTGTCATTATTTTCCCTATTTTAAAAATCAGGAAACTGAGTCTGAGAGAGATTAAGTACATTGCCCAGGGCAAACAGCAAATATCTAAGGCATGATTTGAACTCAGTTCTTCCTAATTCCAAATTCTTTCCTTCCTTAACTTTCTAAATTAGTTTCTTTACAACTTCTATCCATTGCTTCTCACAAGTTATCTTTCAGGTTTTGCTAAATTAAAGACCTGTCTCTCTGTACTGTATTGTGTGGATTTGGAAAAACCTTAGAATGTTAGAACTAAAAAGAATCTTGATAATCATTTAGTCCATTCTGCTTATTTTAGAGATGAAAAAAGTGAGACTCAGCCAACTTAAGGAGTTTATCCACCCGGTTAATAACAGAGCTAAAACTAAAACTCAGGTCTCTTGACATCCAGCCCAATGCTGTGCCACTATATCATGCCACAACCTCTAACATATCTTTCAGCGACCTCATGGCTGTGATGCAGCATATTGCTTCCCAAGGAAAAATAACATTTAAACTTCCCAATCTCTTTTTCTCCAGATATTACCATTTCAATGTGTGGCTTTTCAATTTGCTGAGATTTTTATCAGGCAAAAAGGCAAGTAAGTGATTTGGTTTTTCAAAAATTGTAACCCACAAGTTCATAATTCTTCCTGTCATATTCCCTTTTCTGTAAGGTGGTGAGTTTATTGTGGTAGCACTCAAAAGGCTGAGCCTGAAAAGTTCTATAACATATGGCATATATTTAACATGGCTTGTGAATTAAAAATAACAGCCTGCCATCTGCCTCTGTGAGTTGATTTTATCAAAGTCTAAATGAGAAGCTCCAAGATGTGAATGTTGTCAATTAAAATATGAAATATTCAGGTTCAGTACAAGGTGAAAGCTCTCAGCTTTTCCTTGTATGAACTTAAGTTACTACCCTGCCCCCCTCAAGCTAAAAAGAGCCATTGAGTTTACACCCTGAAGAGTTCATTTAAAGCCATGCTTCCATGACATCATGTTTCCCTTCATTCCACCCCCCTACTAAAAAAAAAAAACCCAAACCTTTTGTCAAATTTGAAGCTTCCCAAATTACCTTGTTAATTCTAAGAGTCTGCTGTGTGGGTTCATTTGATTTATCTTTTGGTAAACATTATAGTAGCATCCTAAGCAATGGAATATATTTTAATCATCTTGTCCCTTAAATTATTGGTTCTTTAACTCCTACTGGATTTGGCAAGATAGTAAGTGATGGATATTAATAAACTTAGAGAGCAGGTAGAATTTCTATATTTTTCTCCACCACATCTTTTTAATAGTGACATTGGGCAGTTCATTTGACCTTCTTGGGGCTTTTCTGTAAAATGAAAGGGTCAAACTATTTGCCATTGAATTAATCTGAATGCTCCCTTCTAGCTATTACAAATGAAACTGATGATTCAATAATTTTCAGCTTAAAAACTTCATAAAAGTAGTCTGTTAAAAGTACTGGGTTTCCAAGGTTTATAAGTCATCAGATCAACTAAGATTTATTGAGTACCTTTTTTGTACTTAGCACAGTGCTACATACAGAAGACAAAAGTAGAGAAGATGGCATAGTCCCTACCTTTATGGACCTTTCACTCCACTTGAAGTGAAAAGACTTATACAGAGAACTATAGTCTTTGAGAGTGGGAAGAGACTTCAGTCATCATTTAAAACAACCTATCCATAAAAGGAATACTCACCACAACACGTTAGCAAGTTATGCCAGATACATATTAAACAATAAAACAAGAATATGTGACTCTAAATTATCCAGTGCATGATTACATATACATTAAGTTCAATGAGATGTTAAACCCTTTAAGGCCAAGGAGTTTGATGTCTTTGTCTTTGTATTCCCAGCAGCTATGTCTTAGCAAGAGGAGGCACTTTAAAACACCTTGAAAAATTGAGTTATATTCTGTACTCCTGAGTCTACTATTCAATGAATAGTAACCCCAACAATAAGTGCGTTTAGAATTTAAATCAGCTGAATTTAATTGCAGCGTATTAAAGTGTCTGGCTCACTCTTCTCTTTTTTACTTCTATGTATTGAATCTGTGATTATAAGATTTAGAGTTGAAAGGAAGGAGATCACTTATTCCAAGCCCTTTTAGAGATGAGAAAACTGAAGACCAAAGATAGGTGATGTCTTACTCAAAGTAACAACTAGAAAGCACTGAAGCTGGGGTTGTAAAATGATTTATAAAATGGCATTGTGTACAGAATAACTGAAAAAATATAATCAAGTACTTAGTAATTCTAAGGTAGTGAGCCCTATGAAAAAAACAAGACATCTAAGAAAAGACAAGAAACAACCAAGGAATCAGAGCTATTAAGTAAAAAGAAGGAAGGAGGAGAGGGAGGCAAGAAGGGAGGCAGGGAGGAAGGAAGGAAGGAAGGAAGGAACAAAGCAGGGAAAGAAAGAGGGAGGGAAGTAGGGAAGAAAGAAGGGAGAAAGGAAGGAAAGAAGGGAAGAAGGAAGGAGGGAAGGAAGGAAAGAGGGAAGGAAGAAGGGATGGAAGGAAGGAAGGAAGGGAGGAAGGAAACAAAAAAGGAAAGGAGGGAGGAACAAATTCATTTTCAGTAAAAGTTCCTCACATTAAAATTACAGAGAGATAGAAAAGCTTTGGGGAACAAATTTTGTAGAAGGGTAGATGGGTATTTTTGTTATTTTTAAACTTTACTTCAAAATTATTTATCTCAAACACATAAAATAATCTGTGGTCAACCCCATCACTCCCAATTGTTTCTCTAGATTCTAGACAAAAGCGATTAGTTAGCATCAGTATACTATCAGCACTCTGTCCACATTAAGGTCAATTGCTGTGAGGTTCAAATAAGGTAACCTATGAACAGTTCTTCACAAGACTAAAAGTGCTATACAAATGCCAGTTGCTGTTATTATTATGATTCCTAGAAGAAAGTTTTCTAATCTCTGAGGTTTTTAAGTGAGGCCAGAATTTTGCTAAATTTTGTGACCTAAATTACCGACACTCAAAAGAAGTTTCCACTACTCAAATCACTTGGCTCTGAAGCTCCTTTGAGTATTGCTCTGCCCCAGACTTCTCAGTGTTCCCCTGCTTTCAACATTTTCTAGGAAAAAAGTTCTGGATGAATGCATAAGGATTTTGAATAGCATAATGGAAAGAATAATGGATTTGGAGTCACAGGATCTATATTTGAATCCTACTTACTACCTAGTTGACCTCAGTCAAGTCTCCTACCCACCCTAGGTCTCAGTTTCCTCATCTGTTAAATGAGGTTACTGTACTATGTGGCCTGTAAGGTTGTTTTTCAGCTTCAAATCTATGATCCTATAAATGTTTTAAAAGCAGTATATATGCTCAGGTATGAAGAATTATAATAAATAGATACCAACGTTAACCAGTTGAGATATAAATTCCACAACTGTTCAAATTTGAGTTTAGAAAAGGTTTTTATGAAAAATGATATTAGCAAAAACTTTTAAAAATTCATCTTTCCATCAGTTTGGAGTACTTTTTCAACCAACAATCCTTGAAAGCCCTTGATATTCCATCTGTGTGGACCCAGTGACATGAATCAAAGGAATCTGTCTGGAGCAAGAAGAGACCCCAAAGGCCAGCTGGTCTAAACCTTTCATTTTGCAGATGAGCAAACTGAGGGCTAGGAAAATAAAAGTGATGACTCATGTCACACAAGAATTTAGTATCAGAGGTGGAATTTTCTTATTTCTCTTAATATAGAGCCAGTGCTCTTTTGTCACATTTTGCTCAATTCTTGATTTCATTTTCCATAAACAATCTACTCAAAAACTGAAGATCTTTATCTTGTTTTGTTTTGTTTTTTTCACTTTTTAGTGCCTCAAAATCATCACCTTTCCACTCTTCTGCATTGCGGCTACAGTCATGAGTATGTTCAAGCTTCAGAAGAGGCTTACCTCTTACATCCTTCAAAGTGAAAAGAAGAATGTATGGCTTGACACCAATGAGATTGATGAAAATGTCAATTTCTAGCAACAGATACAGAAGCTGATTGAAAATAGACGGATCATCCAGAAGCCTCTTATTGTCTACTCTTGTTTCAAATGCCAGAAAAACACAGACTCAATGGAAAAGTAGGCACAGGCGCAGTGAGTGACAAGAGAAAGGGTACTAGCAGTGCTCATGTGCCTGAGATAGCAACCTGATTTAGGACAATGAAGATTCTGCACTGTTTGCTCCAAAGATATCATGAATCCAAAAAGACCGACTGCTATATGTACCACAGTATGTACTTCAAGGTGAAAGCAATAAACAGTTCTTCCTGGAGCACATTCATAAAATGAAGACAGATAAAACCTGGAAGAAGTTCCTGGCTTACCATGCTGAGGCACACTGATCCAGTACCAAAGAATCCCAAAAGCATTGGGAAGAGTGTGTACAGGCTAAGAAAGAGAAGATCATCAAGACTTTGTCCAAGGAGGAAGAGACCAAGATATGATTCTCTCTTGTCTCCTCTGTACATAGTATCCCCTCTAAAAAGCTTATGCAATAAAACTTAACAAACTACAAAAAACAAAAAAAGCAACATTCCACTTGGTCCATCTGTTGTCTTTCATTTTCACTATGAGACTAGATCTGAATTCAGCATAAAAAGTGTTGGATGTGGAGTCACAGGACTTAGATTCAAATCCTAACTCAATTCCTTGTTACAAGTGTGACTCTCAGGAACTCATTCAATGTCTCTAGGCTTCCACTCATTTGTAAAATGGGGAAGTTGGACTATATCATCTCTTAAGTCTCTTCCACTTCTCAATCTCTTTTTCTACTGAAGACAGCTAGATTGTGCAGTGAATAAAAGGGTTGTCTTGAAGTCAGGAAGACCTGAGTTCAAATTCAATTTCAGTCACTTAATAGGTGCATAACCTTGAGTAAGTCACTTAACTTCTCTCCACCTCAGTTTTCTTAACTGTAAAATGGGGATAATAGTAGCACCTTCCTCCCAGGGTTGTCATGAGCATCAAATGAGATAGATGACATTTGTAAAGAATTTAGTTCAATATTTGCCACATAATAGGCACTTAATAAATGTATATTTTCTTTATTCCTTTTCTATTCATATTTATCTTTAATGATATGAATGTGATTTGTTTTGCTTCTTTAAAATGTGGATAAAAATGTGGATGCTGAAAGCATCTATCCCACAGAATTGTTGTGAAGTTCAAATTTAAAAATGCCTAAAACACTTTATAAACTTTAAAGCACTAGATAAATGTCAATTATTAATTTTTATTATTACTTATTATGATTACAAATTATCCCTGGCAAGAGTCAACAGTCTACTTCCACAGACCCTGTCTTTCTTATTCACCTTAAGGCAGAAGTTTAATCAGAACAGTGCTGGAGAAAAAAGGCAAACAGAGCAAGCTTTATATACCACGAAGAGAGAGTATGAGCCAGGAATCAAATAAATCAAGGAAAGCAGTCTATCAGCTTAATGAAAACTCATAGTTAATAGTTGTTGATGACACTGTGAGTTCCAGAAAGGGTGAGGAGAAACCCAAGATTGCAAGGATCAAATGGGATAATATTCATAAAGTGCCTAGCACAGTATCTAGAAAACAGTAGATGCTTAATAAATGCATTTCTATCCTTGTTTCTTTCCTTCTTGATTCTGTGGTATAAACAATGTCTTCAGGGCATATCCCATATTCCCTTCAAAATCACAAATAAAATAGAAACAGAGTTGGAATTAGTAAAAGATTACAATCTCTTCATTGATGTTTAGAAGTCATAGGAGAGTTATAGCTTATCCAGTAATTAGTTGTTTCCAGACATCACCAACACAAAAAAAAATTAAATTAAATGAAGCACACCATACTGCTTTAAACCAGATAGTATTTTACATTTACATCACTGAAGAGAACTACTTATCACATTGTGACATGAGTATTAATAAATACCTGTATGTGAAAGAAACTGAGGCTATATGGACACATTTATTCCTTTACGGTGACTATTGAAGAGGTATTTCATGGTGGATAGAGTGCTGGGCTTAAAGTCAGAGAAATATGGATTCCAGTCTTGCCTGATGCTTTTTTTCCTGAAAGATACATGTAAAATGTGTTATATACTTCAAAATAAAAGCAAGATTTATGTGTGTGTGTGTGTGTGTGTGTGTGTGTGTGTAGGTGTGTATAAGATCCAGTTTAATGTATAGTTTTTTTTTCTATTTTATCATGTACATGATAATACATATTTCATTTAGTGGGGGAATTTTGGGGGGAAAATTTGAGTTTTTTAACTTAAGTAGGTAGTTAGGGCCATCTATCTTCCTATGATGAATTAATCACCTCATTAGAACTATATCTCAGGAATTTTTTTTAAAAAAGGAAATTTCCCAATAGGTTAATGGTCAAAAATATGAAGTCAGGTTTCAAAGGAAGAAATTCCATTTATCAACCACCATATAAAAATGCTTCAAATCACTAATAATTCTGAGGTTCCACCTCTTACCCATCAGATTGACAAAAATAACAAAGGAAAATGGCAGATGTTGGAGGGGATTTAGGAAAACAGGCACGCTAATTCTGGAAAGCCATGTGGAACAATGTACCAAAATTCATAATCTGTACATACCCTTTGACCCAGAAAATATTCCACTACTACTGCTTGACACTTTCTTATTTTGTACCCTCAGTAAGTCACTGTACCTTAATAAAGTCCCTCCATCTATAACCACGAAGTTATGAGTAATAAGTAATCTGTCTCAGTGGAGGGACTTCCCACACTGTTTCTTGTTTTTATCCTATCATAAACGTGTGAACAGATAGAGCTACCCACTGTGCAACACTACCTTGTATGACCTTAAAGTGACAGCTAACATTTATATAATTCTTTAGGTGTGTAAAAGACTGTGTATTATTTCACTTGATCCTCGTAATAGTGCCGTGATGTAGATGCTATTATTATCATCATTTCTCATAAGGAAAGCTGACTTGCCCAGGGTCATATAGCTAGTAAGTATCTAAGGGCAGATTTGAACTCAGCTCTTCCTGACTTCAAGTCCAGCTACAATATAAGAAGAATAGCAATAAACATGCATAGAAACTGAGTGCTGACAAAATCAAACAGGCAACAAGAAAACCCATGGACTTAAATATTTATACCCAAATACACAAAACACTTGTAACAAGCAAGATGAATGAGAGCTCTCAATGTGAGAGGGTGTAAGTGTAATAAAGGCGGGATTATTGTTGGTTTTTTTCTTCCTATTGGAGTTCAGTTTCCTTGAAATTTTGTCATTATTTGTCTTGCACACTGTTACCTAAAGGCTTAAGGCTGAGGCTATACTGTAAATATCTGAAGGATAAATTTCCTTTGAACCCTGTTAATTCATAGCAGTGCTGAGTCAAGTAGCTTTCATGTCTTCTGATTCTGAACCAATCAGGGACTGAGTCTTTGCTATTTATTCTGGGAGATGGGTATTTTGCTTTGGTGGTTCACTCATGAGAAGGATCTTTTGATTTCCTGGTCAAGACTCTGAGTAATTGTATGTTCAGAGCCCCCCAACTGCTCAGATATCTGTGCTCCCCCAATCCAGTGATGTAAGTAAAGTGTATAGAAATACTGCTATGTTCAGTGCGGCTGGATAGTACAGTGAATGGAGCACCAGCCCTGGAGTCAGGGGGACCTGAGTTCAAATCCGGCCTCAGAAGCTTGACACTTACTAATCATGTGACCTTGGGTAGGTCACTTATATATATGTATGTATGGATAGATAGATAGATAGATAGATAGATAGATATAGATATATAGATACATACATACATATATATATATATATATATATATATATATATATATATATATATACATAGCTGTGTTAAGACAGCTCGAGCCCTGTCCGTTTGTCTTTGTGCTAATATCTCTGCTTGTATTTTCTCTGTTTGTATTTTCTCCACGTTCAGGGTGCTGACCTTTCCCCTAAACTAGTGAATATAATTAAAAGTAAGATGGTTAACCCCTTTTTGAGCAGTCTTTCCTTTAAAAGCAGATCAAAGGACCTGTGCTAGCAGGCCATCCTGCATATGCTAGGGTGCTTGCTATTACAAAAGGTCGATGTGACAAGATAAGTAACCCTGATAGTTGGTGGCATAGGACCTCTGTTCAGAATAAAGAAACAGCATGGCATAATGGGAAATGTGCTGAACATGGTGTTGGAAAGACATAGATTCATATCCTATCTTAGATATTTTCTGTATGTGTGACTGGTCAAGTCAAGACTCTTTTCATGTGGCTCCTTGGAAGAAAAGATTTGGTCTCATAAACTGTAATTGGTTCTTGAGCAGCTCAGAGAGAACAAAGGCATCAGGAAGAGTTGAAATAAAGAGGCTCCTTAGACTTTATGAAGGGAGAAAACTTGCCTCTCCTACCCCTGTAAAGCAAAGAGAGGCTGACTTGTAGCCCTTCAGTATTCTCCCTCCTTTCACCATTACTCCTTATCATTACTTCAAACCTCAAAGATAGCCTCCCCTGAACTTATGCAACCTTGCTTTAAAAAAAAAAAGGATCCATGTTGTTCTCAGCATTATTGTTAGCAGCTATACCACCATTATTCTGATTACTATTGTTAATACCTTTGCTTGTTGCAAGGACAAAATGCATGAAACAAGAAATAAATAATTCATTGTTGAACCTGGAAAGTTTTTTTCTTCAAAGACAGCTTTTAGCACTAAAAATTAGACAAATTTCTAGCTTTTATCAGGCCCCATTCCCAAATCATAACCTTTTTAGTATGGATATGGGAGGGAGGAGGAGAGAGTAAGCTTGTTTGTTTTCCTCAAGAATATTCTAATTAACTAAAGGAAAAAACTCAACAGTTGCATTACTGAAATTATATTCTGAAAGGGTTAACAAAGTCCCAGTGAACTATATGTTCAAAGATTTTGATAGGAAGAATATTCATAATTGCAAAGACAAACCTAGAAACAAATCTCAGTGTCCAATAATGGGTGAATAGTTACACAAATATGAATTTAATGTAATATTATGCTATTATATTACAAAAAGCTAGGCTGGATGAGTAATATAATAGTTAACAGAGTCAGAATTTTAAAGTTTCTTGAAAGCAAAAAAAGGTCTCCCTTTTAAACTTTATGTAACTTGACTGAATCTAGAGTAAAATTCAAGAGATTAAATGTAAAATCTTGTGGTTGGGGTGTAACACCATGCACAAGCAGCTTCCCAAAAGAATGCTACTGTGAACAGCTTTTAAAGTTCTGATTACAGAGTATAGCAAACGCTCCATTTGTTCCATAACAAATCAAGGCAAACATTCACAACAAATCACAATATAATATTCACAATATTACATCTTATCACAGAAAAGCACAATGTAGTGTTCACAACAGCTTAACATTAGAAGGGCCACAAAGTGGTCACAGTATTTAGAACAAAGAACAAAAGAACAATCATTTGGTCTCCCTAAGGGAGAAACCCTCCTTACTTAATCATTCAATCATTTCATAATACAAGTCAGTCTTCAACTCATGGGGCAATTATAGGTTAACTTAATCAGTCACTTATTTAACAATCAATCACTAAGTATTGTTAATCAGTAAACACAATCATTAGAAAATTATACAAACTCTCCACCCCTTGGTGTCTAGTAAACTTCAATTTCATCATACATTCAATATCCAAGGAAAGGCCTTTTCTTCATCTTGACTCTGGGGTGGTCTCTCAGATTCCCTGCATCCCCTTCCGTGATGCCAGCTCCAACCTGAATCCACCAAACAATTACCTGGATTCAGAGGCAGACAGCTCCCAGTTCCTTGCCCAGTCCTCGGGGCAGTTCTTGCTACACACTGAAGTTCACAGGGTCCAACACATCTCAAAACCTTCACAACTTCTGTTGCTGGGACCTCAAGGATCAACCAAGCCACAAACAAAGGAAGTCTTATCCCAGTCATGCTTCTTCAGTGCTCCAGCAATTCGGCTGGTCCTAGGACCCAGAAGAAATCTCAGCCTTCCAGGCAGCCTTCTCTGCAGCAACTTCAGCCTTCACCAGATTCTGGTCTCAAGAAAACTCCAACTCAGTTCTCAGTCCAGCAAGTACCAGCCCAGCTTCCAGATGCTGGGAAGACTCTGTTTCCTCCACCAGGAGCCACCAGGAAGAAAATTCTTGATTCTGACTGTCTGTCTGGGGCTTTTCTTATACACACACATACACACACACACACACACACACACACACACACACACACACACACACACACATTGGCTTCCTGTCTCAGCCAACCCCTTCCTGTTATGTCAGCAACAGGAGACAGAGTTCACACCTTCTGTTTCTTTCACAGTTACTAAGGGCTTAGTTACTCAGGGCTAAGTAAGAGGTACTAAGTTACAAAGGGCTAAGTACCTGATTATTTGACATAAGAAAAAAGCGGTCTTCCAATTTAAATTAATTATCATTATATTGGGTAAAAAAGTCAACTTCAAAAGTACAACATAGAGGATGTATGATTAAAGCCATTTGTCTTAAAAAGATGTGTGACTTTCAACGGACTTCAAAGTAAATTAGAATCAACAGGAAGATGTGACCACCAACAATAAATTAATGGGATCTTGTGCTAATTAGGAAAGGCTTCCAGGAACAAGGAAGTGGTGGTCCTTCTGTCTCCTGCCCTTAACCTCAGAAGAATTCTGTCAAGTTTTGGGCACTGCAGTTAAAGAAGGACAATAATAAATTGTCAAAGGATATGAACAGGCAGTTCTCAGACGAAGAAATTAAAGCTATCTATAGTAATACAAAAATACTCTAAATCACTATTGATTAGAGAAATGCACATCAAAACTCAGCTACCACATCACACCTACCAGATTGGCTAACACAACAAATCAGGAAAATGATAAATGCTGGAGAAGATGTGGGAAAATTGGAAGACTAATGCATTGTTGGTGGAATTGTGAACTAATGCAGTCATTCTGGAGAGTAATTTGGAACCATGCCCAAAGGGCTATAAAAATGTGCATACCCTTTGACCCAGGAATACCACTTCTAAGTCTGTATCTCAAAGATATCATACAAATGAGGAAAAGACCCACATGTACAAAAACATTCATAGCTACTCTTTTTATGTTGACCAAGAATTAGAAATTGAGGTGACGCCCATCAGTTGGGTAGTCTCTGAGCAAATTATGGTATATAAATGTAATGAAATATTATTATTCTATAAGAAAGGATGAACAAGCAGATTTCAGAAAAAACCTGGAAAGACTTATATGAATGGATGCTGAGTGAAGTGAGCAGAACCAGGAGAAAACAGTAATAGCCACATTGTGTGATGACTAACTTTGATTGATTTATCTCTTCTTAGCAATGCAAGGATCTAAAACAACCCCTAAAGGCTCATGAGGGAAAATACTATCCACATCCATAAAAGAACTATGTAGTCTGAAAGTAGACTAAAGCATAATATTTGCTCTCTCTCTCTCTTTCCTCTCTTTCTGTGTGTGTGTGTGTGTGTGTGTGTGTGTGTGTGTGTGTGTTTCTTCTTTCTCATGGTTTCTCCCATTGGTTCTAATTCTTCCTTATAACATGGCTAATGTGAAAATGGGTTTAATATGAATGTAGAGCCTATATCAAATTACATGCCATCTTGAGGTGGTGGAGAGGAGAGATGGGGAGAAAATTTAGAAATCACAATCTTATGGAAGTGAATGTTAAAAACTAAAAATGAATAAATTTATTTTTTAGAAAGGACATTAATGTTATGGAGAGCATCCAGAGAAGAACAAACATGTTTGGGAGGGTCTCTGAGTCCCTCACATGAGGCTCAGCTGAAGGAAGTGAAACTATTTCCCCTAAAGAAGATAACATTTGAGGGATAGTGATAACTGTCTTCTTCAAATATTTGAAGCACTCTCATGTGAAAGAGATATTTGATTTGTTCTATTTGACTCAAAGGCAGACCAAAGAGCAATGGTTTGAAGTTGCAAAAAGGCAATTTTAATATCATATCAGGAAAATGTTTCTTAACAATTAGAGCTGTATAAAAGTGAAATGAGTGATCCTGGGTAGTATTAGACTCTTCTTCATTAGTGATGTTCAAACAGAAGTTTGGTACACAATAATAGAAATTCCTTTGGGAGCATGAGGTGGATATATGCATTGTGAAAGCCTCTTATAATTCTCAGATTCTAGGGTTCAGTCAGAAAGATAAGTATGAGGGGTGATTACACGCTACTTATTCTCTCCCAACCTGTCCAGCTTTCAATGTTTTCCCTCTCCTATGGCCTTGTATTTGTTTTAATATTTTGTGTGTATAATTACATATACATACATACATGTACACATGCATATAATCTATTCACTATAATATAAGCTTACAGAGAGTACAGAGTATTTCACTTTTTAATCTTTGCATCTGTAGTAATAAACAGAGTCTGTCATATAGTAGACACTTAAATGTTTTTGATTGATTAAAGTATATAAAGATTTTTTTTCATTACCTACACTTCAGATCATATTCCTCAACTTCCTCCCTTCCAGGGAATCATCCTTATGACAAAGAATAAATATGGGAAGAAGGGAGCAATTTATCAAAACTAACCAACCTATTAACCTATAACCTCCATATATATAGTCCTTAAACTCTGAACAGAAGAAAGGGAGAGGCATTCTCATATATCTTCTTTTGGGTCAAGCTTGGTTATTATAATTTCACAGCACTTACTTTCAATTTTTTTATTACTGTCCTTTCACTTACATTTTTGTATTCATTTATCCTGGTTTCATTGTTCTGCTTACCTCACTTTACATCAGTTTATATAATTCCTTCCATACTTTTCTATATTCAACATATTAAATGTTTTAAACATTTCTTATTATGCATTGATATTTTGTTATATTCATTTACCACAATCCATGCATTATTTGATGATTAGTCACAACAATGATGCCAAACACCAATTGGCACAACTAAATCATCACATTTGTGTTGAACTGAAACCTGGTACCCAAAGGATTCTTCTGTATTTTATGGCCATTTTGACACTATTTCAGAAGTCCTAGATTTTTTATCATTTAATTTTTCTGTGATTCTAATAATTTTTTTTTAAGCAATGAGTGAATTCTATCGGGGGGGTGGGGGAGCAGAGGGATGGAAGAGACAATTGACCATTGTCTAAATGAAACTACAACCTGACAAGTTGGTTGCTTGGCTTTGCATCTTGGTACAGAGAATTATTGCAGATATTATGGATATTGTGAATATTATGGATTTATTTTGGATAATTATTGTGGTCACTTAACCTCTCAATTCCTCATCTACAAAATAAAGAAGTTGGCCTAGAGTATAACCTCTAATTTACATCAATCCTCCATGAATTTTAGTTTAAAGATCTTACCTTTAAATTCACACTGTCAATCCCAATGTACTACAACATTTAGAAGGACCAAGATAACCACTGAAAACTCATTTCAGAATATTTTTCCCCACAAATAATCATGGTGCCTTCCTCTGAAAAACACTCTTCTCCTTGACATCACATAAGTGAATTTTTTGCCTGATATTTTATATTGTGTTTATTCAAAGAATTATATCACATGGGAGTGAGGGTCCTGGGAGCTGATGCCATCATAGATGGCAGCACAAAAGATTAATTAATGATGCATCTCTTAGGAGAACAATTTTTGGGAACACAGGAATGTTCTTTTGTAAATAAACATTGTGTCTTTTGAAGGGTCACTCTCATTCTCAAATTCCTGAATTCTTTCTCCCCAATCCTAAAGCTACCATCCATCTACCACCCACTTAGTGCAATAGTAACAAATACTAATCGATTGGTGTGATTACTCTCTCCCAAATGCAGATTATTTAATACCTAGAAGACCAAAATTAAGACTTCCTTATTAGATATTCTAATAATTTCAATAAAGGGTAAAATACAACAAAAAACAAGTCAGATATATAAGATTTTTTAAAACCTATTCTGAAATAGAAATAAAAGAATAGAGGATAGTGGGGAAAGATCATCTACCTAGAAGTGAAGGAACATGATGATAAAGAGGAAAGAGAAAGCTAAGGAGAGGAAAAGGAGATGGAACAAACAAGGGACTGCAGAGGTTTTAAGACAATGTCTTTATAGCATTCTCTGAGCTGACAGAATTCATAAAAGATTATAGTTGGCTGTTTTAGCCCTCCATCTCTCCTGGGAATGCTTCACTTGGCCCAATATCCCCCAAGGGATCATCTTTGAGAAATAAAATGCCTCAAGGGAAGTCTGTAGCTTCGAAAGAAGATTGTTGGTTTTTTTTTTTCAAATTGAGCCCACCTGGCTCCAAAGATGGCACCAGTTCAAACAACTTCTTTTACAGTCATGAAAGCCTCAGCCTGAATAAATTTTGCACAGGAGATACAAAAAAGCAGCTACTGGTGGCACATGGATTTTGCAGAGGAGAGGGGAAACCAACTCAGATTCTGACAAATGGGCAAACTAAAAATGGCATTTGTTGTGGGATCAATGCAGTATCAACAGCAACACCAGATTAAAGCAATAAGACTGAAAAGGTCAGTTTCTGAGTAGGAAGGCAGAAATTATCAAGAAACAAAATCGTATTCTCTTGGATTTAAGTAGGCTTCTTTTCCTACATGGTGGTCCAGGGTCCTAATAGATGAGAACTGAGTTTTAATGGGGAGTAACTCAGATTAATCAACTTTCTATTCGAAGTAACAGTAAAGTATGTTTTTGTTTGTACGTGACATTATGCTTACTACATCAACTCCTAGACTGTTACAGAAATTCTTAAATGAGATACATAATCATTCAAAAGAGTTCAACCATCCAAGCAGGAGAGCCAAGTGGATGAACATTGGCTAATGTCCAGACAATGGTGTGTGCTTGAATTAGCAGCTTATAGAGCTGGGTCACCAATAGATAGATACTATGGGTGGACAATGAATTCTACCATGAATCGAATAGAAAGAGGTGGACAAGGTAGATCGCCTGTGTGGTAAAATTCAGTAATTTTAATGAAACCAGGCAAAGGGGTCAATATTCTTCCAGTGGTGCCATGTAACCCATAGTAATTACTCGATAAATATTTTTGATTGATTGTCTAATAGTATGTATTATTAATATTATCCCAGTTACTGCCAAAGTTCCAACAGAAAGAGGAGGTTACTTTCCCTGAGAGATGTTAATATTTCAATTTAAAAAGGATGAGGTTCCTTTGGTATAATGGAAAGAACACGGGTTCTGGAGTCAGAGGATTTGAATTTGAATACTACTATCTCTGACACTAACAAGGTGTGTGACCTTGGATGAGTCACTTAATCTTTCTGGGCCTCAGTTTCCTTATCTGTAAAATAAGTGGTTTGGACTAGAAGATGACCTCTTAGTTACCATTAAACCCTTATGGACTTTTTGTTTGAAAATCCTACCTTTAAACTCACACCATTAATCCCAATGTACTATTACAGTTAGCATGGCCAAGATAATGACTAGAAATTCATTTCATAATAAATTTTCGTTCCATGAATAATAATGGTGTTCCATCATTCTCCTCTTTTTTAATTAAGCTATTAAACTCTTCTTTGCACTTAAACATATTCTGGCTTCTATCACTCATAAATGGTTTCATGTACTTTACTATTCTGAAAAAAAAAAAAACAAAAACTAGGTCTCCCTTATCTCTCCCAAGCTGGAAGTATAAGGATTACTCCTGTGGACTGATGCCACTTGGATCAGCATGGGAGTTTTGACTTACCTGAATTGGTTTGGCCCTTCTTAGATAACCTGGAAGTCCCTCCAAACCCTGCATGGGAAGGATGCCATATAAATGCCAAATTCATTTTAGACACCCTATCTTCTTAATTCACTATGAATCAGAACACTTGCACCTGAGATCTCTATGCCTTAATCTCCCCAGTAAGAGGGATGATAGGTATGTGCTACCATCCTCAGCCAACGCTTCCATCTTCAATAAGACTCTAATTTTCTAGAGAAGAGAAACTGTTTCATATTTATAGAATGATGAGCAGTAGGATGAAAGTCAATGAAGGCAGGTGTTACTTCATTTTTGTCCTTATACCCATAGTGTCTAACACAAAGCCCTATACATAATGGTTACTTAATGCTTATTGAATTGAACATTTCTTTTTTTTTTAAGTTTTATGACTGATGACTAACATGTCATATACGTTACCATTCGTTCTATTATTTGTTTAATCTAATTTAATTTATTAACTTGTACAGACAAGTCACTTAATATCACTGAGCCTTGGTTTCCTTAAAAATGAATATAATAATTCCTGTAGTACCCACCTCACAGACCCATTGTAAGACTTACATGAGATAATGAATTTAAATGATATGAAAGAGAATTTAAACTGTAAACTTATGATAGCAGCAACACTGTTCTTGTTGCTTTTTTTTTTTTTTGTACAACACTCCATCTCTCAATTCTGTGTCTCTTCATTACTTGTCCCACATGCCTAGAATTCCTCTTCTCTCCTCTGGTTTCCCTTGCTTTTTTTATTTGATTCAATAAGCATTTATTAATACTTTCTATATAAAAGGTCCTGGATGCTAGAAATATAATGACAAAAATTAAAAAGTGGTTGATCTCAAGGAGTTTACACTGTCCTGGGGGGCAGAGGAAGATTGGGTGTGTGGGTGTGTGTGACAATATGTACACACAAAAGAAAGGCAAAGCTGTTTCAGGGGCAAAGTGAGAACACTGACTACTGGGTGTAAAAGGGGATCTGGAAAGGCCTCATACAGGAGTCAGCACTTGAGCTGAGTCTTAAGAGGATCTAAGGATTCCAAGAGGCAAAGATATAGAGGGAAGACATTCCAGGAATGGAAGATAACTTCTGCACAAGGGTAAAGGTGGGAAAAGGAAAACCACATAAAGGAACTTATAAATAGACCGATCTGACATACACATGCCCTCAGCTAACAAACATGGCAGGCAACACATCTGCATTTTAGTAGATCATTTTCATTAATAATCATGATGACAAAAACCAAAATCACCTTATGCCAGCTACCAGCAAGTCAGGCTAGTCCTCAGATTATAAACATATATATCCCATATCGAATTTTAGCAACTTGGTGGGACATACCAGAGCATTTACTTTTCAGGCGTAACCTTTGGGAACCTGTGTTCACCTTCAAACATAATGAGTCGATGGAATAGGCACGTAGCATTATGTGATCAATAAACACATGTTAACTTTATTTGACTCTCCTTATAATAATAACTGATATCTATATAACATGTTAAAGTCAATCAACAAGCATTTATTAAGTCCTTACTATATCTCAGGCACTGTGTTATTTACTGGTGGAAAAGGAAAGGCAAAAATACAGTCCCTACCCTCAAGGAGTCCACATTCTAACGCAAGACAACATGCAAATCACTCTATGTACATACAAAATATATACAGTGTAAAGGAGAGGTGATGTTAAGTGGAAGGCACTAACCAATGAAGCCTAAAAAAGGTTTCTTGCTAAAGATGGAATTCAGGCTAAGTTTTGAAAAAAAAACAAGGGAAACCAGAGGAGAGAGAAGAGGAAAGAAAGCATTCTAGGCATGTGGGACAAGTAATGAAGAGACACAGAATTGAGAGACGGAGTGTTGTACAAAAAAAAGCAACAAGGACAGTGTTGCTGCTATCACAACTTTACAGTTTAAATTCTGTTTCATATCATTTAAATTCATTATCTCACATGACTCTTACAATGGGTCTGTGAGGTGGGTACTACAGGAATCATTATCTTCATTTTTAAGGAAACCAAGGCTCAGTGATATTAAGTGACTTGTCTGTGCAAGTTAATAAATGAGTAAATTGAGGAAGTCACAGGGTCCAATGTTATCCACTAGACTATACAATCTTACATTTTTTGTTCTGTAGTTCCCATCCGTAAACTAATTCTTTAAAAATACTATTATTTTAAGTTTCATAATAAATGAATGTTAAGACAGAGATTCAAAATAATGTTGATTGAAATATGTTTAAGTAGCTAGATCCAATGCTAAAATACTAACTGGGGTCAATTGACTGGGGAATGGAGAAATAAATTGTGGTACCTGAATGTCATGGGGCATTAGTATACTGTAAAAAATTCTAAATGTAATGAACATAGAAAAGCATGTCTTTTTCTTCTAGTTTTATTTAAAGCTACTAATTTTAAAACAGTCAATGTCATGCTTGAAAGTTTGTGATAAGCTTTATTTATGTAGTGACTCTCCCAGAACCAAAAATCTGGAATCCTTGGCATAAGGGATCAAATTTATAAATGGTTGGGGGTCAGTATAGGATGATTGGAATGTGATGGCAGAATATTAATTCTAATAAAAATTAAAAATACTAAAATGTCTTAAGGCTCCTTATTCAAAAAATCCAAGGCATTTCCCACTTTTATTTTCTTTGCCAATCTTATCTCTGCCAACCAGGAACTGAAGAGTGTTGTTTGGGAAAGTTGGACAGAGCTCTTCACAGCACATAGGTTCCTAGTTCTAAAATTGAGAGGGACACAGACACCATGTAGTCCCACTCTCTAATTTTACAGATAAGGAAACTGAGATCCAAGGAGTTTAAGTAACTCAATCGATGTCACAGAGGTGGCATTTGAACTTTAGGTCCTCTGATTTGAAAGACAGTAGTACTCTTACCACTGTACAATACTGCCTGTCTTCAAACCTACCCTCTTTCCATCACTATGCCCTTTGCCCAACAGTATCGACCATCTATCCTTCCAGTGAAGCAAAGAAAAGGACAGAAAGCAATGAAACGCTGTTTTTAATGGATCAAGAGCCAGAATAAGGTAATCATCTCTTCTCTGCCCATCTTTGGTTAGATAAAGTCAGAAGGGTATTATTTCATATCACAAACTTATAAATGAGAAATCTTTGAAGGTTATCAAAGCCAATAAAAGCTAAAGCTATTTGGTCCAGCAAGTAGTTTTTAACTATCAGAGGATACTAACAAAGCAGCTGATATGACCACAGCAGACATGGCAGCACTGAAGAGATAGAAAAGAGAAATCTCCCTCCAATTTAACGAATCTAACCCAAAATGAAGGCCCCTTATAACACCAGAGCATCCCTCTTATAGAGCAAGTGCCAAACAAATCAAATCACATTCATCGCATTTGATTGATCTGTTGTTTTCTCCTGTTCTATGCCTTCCTCTGTGTCTTAGCACATTGTAGTTGGAAATGAAAAGGTAAGGCATGATTCTGGCATTCAATCTGCGTGGTATTGTTGAAAGGGACTTCTTGAGGAGATCTGTGTTCTTCCAACAGCCTGCAGTCATTTTGAAATGAGTAGCTCATGATTAAGAGGTCAGTTCTTTTCTTTTCCCTCCAACAGCAGCAGATGTTGTTGGCATTATCTGAGTAAACTGTTCACTGTCTGCAAAACAAAGTTTCCATTAAAAGAAAAAAATCTAAGTGTACCTTCCCCAGAGTATTACAATCCCATTTATTTTTTTTCCTGGCTGGGTGCCATGATATTTGGGGTTGCTACAAAGATACTCCATGGAAATTTTCTCCTCCTGGCAGATGCCATCATTAAGTTGGATGAGAATTTCAAGATTTGAGAAGAGATTGGATCATGGTACACAAACGTTTCTTGTTGCATGGCTGTGTAAGCAATCAGCCTTCTTTATTATTTAACCATCAAGGGGAGCTTTTTTTTTCCTTGGTGTAAATGAAGATGAACCTCAGAATAAAACATTACATCTTAAGCAAGAGCCAGAGGAGTTACTTGTCTATCCATCAGAGAATCTAGCCAAAAACATCCCCAACAGAACCACTTTGGCCTAAATGGCCAGAGTCAGGAAATTAACATTTTGCAGTTTTATAACACATGGGCGTTAATGAGTGTGTGCACTGCATCCTTGATGACTTACTACAGTCTGCCACTGATTATGCTTCCTGACCTCTTGTGGAAAAAAGGGCCTCCTGGTGCTCCTTCAGTTTTCCATATGACATTGATGCCAAGTTGTTTAAGAAAATTAAAAACAATTAATGTGATGTGAGAAAAAATAGAATATTCTCATTAAGTATCACATATTTGGGGAGTTATGGGTGGCTTTTTTTTCTTCTTCATCTTCCTCTTTTTCTCAGACCTGTGCCAGAATGAATCTAATATAACAATCTATTCCCCAAGTCCCAGAGTTGTGGTATCACAGAAGAGCTTGCCAGGGGGACAGTGGGCAACATCAGAACCACAGTAATGGATGCCTTAGAATCTTATGACATCTATGCTCTTGCCAAAGAACATCAGCTGGAATTGAACTGAATTCCATCTTAATTTTTGCTCCCCCTTAAAAACAAGAGGAAAAAGAAATTCAAGTACTATGTGTTTAAATTCAATGTGCCTGCATAACAGCACATGTTCATGTTATTACATGAGATGATACAGTAAAGTGATTCAAAACCCTTGAAGAGTTTCATAAATGGCAGGTTTTCTTATAGTTTATTATCATTATCTTCTGCTCATCTCGACTGAGTTTTAAATATAAGTTCATTTTTGTCTTTGTATTCCAGCCCCTTACACAATGCCTAGGCCAGAATAGGTGCCTAGTAACTGATTCCTGATTTAATATTGATCGACAGAAACAATACTTGAACAAAATCTCTATTATGATTTTGTATATTTAATATAGTATGGACTAGGGAAAAGGAACTGCTTTGTGTTATTTAATACTTTTATCATCAGTATTTATTGTCATTTATAATACTAATATAGTGCAACAGTGCGTAGAGAAGAAATGCAGCATATTGGATACAGTGCAGGCCTTGGAGTCAAGTCCCTATTCTGACATTAGCTGGCTACGTGACCCATGTCAAGTCACTTGAGTCTCAGTGCCTTAAGCAATTCTCTAAGATTATAAACTGCAGAACATTGTTAAGGATGCAGTTACTGCATCAATGAAATTACAAATCTTGAATAATTGTCATAATAACAACATATTTATTAAAAGCAATTTCATCTATGACACAAAATAAACTAAAACACTATTTCCTCCTTTTGTGAGTTTATGATCCAAAGAAAAGGTCATCAGGTCTCTTGCTAATTAGTTGGAAGCCCCTAGGTATATCACTTAACTTCCCTGGTTTTCCATTTTCTCTTCTGTAAAATAGAGATAATGATACATGGTCTTCCTAAGTTTTACTAAGAATAACAGAGAGATAAAAGTGATGTGAAAAATTTTTGAAAGGTTAAAAAAATTAATAAAAGATATTTTTCTAGCATTACCAGATTGACCCACTACTTTTTGTGTCATTGAAAAAACTGCAACCATGTAATAAAATTGACTTACACTCTACAAGTGACCCTTATCCTAACCCTCTGATCTGTTTGAAGATTGGGAGTAACGAGTTTCAGGTTTTAGCACTGCATCTGATGAAGAGGTCCTAGCTCTAATTTACCATGAGTTATGGGTCCAGAGCAGGTGTATACATGAGTCTTGTAAAATATTCAAATGTGGAATCTAACCTTACTTCTATTTCTTTCTTCTGAATTCTAAACAGAAAATGGGGATGGTATTCTAAAAGATTGACATCAATAAGAGAAAAGAGACTATGAGTGAATGAAAAGGCATTTATTTAGCACTTAGACCATGCTAAAAACACTCTCCTAATCATTGAGAATACAAATAGAAAGATAAGAAAGGGAAAATGGCCCCTGCTCTCAAAGAGCTTACATTCCGGTAGGGAGAGAGACACAAAGGAAGTTTTAACTTGGAGTCAGGTGAAAAAAAAAACTGGTCATTATGGTACAGATTCAAAGTAGATGGCAATGCACCTGCATCTTCTGTAGTGTTACTTCCAGTAATAAAACCATTTCCAGTTCTGATGACGAACATTTGACAATGTCTAGGACTTTGGCAATGAGTACTTTCCCTCTTCCCCATCTTCTGGGGTTTCAGGAGCTATGACTGCTGAGAATGCTGGGGGCAGTTACTAGGTCACAATGCCCAAGATTTGCTTCCCTGAATTATATGGGGAGAGCCAGACTGCAAGCAGGTCCTATGATCTATGAAGTGGCTGGAAGAGACACTTGATCTTCCACGCCCTCTTGGGCTTGTCTGCCTATTGGTGGCAGTTGGTGCGGGTGATGGTGATGACTCTTCTGCACAGCCATTTCTGCCTTTAATGATTACCATTGGCTATATTGGGAGCAGGGCAGCTGGCCTTAAGGCATCAGAGGATGCCTCAAGAGTTCTTGAGCTCTAGGTCCAGGCAGGGCAGGATATTTCTGTGGGGTCTTTAGGGATGTGGTGGTTGAGGTGAGGAGAGTAATTCGACCCACCTGGCACATGCTGCCTCTTGTCCCCCACTCTTAGAGCACCTTGTCAATTCAAGTAACATTCAACACTTGAACTAATGAGGCATCATTGATTTGATTTTGTGACTTTTTTCTTTTTTTTCCTCATAAATCCAGAAGACTATAGTTTGGCCCAGTTCCATTTTGATCTTCAAAAAACTTGTGAAGGTTAAATTCTCGAAGTCACTCCAAGTCTACAACTTCAATCTCTGAAATTAAGAGTCTGAATTTCTGTAGCTATTGTCTAAGAACAAAGAAGTTTGGTTTAAGACCACTCTCTGCAACTGTCTGTGCTTCCTCAGGGTTACTGAAAACACTCTGTCAAAGCTCAGTCCTGAGATCTTTTAGGCCTAGGATCAGTTTCTAGGTATTGTCACAAGATTCTGCCTATTACAAAGATGGTATTACCTCTAAAGCAAGGTGATATTTGGAAGTTTGATCATGATTTTGTTCCTGAGACCAACTGAGACCAATCTCTAGTTCATCTTGCAAAATTTCCCCCACAAAAAAAATAAATAAAATAAACCTAAACCTATTACTTAAAATGATTAACCAAAAACAATCCATTCACCCTCTCCAACTTCATAAATAATGAGCTAGAAAGAACCTTTGAGATAATCTAGACAACCCCCTAACCCAATTTTATAATTGAGGAAAAGGAAAGCCCAGAAGATTAATTGATTTGTCCCGAGTCATTTAGGCACAAAATGTTGCCACTAGTATTTGAATATCTGATTACAGAGCTCCCATTCTTTCCACTTCCTGTACTTTTTTTCCATGATGTCAAGGGCATATATTGCCTATTTCTCTTTGTTTACTTGTCCTCTCACCCCTTAAACTGTCAGTCTCTCCAGAACAGAGCATTCATTTATTTTGGAGGTTCTCCCCCTCTTTCCCAGGGAGGTCCCCAATAACAAAGGCAATTCATTGAGCCCTTACTCTGAGAGAGGCAAAATCCTACTTAGAGGAGCACTCATCCTTTTTCCCCATAGCAATGCATGTGTGTTCAGTGTGTTAGTCATACTGCAAAGACGCTCATAAAAGTGAGTCATAGATTTCCTTACAAATGAAGAGCTTCACCATTCCATGCTTTTGAATTTCCTTATACATAATTAACTATATCTTTGTCTCATTAAGTAAATGTACTGTTCCAACTAATACTGCTCTCAACAGCATCTAAAATTCTTCATGCTAGTGAACTTTACCTTCTAAGAATTATACACAACATTGATTACATTAATATTTTGGCACAGAAAAAAAGTAACTAGAAGGTTAAGTTTGAGGATTTTCCCTCTTAATTTTTTTTGTCAAAGCTATTATTAAAAGCTCTACATAGCACAGTTATTTTAATGAAACATTTTATTTCATTCAGTAAAACTGCTCAAGTCAGGATGGGTAATAATTTTTTTTTTTAACTTACTCTTTCCATAAACAAATCAAAGGTAATTCTCCAAAGGGCATTAATAGTCAATCATGACAACTTTTATAAGCATGTTCTAATTGAATATAAATGGCTAACCCTCTCAGACTACTTTTCAATTCCATATATTGATTATTCCTTTCAGTTTAAATGGATTTGGACAGAATGAATTATAATTGTAACACATACGCTGAGTATCATAGTAAACACTTCCTCCTCTACTTTCATTGCAACACACTGAGACTTTGGTGGCATTTATGTAGTGCATTAAAGTCTGAAAGACATTTTACATAGACAATCTCATTTAACCCTCGCAATAAACCTACAAAACAGGTGCTATTAG
The DNA here is from genome assembly GCA_028627135.1 of Pseudochirops cupreus. Lineage (NCBI taxonomy): Eukaryota > Metazoa > Chordata > Mammalia > Diprotodontia > Pseudocheiridae > Pseudochirops > Pseudochirops cupreus. Next base: position 223,554,139 of record CM053583.1, read on the forward strand.
ACTGCTTTTTGCAGATAAGGAAACTGAGGCTTAGGGAGGTTCCCAAAACTGGATAGTTATTATTTAATGCACAGTTCACACCTAAATCTTCCCTACTTTGACTCCCATCTTGTTTCACTATGACTTATAAATTCCCCAATATTCATAATGATGAGAAATAAGCTCTCTGTTAATCAATGGTTTGGGGGAAAATGTATTAATGTCACACACTCTTAGATTCTATTTGGAATTCTAGAATTAATTATAGTTTCAGCAATATTTACTTTTTTAAAAGAGTCCAAGGCGACACCTCCTTCACTATCCTTCTTCACCAAGTAGGGATTTAGATCGTAAAACTTTAAGAAATAAAAGATGACTGGTGGAAACAGGTTGAAGATGAAGGGAACTGGTCACTGGGAAGATTAAAAAAAGGTCTGCAAGAGGAGGAAGCACTTGAGCTGAGATTTGAAGGGAACCAGGAATTCTGCAAAACATGGAAGAGTAGGGAGTACATTCTAAGAATTCCAAGATGAAGTAGAACCTTTGTAAAGGTATAATGATGGGAGATGAAATGAAGAACAAGAATAAAAATAAAAACAGAAATGAGATGATAAAGAATGCCTGTTGCCTATATTACTGTATCTAGTTGGACAAGAAACCCATTGCATTACCCCATCAGAACAGTGATCTTGGACAAGCACTGGAAAAGGACTTGTTATTAAATAGTAGGAGGGAATGGATACTCCTTTTTCTGGGATAGATCACAACTCATTTATGCCTTCTCATCCTTTAAGACTCTTACACATGTCTATCTATAAATCTTCCATAGAAGAGTTATCAATTTCACTGGAGCTTTTCCTCTGATTCTCCTAATACTTTGTGGATAGCAGTGACAAATAGAGTCTGTCTCTTAGTGTTCTGTCTTGCAACAAGACTAACCCACTGACTAACCCACCTTTCTTTTCAATCATTTATATCCTAATGTCTCACACCATTTTGAGCATGCAAGCCATCATTAGTAATATGTTGGATTCTACTTACATCCACTATGTGTCTCTCCATTGCCCTTTGGGTCACTTGCAATTTGGTTTCTTTTTGAGATCGTGGTGTTCTATAATTCACAGCAATAGAGCATCACTGAGAGAATATTGATGTTAAAAAGATGGGCTTTTGGAGAAGTAAGCAGTATTGAAAACTCTTTGCAGTTTTTCAAATGTGATTCACCCAAATATCCCCCTATTCAATTCTGAGCCTAATTTGTCATCAATGTCTAGTGCTCATCTAAGATATATGCACTTGTGAATTAATTCAACAAAGTCCTTGCATCCCTTCTATGTCATATGTATCCTTTATCACCTTACTATTTATTTTCCTCATTTTTGTATTCCTAATGCAAAATATCCATCCCCTTTTATCTTTTCCTTTCTTTGCATGAGCTACTATGCCTAGAATGTCTTCTTCCTCCCTTTTACCTCTTAAAATATGTAGCTTCCTTCAAGACTGGGTTTAAGAACTACTTCCTACATGAGGCCTTTCCTAATCCCCTCAGTAACTATGTCCAACCCTTAAATAACTTTTTTATTTTCCTTCCACATACTTTGTACTTAAATTACATATGCAAATGTGTTGTTTCAGTTTTTGTCTTTGTGTCCCCAGCACCTATCATGGTGCTTGGTACATAGCAATTCTTAACAAATGTTTGCTAATTAATTGATTGATTTATTATATTTTGGGGGCATCTAGGTGGCTCAGTGATTAGAGCACCAGCCCTGGAGCCAGGAGGACTTGAGTTCAAATACAGCCTCAGACACAACACTTACTAGCCTTGTGACCTTGGGCAAGTCACTTAACCCCAATTGCCCTGCCTTCCCCCCTCAAAAAAGCAAAAAAAAAAAAAGTCATTTATTATATTTTTCCATTTGGGTGAGTTGACTGATTTCTTTAAATGAAAGTAGATCTTACTGAGGAGAACCTATAATGTTCTGAGATTTAATGCAAATAGTACAATGTGTTCCTCAAACAGGAACATAGACTCTTTCCATTCGCAGAAGGATCCCTCTTTTCTCTGAATAATGCACAGACATCTTCCATGAAAATGATAGGTAGGTGGTAGAATGAATAATGTCATAGATCTGGAGTCAGGAAGACATGAGTCCAAATCCTGACTTAAATATTTATAAGTTGTGTGATCCTGGGCAAGTCACTTAGCTGCTACTTGCCTTGGTTTTCTCATTTGCAAAATGGAGATTATAATAGCACCTGCCTTCGAGGATTGTTGTGAGAATCAAATGCCTAACAATAGTGAAAAGCTTTATAAACTTTAATCTCTATAGAAATTTACACTGAGTCTTTCCTTTTGAAGAGCCTGTGTCTTCTCTTTTTATGCTGAAGTTACTATTGATTAGAGGATCACTGAACAAAGTTACTTATCTAGTTATACCTGTCATGAATCCTTGTGTGATCTTAGCATATCAGTAGAAAATACTTTGAAGTTAGCTTTGAAAGACTATATTTTACAAAGTCAAATGATTCGTTTCTATCAAGGAAGTATATACATAACGAGGTCTTATATTCTTTATTTTTTCTATTAGTTGTGTGGTCATTAATAATGTGTATAAGGAAAGTAGGAAAGGACGGGGGTAAGAGAAGGGGGACTAATAGAAGGGGCAGCAGTTTGGGGGAGGTAAAAGTCAGAAGTAAAATTCTTTAGAGAATTAACAGGGTAAAGAGAGAGAAAGTAGGATAAACAACAAGAAAATAGGATGGAGGGAAATACGTAGTTGGTAATCATTACTGTTTCTCTGATAAAGATTTCCTTTCTCAAACATATAGAGAACTAAGTCAAATTTATAGAAATAAGACCCATTACTCAATTGATAAATGGTCAAAGGGCATGAACAGGCAATTTTCAGAAAAAGTAAGCAAAGTCATTTCTAGTCATACAAGAAAAAAACCTCTAAATAACACTTGGTAAAAGAAATGCAAACTAAAATAGCTCTGAGGTACTACCTCATAACTCTCAAATTGGCTAATATGATAGAAAAGGAAAATGACAAATGTTGGAAGGGATGTGAGAAAATTAAAACATTAATATACTATTGGTGAAATTGTATACTGATTCAACCAATCTGAAGAGCAATTTGGAACTAAGTCCAAAAGGCTATAAAGTCATGCATACCCTTTGACAAAATAATACCACAATTGCTTTTTAAAATAGAATTGGTCAAATGGAAAAGGAAATACAAAAATCAACTGAAGAAAACAACTCCTTAAAAAGAACAATTTAAAAGGAGGAACAAAAGCTAAGTTAGTAAAACAACTCCTTAAAATTTAGAATCTGGCAACTGAAAGTTAATGACTGTATTAGACATCATAAATCAATCAAATTCAAAATAATGAAAAATATGGGAGAAAATATAAAATGCCTCATTGGAAAAATAACTGCCATGAAAAATAGATCCAGGAGAGACAACATGAGAATCATTGGACTACCTGAAAGTCATAATCAAAAGGAGTACCTGGACAGCATCTTTCAAGAAATTATCAAGGAAAATTGCCCTGATATCCTACAACCAGACAGTAGACTAATCATCATCTCAGCAAAGAAATCCCAAAATAAAAATTCCAAGTAATATTATAGCCAAATATCAGAACTCTCAGGTCAAGGAAAAAAATTACTGCAAATGGCCAAAAAGAAACAATTCATATATCACTGAGCCAGAACCAGGATTACACAGGATTTAGCAGCTACAACAATAAAGGATAAGAGGTCATGAAAGATGATATCTCAGAATGCAAAAGAGCTAGGACTACAACCAAGAATCACTTACCCAGAAAAATTAAGCATAATACTTCAAAGTAAAAAAGTGGGGGGAGGCATTCAATGAAAAAAAGGAGTTCAAGCTTTCATAAGGAGAAGACCAGAATTAAACAAAAATTTGATCTCCAGCATCAAGACCCACAACAAACTTAAACAAGTAAAAATGGAAAAGAAAACATAAGGAATTCAAGAGAGTTAAACTGTTTATATCCTAGATAGGAAGATGATCCTTGCAATTCTTAAAAATCATATCACTAATAGTATAACTAGAGGGAATATAAATGAACAGAGGATATGTATATCAGGCAAATTAGAGGGAATAACAAAAAATAATAAGGGATGATAAAAAAAGAGTACACTGGGTGTATAAGGAAGGGAGAGGTGGATCAGGGTAAATTATTTCACACAAAGAGGCACAAAAGTCCTATTACAGTGGAGAGCAATTTGGGTAGGTGGGGCAATGAGCATCACTTGAACTTTACTCTCATCAGTATAGGCCTAAAGATGCAATAATATACACAATCAGTGGAATATAAACATTTGTCTTACCCACCAAGGAAGTAGAAGTGGAGGCAATTAAGTAAAAGGGAAGGCCTCACAAAAGGGAGGGCAGATTGGGGAGGTAGTAGACAGAAGCAAAAGACTGGTAAGATGGGAAAGGGTGAAAGGAGAGAGATGACAACCATGAAGAAAAATAGGATGGAGTAAAATACACAGTCAGTAGTTATAACTGTGAATGTGAATGAGATGAACTCTCCCATAAAACAAAAGCAGATAGCAGAGTGGACCAAAACACAGAAACGTAAAATATTGTGTTTCCAAGAAACACATTTGAAGCAGAGAGACACACAGAGTAAAGGTAAGGAGCTGGTGCAGATTCTATCACGCTTCAGCTGAAGTGGAAAAAAAGCAGGGGTAACAATCCTGATCTTAGATTTTAAAAAAGCAAAAGTAAAAATAGACCTAATTAAAAGGTATAAGAAAGGAAATTATATCTTGCTAAAAGATATCACAGACAGTGGAGCACTATCAATACTAAACATATAAGCACCATGTAGGGTAGCAACCAAATTCTTACAGAAGAAATTAAGTGAGTTACAGGAAGAAAGACAGCAAAACTACACCAGTGGTAGATTTCAACTGTCCCCTCTCAGAACCTGATAAATCCAACCAAAAAGAAAGAAAAAAAGAAACTAAGGACATAAATAGAATGTTAGAAAAGTTAGATAACATGAACCTTTGGATAAAAATGAATGGGAGTAGAAAGGAATGTTCCTGTGTTTCAGTAGCACATGGTACTTACACAAAAATTGTATTGGTACATAAAAACCTCAAAATCAAATGTAGAAAGGCAGACATAATGAACATATTATTTTCAGATTATAATGCAATAAAATTATATTCACCAAAGGGTAGTGGAAAGATAGATAAAAAATTAATTGGAAACTAAATAATCTAATCCTAAAGAATAAATGGATCAAAGAACAAATCACAGAAAGAATCAATAATTACATTAAAGAGAATAACAACAATGAGACAATATAGCAAATTTTATGGGATGCAGTTAAAGCAGTGGAAAATTTACTTCTCTAAATTCTTATCTGAACAAAATAGAGAAAAAACAAATCAATAAATTGGGCATGCAATTGAAAAAAAATCCAGAAAGAGGACAAATTAAAAATCCTCAACTGAGCACCAAATTGGAAATCCTGAAAATCAAAGCTGAGATTAATAAGATTTAAAGTAAAAAGAAAAAAAAACTATTGAACTAATAAATAAAACTAGGAGCTGGTTTTATGGGAGGAAAAAACAATAAGATAGATAAACCATTAGCTAATTTGATTTTTTTTAATAGAAAAAAATCAAATATCCAATATTAAATGAAAAGGCAAACTTGCCACCAATGAAGAAAAATTTAAAACAATTCTTAGCAGTACTTTGCCCAATTCTATGCCAACTGATTTCACAATCTGAGTGAGACCAATGAATATTTATGAAAATATAAATAAGCAAGATTAACAGATCAAGTAATAGACATGTCTAAGTAACCCCATCTTAGAAAAAAGTAAATGTAACTAGTCATTAATTAACTCCCTAAGAAAAAATCCCCAATGCCAGACGGATTCACAATTGGATTCTACCAAACATTTAAAGAACAATTAATTCCAATACTATATAAACTCTCTGAAAAAATAGGCAAAGAAGGAGTCCTGCCAAACTTCTTTCATGATGTAAATATGGTGCTGATTCCAGAAAGAGCCAAAATGGAGAAAGAAAATTACAGACCAATTTCCCCAAATGACATTGATGTAAAAATTTGTCACAGGGATTATACACTACGACCAGATGAGATTTATACCCGGAATTTGGGTTTTGTACAATATTAGGAAAACTATCAACCTAATTGACCATATCAAGAACAAAACCTATAGAAATCATGTGATTGCTTCAATAGATACTGAAAAAGATTTTAATAAAATACACAACCCTTTCTTATTAAAAACTGTAGAAAGCTTGGGAACAAAGAAAGCATTCCTTAAAATGATAAGCAACATCTATCTAAAACCATTAGTAAGCACTATTTGTAATGGAGATAATCTAGAAACCTTTCCAGGAAGATCAGGGGGTAAAACAAGGATGCCCATTACCACCACTGTTGTTCAATATTATACTAGAAATGTCAGCTGTAATAATAAGAAAAATAAATTAAAGGAATTTGAATAAAATAGGCCATGAGGAAACAAAACTATGACTCTTTGCAGATGATTTAATGGTATGCTTAGAAAACTCAAGAGCATCAACTAAAATAACTGCTTGAAATAATTAACACCTTTAGAAAAGTTGCAGGATACAAAATAAACTCACAACAATCATCAGCACTTCTTTATATGTCCAACAAAGCCTAGCAGCAAAAGCTAGAAAAGAAATTTCATTTAAAATAACTGTAAACAATATAAAATATTTGGGAATCTATCTCCAAGATAGACCCAAGAACTACATGAACACAGTTACAAAACACTTTTCACACAAATAGTCTGTTCTAAACAATTGGAAAAATAACAATTGCTCATGACTAGGTGTAGTGTCAATTCAATATTTACAGCAACCATGATCATGATAAATATTGCATGACCTTTGAACACAAAATATACCAGATTTTCCAGGTAGAGGAAAAAACTGAAAATTTATTTAGACACCAGAAAACCAAATCCCAAAACCAGTAAGCCAATTCCATCATAGTACCAAAGATATTAAGAAGCCATAGTAATGCTGTTGTGGTGACAGCAACAGCAGCACAGCAGAGGCTGCTTCCAGAGCTCCAGGCCCACAGATGGTGGAGGGACCAAGAGGCAGGAGCACTGGTGTGGTAGAGTTTGTGGCAGTTGTGGAGAGGGAGTTCTCTTACAGTTCTGAGGCAAGTGCCTAGAAGTAGCTCTGACAACAGCTGCACAAAACCCCAGAAATTTGGGACACAGCCCTCTCAACTCTGGAAGAAGAATTCTGCTATGAGAAGGAGCTCAAAAGTTAAGTAACTGGCTGGGAAAATAAGCAACCAGAGGAAAAGAAATCATACTACAGATCTTTGGTGATGAAGAATATCAAAACATAGAACCAGAGGAAGACAACAAAGGCAAAACAGTAATCATCAAAACTATTTGGTCCTGGCTAAGAAACAGAGTGGTGGATCAGTGGAATAAATTAGTTTCACAAAACAGTAGTCAATGACCATGGTAACCTAGTGTTTGATAAACCCAAATACCCCAGTCTTTGAGATAAGAACTCGCTATTTGACAATACTACTGAAAAAAATTGAAAAACAATAGTGTACAAACTAGGCATAGATGATATACTAACATCTCACTATCAATATAAGGTCAAAATAGGTGCATGATTTAGACATAAAGGAAGATACAACAGCAAATTAAAAGAGCGTGAAATAGTCTATCTGCCAGATCTATGGAGAAGGGAAAAATTCGTGACCAAACAAGAGAGAACATAACAAAATGTAAAATAGATAATTTTGATTATTTTGAATTAAAAAAACTTTTATAGATGAACATCAGAGGTCCAAGTGGGTTAAGTAACTTGACCAAAGTCATGCAGGTAGTAAGTATCAAAAGTAAGAGTTGCAATAAAGTCCTTTGGCTCCAGTTAATGCTCTTTTTTCATTGTATTGGTCTGTTTTCCTTAATGCCTCATTATGCCTCATAAAACCAATGCAACTAAAATTAGAAGAAAAATAGAAAACTGGGAAACCATCTTCTAGCAAGTGTCTCTGATAAAAGCCTCATTTCTCTAATATACAGAGAACTGAGACAAATTTATACCAATACAAGCCATTCCCCAATTGATAAATGGTCAAAGGATATGAACAGGCAGTTTTCAGATGAAGAAAGCAAAGCTATTTATAGGCATATAAAAAATTGTTCTCCCCTTCCTCTGTCTCTCTCCCCACTGCCTGCCATCTCTAACGCCACTTACACTGACCTAGGATCATACACCTTCTATAAGTCACTTTGGGTCAGTAAGTGGGAAAACAGTAGCAACTGAAAAGCAAAGAAACTATGACCTTGAAACAGATTTCCAGCAACAAGCGCTTTGAAGGGTTTCAGAAAGTTTATGAGTGGGACAGTGTGGAACTAAAATGCAAAATAAAATTAGGAATCTACTTACCACCAAAGGCAGAAACTGGGAAATGTCCTCTTCTTAATTGGCTGTCCGGTTTAACTTGCACAGAACAAAATTTTATCACAAAAGCTGGCTATCACCAAGCTGCAGAAGAACATGGCCTCATTGTTGTTGCACCAGATACCAGTCCATGTAGCCATAATACTAAAGGAGAAGATGACAGCTGGGACTTTGGTACTGGTGTTGGTTTTTACATGAATGCCGCTAAAGAACCTTGGAAAAGCAACTATAGGATGTACTCTTATGTAACAGATGAGCTACCTAAACTGATAAATGCCAACTTTCCAACTGACCCAGGAAAGATATCTATTTTTGGCCATTCTATGGGAGGCCACAGAGCTCTGATTTGTGCACTGAAAAATCTCGGAAAATCCAAATCTGTGTCAGTATTCTCTCCAATCTGCAGTCCAATGCTCTGTCCTTGGGGGAAGGGCCTTCAGTGGATATTTAGGATCAGATAAAAGTAAATGGGAGGCATATGATGCTACTCATCTTGTGAGGTATTAACCAGATTCTCAGGTGGACATAGTAATCGATCAAGGCAAAGTTGATCAGTTCTTTAAAGATGGGCAATTACTACCTGACAACTGTATAGCTGTCTGTGCAGAACAGAAAATCCCAATTGTTTTTCAATTGCAAGAGGGATATGATCATAATTACTACTTTAATGCAACTTTTGCTAGTGATCACATCAGACATCATGCAAAATCCTTGAATGCATTAAGCTCCATATACAAGTAATCTCACAATTATAAAAGTTACCGTGTAGACTGAACTTTTGAAAAGATAAAATTATACATGAAAAATTACTGCCTGTGAACATTGATTTCTAATTTTTATCAAAGGCTTGTAACGTTCTGAATTAGTATATAAAATCAAGCAATCAGATTCCTTTTTGTTCCCCATAGGTACCCTGATAGAAGGCGTGTCATAACCTATGGGCAGTTTGAAAACCTTGTAAGATTGAGTTTAAAGGATCACAAAATATGTAAATGATCATAGCTGATGGTAAAGAATACAGTGATTCAGATGTATTTGGGGACATAACAATAAGTTGTTGGTCATTGGGTGTATCAGTTCTTAGAGAACTAAATTATGGAATTGTATCAAAGTTACTGAATAAAGAGACAATGCATTAAAAATTGTTCTGTATCACTTTTGACTAGAGAAATGCAAATTAAAACAGATCTGTGGGACCAGCTCACGCCAATCAGATTGGCTAATATGACAAAAAAAAAAGGAAAATGATAAATATTGAAAAGGATGTGGGAAAATTGGGACACTGATGCACTGTTGGTGGACTTGTAAAAGGATTCAATCATTCTGGAGAGCAATTTGAAACTGTGCCAAAGGGCTATAAAACTTTGCATGCCCAGCCAATATCTCTAGCAATATCACTACTAGGTCCGTATGCCAAAGATATCATTAAAAAAAAAAAAAGGGAAAAGGACCTATTTGTGCAAAAAATATTTATAGCAGCCCTTTGTGTGGTAGCAAAATATTGGAAACTGAGGAGATGTCCATCAATTGGGCAACGGCTGAACAAGCCATTGTATATGAATATAATCAGATACTGCTGTGCAATAGGAAATGATGAGCAGGCCAACTTCAGAAAAACCTGCAAAGACTTATACAAAGTGATCTAAAGTGAAATCAGCAGAACCAGGAAAACATTGCACACCATATCAGCAACATTGTGTGATGATCAACTCTGAGTGACTCAGCTCTTCTCAGCAACACAATAATCCAAGACAAGTACAAAGGACTCTTGTTGCAAAATGCTATCTACATCCTGATAAAAAACTGATAGATTTTGAATGCAGATCAAAGCATACTTTTTTTCACTTACTGTATTTTTCATGTTTTAGTTTTCCTTTTGATCTTTTTCTTCTTTCACAACTGTGGCTAATTATGTTGTACATAATTACACATATATAACCTAGGTTAAATTGCCTACCATTTTTGAAAGAGGGAAGTGGGGATTTGGAATTCAAAATCTTGCAAAAATGAATGCTAAAAATTGTCTTGCCATATATTTGGGGGAAAATAAAATGCTATTTTAAAAAAGAAGAGGATCAGGTTAGATTGATGCCTAATTTTTTAAACTATTTTATCTATTTTATAGGTTACTTTGGCCAAAATAATAATAATAATAATAAATGCCAAGTGGTCCAAGTACTAGCAATGACTCCCTCCAAACTGACCCAGACTAGTCCTAGAACAACACATATAGTCTGTCATTAGGAAAGTAGCTTGTTAGGATCTACTAGATCTTGGGCTCTGCTAACTTTAGCTTCAATGAATGAATACATGACTAAAACATTTATTTAGTAAAAAGTTCTATGTTAAGAAGTGGGCTACACATGGAAAAAATTGGACATCCTCTGCTCTCAAGGAGCTCAAATTCTAATGAGCAAGGTAACACATATGGAAGACGTCAGCTGCAAGGGAAATGGAAAGGGCCCATGGTCCCTAAGATAGAGCGGCAAGACAAATGCCAGTACCTCTTCTATAATGTCATTTACATTGATAAAGTCACATCAGTTTCTGGTGTTTAACCATGTGACAGTAACAAAGACATTGCAACAAGAACTCGCTTTTCTGGGTCTTCAATATATGTGACTATAATAACTCCAGGAGAAATTGTCAGCCACAGGGCTGAAAGTAGTGACATTACAAAGAGCTGTTTCAGGGTCATGGACTGTTTCCAGTAAGGTCTGAGAGGAGCTGGTGGTAAAGGTGGTGGTTTGACTTGCCTAGCACAGGATGCTTATTTCTCCCTCAGGGGACCTTGCTGCTTCAGCCAAGCTACCTTACCTGCCCAATGAGTGGCAGTAGGTTGATAGTTAGTTGAGATGATTGGCCACTTGTCCACAAGAGGATCAGCTTCCCTAGATGATGGTCATGAGGGACAGGCTAGAAGGAAGATTGGTGGTCTGGCAGAATGATACTATTCTCGAGGCTCCTATGCTTATCTGCCTGTTTATAGAAGCTCATTAGCAATTGATGCTGATGGCAACGAGGAAGGTAGGCCCCTTTTCTACAAAGATTTCTCTCCTGAATGATGACTTCAGGGGCTAGGCTGGAAACAGGTCTGATGGTTTCAGAGACACTGCTATTCCCCAAACTTTTGTATTCTGATCCTTGGATGTCTCTTTCAAGGTCCAAGGGAAGAATGTGGTCAAGGTGAGCATGGGGGAAGAGGCTGACAAGCCTGATACATGTTTGTTCCTGTCGCCCCATCAAGGGACCTTGCTACTTTGAGAACCATTGACTTACATAATGACGCATTAAGGAAAATAGACCAGTATAATGAAGAAAGAGCATTGACTGGAGCCAAAGGACTCTAGAGCAACTCCTACTTTTGATACTACCTGTATGACTTTGGTCAAGTTACTTAACCTCCTTGGATCTCAGATGTTCATCTGTAAAATTAGGATTAGACCAGTTGACCTCTGATGGCCTTCCTAGGACTAGATTCAAGATTTTGAGATTTTTTTTTTTGTGGAGCATATGGGTACCACATATATATATATATATATATATATATATATATATATATACACATATATATGTGTATATATATGTATATATGTACATATATATATACATATATATGTATATATGTATATATGTGTATACACACACACACATACACACACACAAACATGGAGAGATGTATAGATGATAGATAGAAAAATAGTAGCTTTCTTTAAAAGAGAACTTCTTTGCAGAAAGTTACTATGCATATGTCCAACTACAATATCCCCCATATTAGGGGCTAATTTGCCGTTTAAAAATTGACACTGACAGTCTTTTCTCTTTTGTGCTCTAACCTCCATGTGGTTCCTCTTACCTAGTTAACCACCCTCTTTAGTCAGTAATATTTAGGACACTCCTACTCTACAGAACTGTGTTGAGACATACAAAGAAAGTTGCTGACATGGTCCCACCCATTGAGGTGTATATTTTCCCTTTCCATACCTCCCATGACATCCCATTGCTTCTTGCTAAAACATTAAGTGTCAAAAGCACAGGATGTTATTTCTAACTCTGTATATGATTTATTATCATATATGCACAGGAAAATCACACACATACAAAGAAACTGCTTTTAGAGAAACAACAGTCTGAGGATCTCAACAAGAGGATGCAATGCACAATGTATATCCTCTTCCACCCAGATTACAAGAAGGTCAATTCAAAATGAAATATTTTTAAGGTTTTCCGATTAAGGGTGCCATGAGCTAAGCAATTTTACTATTATAACCCATTTGTGCTGCAAGTTTCTCTCTATTTCTATCTTCTCTCTGTACACATGCCCTGAGAATACAAAACAAAGTCATCTGAAATGGAAAATGCTGATTTTATGTGAATTAGTTGCGAGGATGTCTGTTATACCAATTTTCCATATAAAGTTGGCAAAAATCAAGCTTGCATGGTCTATTAGGCCCCATGCACTTCTTTAAGTTGGTTGGAAAATTATTCAATTGTTATTTCTCCTTCAGGGCTACCCACCACTAACTGGATTGTTAGAAGTGCAGCTTTCATCAGTAATGGGAAGGAACTATTCAGGAAATGGGGAATACAAGGAGAAATACTGCGAGAAAAAGTGGGAGAACAGTAGAGATTCAGACAAGGTGATGCTGTAATCAGATGCTACAGGACAAACTCAATCAAGCAGTTTGTCTCTTTCAGATGGAATAAGAATCCTTGCTTTTTCCACTAACATTTCAAATTACCTACCTCAAGGGCACCCCCTTTCTTAACTTTTTCTCTCCTCTGAGTATGTGGGAGTTGGGTGATAGTGCAATAGAAGGCAGCTAGGTTTAATGGAAAACAAAGTCATAACTAGCAATGTTTTCACCTGGTGTCAAAGCAGTTGGGCTGCATGTCGGGGAAGGAGAAAGAGGCAGTCCAAGCATGTGGAGAGAGCAGCCACATGGAGGACTGATCATTTAGCTACAAGTGCAATCCTGCTAGAACAGGGAAAAGCCATCCTGTCTTAAGTCTGACACTCGGTTCTGCAAGGGTTGGGGTAAAAGAGCAGGGAAACCCCAGCACCTGGGACCACCATTTTGATGGGACCCTGGATAGTTCAGAGGAAACTGCAAGACAAAAAGTCAGCAATTACCATGGGAGAGAAACATGATCCCTTGGAAGTCAGCATGCCACCAGACACTTAGACTTTCCCGTTGGTTCCTCCACCAACTCTGCTCTAATACATGAGCCTTTTGTCTTATCTTGACATAGCCAAGCTCTGCCTATAGTATCTACACTACGTCCCTATTCCCTCCTTTCATGTATTGTCTTCTCCAATTAAGTGAATTCCTTAAGAACAGAGACTGTCTTATTTGATTTTATTTGTTCCCCCACACTTAATACAGTGTCTGTCTCATCAGAACTTAATAAATCTATTTATTTTTCCTTATCATTTATCTATCATTACACGTATATAATTCCTTGGAAACTCTAACAAACAGATAAGTTTATTCAATAATCTTTTTCTTATTGACATCAAACAGAGCATAAAACCAGAAGGAGTATGCTCACCGGTGATATTCCACTGGTACCCATGCAATGTCAAATTATGCACGAGAATGTCATTCACATATTGGGTAGAATCCTTGGGTGGGATTTGCAGAACAAAACAGCTAAGAGTCACATAGATGAGAAAACATGCATAAGTTGCCATCTTTACTGAGAGGAGGAGGATTCATATCGGTGACATAGTAGAGTACTAAAATGTTTAAAAGCAGACATATATATGTAGAACAAAGCAAAATTGTGATGCTATACTTACCTGAATATCCACCTTCCAACAAACTCATTTATCTCCCCCAGATTTAGCCATGAACCTAAAGTGTGAAAGGGATCTGTATAGCTTAAACGATTCTCAGAAAGTCCTTGGACTAAATAAAACTTGATCCCTTTATCCTTAAAGAATCTATTTACCTTTTTGTTCTAACTAAAATTCGCTTTAATGAATCATATATAGTTGTTCTTTCTTAGAGTCCAAAAAGCATCTTAAAGACATCTAAATTCAAAACACTGAGTGAATGAGAGAAATAATTTCTGTAATCTACTGATCAAATGAGACAATATTTGTAAAGTGCTTAGAACAGTGCCTGACACATTGTGGGTATTAAGTAAAAGCTTTTTCCCTTCCCTTTCCCCATCCCCTTCCCCTCACAGCCCACCAGTGTTCATGCCATCAGGCAATAATAGTGGTACATAAATCTCAAATACCAATCTTCAACCAGATATTAATTTGGGATTTGGATGATTGTGAGTAGTACAAACTATTTGCTTATTAATAAGTTACCAAAACACAATGAATTGCTAGTCTTTTTCCTGAGAATCAAGTGTGTGCCAGGTTAAAAGGCCACATTCAGAATGTTGTTCCCATTTTGCATGTCCTCACCATATTCCCACCTAGCTGTTGAAGCCTGCTGGGAGACTAAAAAAAGGAGTTTTATATGAATGAACATAAAATTAGTGATCTAATTTTCTACCATAAACACTTAATTGTCCCACAAAATGTATGCCCAGATGTAGGAAAGTAATTGCATATGCAAAACAATGATTTGCAAGGGAAATGACTTGCTTGCATGTGTGAGGACATATTTTACAGGTGCAATTTAGGTGCTAATTTTTGAAAATTTGAACCCAGACATCCAACCCATCATGAACACTTCTTTTTTTTAAACTATTATGTGAAAAAGAAAAACTGTTTCAGCTCTGAAATCTACCACCATCTAGACATCTTCTATAGTGAGCAAGCGAATGCCTTGGGATATAGCGAGCTGGGAGGGAGAGATTTAAAGAAATAATAACTGAGTTGTTGCATTTGGGAATATAGTTCTTAGATCAGAAATAACTTTCAGTTTAAATGTCAAATTTTTTTTTCATGGACTCTCTATATACTCAAATATAGGACTGGCTGGAGTCAAAATGATGAAACTCACCTTTGGCTACTCCCCTTTCAGCTAGCACTTTGGCATTGAATTTCTCCATTTCAGCTCTTGTCCTAATCACCGCCACCATTCTGCTAAATATGCACTGCTGCCTGCAAAAAGCATAGGGTGTATATGGATCAACAGCATAGGGATGCCCACTGAGGAATAGAATCTCTTTCTGGAGAAGTCTTAATCCTCTCTCTCCTCATTGTTTCGCTGTGATTTGTGTATGAGAGCCTCTCATTGGTAGAGATTCACTCCCTAACTGCAAATCTCAGTCAATAGTCAAACAGCATTCACCCTTCTTGACATTTGCATTTGACACTGTTATCTGCAGTTAATATTCTCTTCTCTTTGGAATTTTCTAACTCTCTCTCTCTCTGTCTCCGTCTCTCTCTGTCTCTGTCTTTCTCTCTCTCCCTCTCTCTATCTCTATCTCTCTGTCTCTATCTCTCTCTGTCTCTTTCTTTCTGTGTGTGTCTCTCTATCTCTGTCTCTGTCTCTGTCTCTTTGTCTCTGTCTCTCTGTCTGTCTCCGTCTCTGTGTCTCTTTCTCTCTCTCTCTCTCTCTTTCTCTCTCTCTGTCTCTCTCTCTCTTTTTGTCTTTCTTTCTCATCAGTTCCCATGGTTTTAACTATCATTTCTGTGCAGATGACTGCATAGCATATATATGCATACCTATCCTGCCCAGTCTTTCCCTTGATCTTCAGTTTTGTATTACCAATTGCCTATTAGGCATTTCAAACTAGATGTACCAAAGACATCCTAAACTGGATATGCCTAAAATTAATCCCTCCTTATTTCTAAACTCTCCTATTTCTGCCAAAGGCAACACTATCCTTTCCACCTTCAAAGTTCATAATCTCAAAATTACCTTGAATCCTCATTCTCCCTCACTCCACATACCTAATCAGTTGACCAGACCTTACCATTTCTACTACAAATCACTCCAATTTGACCTCTTCTTTCCATACACAAAAACCACCTTAGTTCAAGCCTTCACCATCTCTCTCCTAAATTATTACAATAGCCCCCTAATTGATCTCATGACCTAAAGCCTCTGCTCACTCCAGTCTTTCTTAAACACCACTGTGAAAGTGATTTTCCTTAGGTACAGATCTCACCATTTGACTCCCTTACTCAATCTACTCCAACGGTTTCCTATTGCCTCCAGAGTAAAATAGAAACTTCTCTGTATAGCTTTTAAAGTTATTCATGTCTTGGACCTACTCTATCTTTCCCTCCCCATTAGAACATTACTCCCATTCCTAATCTCCTCAATTCAACCCAGCTAGCCTTCTTTCAGTTCCTCACAAACAAAACTTCATTTTCCACCTCTTGGCCTCTAAACTGTCCATCCCACATGTCTGGAATGCAGTCTATTCTTACTTCTACCTCGAAGAGTCCCTCTCTTCTTTTAAGACATAGAGTAAACACAATTATCTCCACAAAACCTTTCCTGATTTCCCCAAATTATACTGCCTTCCTTCTGTCTTGAATTAAGCACTTCACATATATTCATATTTTCTCCTTTCACATTTTTACTATGTGTATTTTACACAAACACACATACACATAGATATTATCTCCCACATTAAGTACACATATCTAATATATACATATATATATATATATATATACAGAGAGAGAGAGAGAAAGAGAGAGAAATATAAAGAGTTTAACTCCATTGAGTCTCTTATGATTACTCTTTCATGTTTATCTTTTTATACTTCTCTTGAGTCTTTTCTTTCAATGTCAAATTTCCTATTCAGCTTTGGTCTTCTCATTCAGAACGCTTGAAAGTCCTCTCATAATATCTATTTTTCTCCAAAATGATTAGACTCAGTTTTGCTGGGTAGATTATTCTTGGTTGTAATCTTAGCGTTTTTTTACCTTCTGGAATATCACATCTCAAGTCTTCTGCTCTTTTAATGTGAAAGCTGCTAAATCTTATGTAAACCTGACTGTGGTTTTAGGAAATCTGAATTATTTCATTCTGTCTACTTGAAGCATTGTCTCTTTTATCTGGGAGCTCTGGAATTTGGCCATAATATTCCTGGGAGTTTTCATTTTGGGATGTCTTTCAGTTGGTGATTGATGGATTTTTTGGTTTTTATTTTGTCCTCTGGATCTAAGATATCATTACAGTTTTCCTTGAAATATGATTTCTGGACTCCTTCTTTTAGCATGGATTTCAGATAGTCCAAAAATTATTAAATTATCCTCTTAAATCTGTTTTCCATGTCAGTTATTTTCCGTTCAGATATTTCACATTTTCTTTTAATTTTTTTTCATTCTTATGACTTTTTTTATTGTTTCTTGAAGTCTCATGTAGTCATTGCCTTCCACTTGCCCAATTCTTATTTTTAAGGAATTATTTTCTTCAGTAAATTTTTTGTCTCTTTTTTCATATGGCCGAGTCTCCTTTTTAAGAACTTCTTTTCTTCAGTAAACTTTTGTACCTCCTTTTCCATTTAATCTATTCTCCTGTTAAAAATTTTATTTTCATCAGTGAATAATCCTATCTCTTTTACCATTAGGTCAATTCTCTTTTTTTAACATGGTGTTTTCTTCTATATTCTTTGTGCCTCTTTTACTGAGCTACTACTTTTCTTTTCATAGTTTTCTTGCATCACTCTCATTTCTTTTTCCAATTTTCCTTTACCACTAATCTCTTTCTTTAAATTTTTCAAGAATTGCTGGCCTTAGGTACAATTGACATTTCTCTTTGTGGCTTTGCTTGTAGTCAGTTTCACTTTGTTGTTTTTTGAGTTTAAGTCTTGCTCTTCCCTGCCATAACAGCTTTTGATGGTAAAGTTCTTTTTTGCTTGTTTGTTTATTGCCCTAGTCTATTTCTTCACATTGAACTTAATGTTAAAATTGGGCTCTGTTCACCTTGGGATGGGAAAGCACTGTACCAGGCTTCAGGCTTTTCCTTGCTACTGTTTTCAGAGGTAGTTCTGTGGGTTTTCAGTGCTTCCAAGGAAGTGTGGTCCTGGGAGAAGTATGTTCATTGCTCCCCTGGTCTGTACTCTGGTTTTTACCCAGGAAGGGCCTCTGTTCCACTGTACCTTCAAGTACTATACTTTTCTTTTCTTTGGAAATATGATCAGGGATGCTGCTTTCTTGTGACCAACCATCAGTACTCCTTTCCACCCTGAAAGTGCCACCCAGAACTGCCAATAAACACCAATTATACTCAGTGTCAGGAACAGATCCACTGTAATTTCTTTTTGACCAGTTGTCTGACCCCCTTGCCTCCTCTGTACTGAAGGCTCCGGGAGCTGCTGCTGCTGTTCTGACTGCTATTGCCACCACTACAAATGTGGACTCCAGATAGGCCTCAACTCCAGTGTCACAGACTTCTCTTGCCACTCTCTTCAGTTTTCTTAGTCTCACCTCAATCTTGTGTTGGTTCTGCCACTCCAAAATTTTATTTGAAGCATTATTTTAAAGTTGTTTTAAGTGGAATAGTTCAGCTTGGTAGCTCCCCCATGTGCATCATCTTGGTTCCCCCACCCCGACAATAACCTATTTATTAGTCTTATTGCTTCAAGTTTCTCCTCCTTTCAGTCTTTTCTGCACATTTCATTAAAAGTAGGTTCCTTATGAGTAGAGATTGCTTCATTCTATGGGCTTATTTCCCCATCTTTTAGCACAATGCCTGAACCTATGTTCAATTAACAGGCATTTATTAGGGGTGGAGCCAAGATGATGGAGCAAAAGCAGGAACTTGCTTGAGTTCACCCCTGAATCACCTCCAATATGTGTAAAAAATGACTCTAAACAAATTTCAGAGCTATAGAACCCACAAAATGACAGAGTGAAACATCTCCAGCTGAAGACAGCCCAGCAGGCCAACAGGAAGGGTCTATTGCACCAGTCTGGGAGTATAGTGCAGTCTCATGAGGGCCGTGCTGGCACAGATCAGGCCAGAGCAGACCTCCAGGGACTAAATCGTTAGCTCTTGGAGTGGTTTCCAGACTTCTCAACCCTCAAACACCAAAAACAAGATAAAAAGTCAGTGGAGCAACTCTATTGACCTGGGTGAGAGAATAGCATGGCCCGACCTTAGGCACCGGGGATGTTGGAGATGGCAGCAGAAGCAGAAACAGCAGCAATGACTGTTTCCAGAGCTCCAGGCCCACAGGTGGTGGGAGGATCAAGTGGCTGATCAGAGGGCAATTACAGGAATATCTTTGCTGGCACTGAGGCAGGATTCTCTTGCTTTAACCTGCCTGGATCTGGGTCAAAGTCTTGGGTGACAGTCCTAGGGTGAGGACAAATGCTGATGTGGCAGAGCTTGTGGTGATTGTGGCGATGGAGTGCTCCTCACAGTTCTGAGGGTGGCTAGAAGTATCGCTGAAAACACCTATGCAAAACCCCAGAAATCTGGGACAGAGCACTCTTCCCTCTAGAAGCACAGTCCTACCTGGGCAAAGAGCTCAAAAGTCTAGTAATTGGTTGGCAAAATGTGCAAACAGAAGGAAAAAATCACACTATAGAATCTTTCTTTGCTAACAAAGAAGATCAAAACATATAACCAGAAGAAGACAGCAAAGTCAAAAGTCCTATATCAAAAGCCTCCAAGAAAAATATGAATTGGTCTCAGGCTGTGGAGGAGCTCAAAAAGAATTTTGAAAATCAATAAGAAAAGTAGAGGAAAAATTGGGAAGAGCAATGAAAGTAATGCAAGAAAATCATGAAAAATGAGTCAATAGTTGCTAATGTAGACCCCCAAAAATACTGAAGAAAATAACACCTTAAAAAATAGACTAATTCAAATGGCAAAAGTGGTCCAAAAAACCAATGAGGAGAATACCTCAAAAAACAGAATTGACCAAATGGAAAAGAAGATCCAAAAACTCACTGAAGAAAATAATTCCTTCAAAATTACACTGGAGCAAATAGAATCTAATGACTTTATGAGAAATCAAGACACTATCAAACAGATCCAAAAGAATGGAAAAAATATAAGACAATATGAAATATCTCATTGGTAAATCACCAACCTGGAAAATAGATCCAGGAGGGATAATTTTAAAATTATTGTACTACCTGAAAGCCACGATCACAAAAAGAACCTTGTCATCATCTTTGAAGAAATTCTCAGGGAAAACTGCCCTGATATTCTAGAATCAGAGGGTAAAATAGAAATGGAAAGAATCCATCAATTGCTTCTTGAAAAAGATCCCCAAAAGAAAACTCCTAGGAATATTATGGCCAAATTCCAGAGTTCTCAGAGAAAATGTTACAAGCAGTCAGGCAAAAACAATTTGAGTATTGTAGAAACACAATCAGGATAACACAAGATCTAGCAGCTTCTACATTAAGACACAGAACATGATATTCTAGAGGTCAAAGCAGTTAGGATTAAAACCAAGAATCATCTACCCAGCAAAACTGAGTATAATACTTCAGGGGAGAAAATGAACATTCAATTAAATAGAGAACTTTCAAGCATTCTTCATGAAAAGATCAGAGCTGAAAAGAAAATTTGGCTTTCAAATACAAGAATCAAGAGAAGCATGGTAACACAAACAGGAAAGAGAAATCATAAGGAATTTAGTAAAGTTGAACTGTTTATATTCCTACATGGAAAGACAATATTTGTAATTCATGAGACTTTTCTCAGTATTAGGATAGTTGAAGGGAATAGATATATGTATATATGTATGTATGTATGTATGTACATATATGTGTATATGTGTGTATAGATATGCATAGACAGAGGGCACAGAGTGAGTTGAATATGAAGGGATGATATCTAAAAAATAAAACTAAGAGGTGAAAGAGGAATATATTGAGAGAAGGAGAAAGGGAGAGATAGAATAGGATAAATTATCTTACATAAAAGAAGCAAGAGAAAGCTGTTACAGTGGAAGAGAAGAACAGAGAGGTGAAAGGGAATAAATCAACCTTACTCTCATTGGATTTGGCTTAAGGAGGGAATAACATACGGACTCAACTGGGTATCTTGCCCTACAGGAAAGTAGGGGGGAAAGGAGTGAGAAGAGGGACGACAGAAGGGAGGGCAGATTGGGGGAGGGGCTAGTCAAAAGCAAACACTTTTGAAAAGAGACAATCTCAAAGGAGAACATAGAATAAATGGAGGGCAGGCTAGCATGGCAGGAAATATAGTTAGTCTTTCACAATATGACTACTATGGAAATGTTTTGTATAACTACACATGTGTAACCCATATTGAATTGCTCGTCTTCTCAATGGGGGTGGTTGAGGAGGTAAGAAGGGAGAGAATCTGGGATTCAAAGTTTTAAAAGCAAATGTAAAAAAAAATTGTTTTTACATGCACCTTCAAAATAAGATATATAGGCAAGGGGGTATAGAAATCCATCTTGCCCTACAAGAAAGTAAGTGGGAAAGAGGTAAGGGGGTGGGGGAGAGAAGGGAAAGCAGACTAGAAGGAGTAATCAGTATGCTTGCCATATTGGGGTGGGGGTAGGAGAGACATAGGAAGAAAATTTGGAACTCAAAATCTTGGAAATGAATGTTGAAAACTAAAAATAAATAAATAAATTCTAGAAAACTAAAAATGAGGCATCTATTAATAGCTTAGTACACACTAGGTATTCTGCTAAGCATTAGACAATTCATTTGTGAATTATTGAAATAGTGAGTTATATGACAACGAGAAGTTATGTGACCTTCATGTGATTACTCAACTAGAATATGTCAGAGGTAGACATTGAACTTAAATGTTCCAGACTCTGAGGTATGACACTAGCCAAGCTGTTTCTCTAGTCCCTTAAATTCTCATTAAAACTTTTCTCTTCTGTGGCCTATTCCCTTAAGAGTCTGTTGTTTACTTTCCAACATCTGACTAATCTGAATTTAAAAAGTTAGTGTGTGGCTTAGTATGTTATCCTTCTTAGATAGTATTTGTGTTTTAATAGGTAAACCTGGAAGATATAATTAATATTTAATCCAAAGCAAGAAGTGGTCATAGGATTTCAATAGTTTTCTAAAGACATGAATTAAATCACCATGTGAAAAGATATACCATATCACTAATCCGAGGAATCACAAATTAAAATAATACTGAGGTGATAAAAGTGATTAAAGTATTGAAGAAGTTGTGGGAAGACAAGAATAGTAATGAACTGTTGGTAGAGTCATGAATTGGTTCTAACAGTTGGAAAACAATCGAGAGGTATGCATGAGAAGTTACTAAACCATTTGACCCAATGATTCAACCACTAGACATTGTGCCAAAGAAGGTGTTTTTCATGGTACTAAAAAAACAATGGAAAGAA
Source organism: Pseudochirops cupreus (assembly GCA_028627135.1). Taxonomy (NCBI): domain Eukaryota; kingdom Metazoa; phylum Chordata; class Mammalia; order Diprotodontia; family Pseudocheiridae; genus Pseudochirops; species Pseudochirops cupreus. The sequence goes on from CM053583.1 coordinate 223,576,859, forward strand.
AATTAGTTTCCATTAATTAGGGAACTGCTGAATATATTGTTGTGCATGAATTTATTGAAATATTATTGTGCCATACAAAGGAAATATATGAGAAATTCTTACAAAAATATAGAACTTGTGTGTACAGATTCAGGTGAAGGGAGAAGAATGAGAAGATAACATGTGATCACTACAATAATATGAATGAGAAAAACAGTAAAAAGCAGCAGAACTTAAATGAAAAACTAGCCCAATACTGGTGTGAGAGGACAGATGATGAACGACACATTCCTTTCCTCACAATCATTCCATTCTGAATGCTGTCTCTCCAGATTTCTTTTTCCAACATGCTCCAACAGTCTTCTCATGCTAGAAGATTCCTCCACCCCTGCAGCTCCTTCCTCTGATTGGTCATTTCTTCCAGTAAACTTCCACTTTAAAGAAGATTCCCTGGGCCAACCATATTTGCACTTTTATTCCTCTCTGCCACAACTCTTGAGTTTCTGATTTTTTTTTCCTTGTGCAGGAATTGACCTCCACTTTTTATCACCTTTTTCTGTGTCAATTTGGAATATCCCTCCAATTATGCATTTTGCAACCTATTCATACCTGCCCACCCTGTGCCTCTCATTCATTTCTTCCTGAAAATTGACCAAAAGAGATCCACACAATGAGTTGAGAGGTCGTCCTCATTTTGTCCCGACATCCTGAGGGGGTCAGGGGAGCAATCTGGCCACCTACTTGTCTTCTGATGCTCATTACATGATCACATCTCTGTCTATCATGTAATTCTTTGATGGTATATTTTATTCCTATTCTTCAAAGTTCCTCATTGGATATTCACAGCAACAAAAATTCCCAGTGAGGAAACTTCCTTCAAAATATTAACCAGCAACTGTTTGGCAACTTCTAATCTAAGACTGCTACCTGGGCAAAGTGACAAGCTAAGTGACTTGCCTAGAGTCACACATTCAGAATGTACCAGTGGAGGGATTTGAACCTTTATCTTCCTTTGATCCCCACAGTAACTGTATTAGGCAGGTACTATGCTCTGTCTTTTAGATGAAAACCCTGAGTTTGTGATATATTAAGTGACCTGCCCAGAAGTCACACAGTTAGTAAGTGTCCAAGGCAAGATTTCAACTCAGGTCTACTTGACTTCAAGTTAGCATTCTTCATATCATGACCTCCTGGAATTAAGAAACATAGCTTCTGTTCTCTAGTGGCAAACAAGATCAGGCATATTTCCTAGATCAGAAAGTAGCTGATTCTACATATATCATGAATAAAATATACATGATTCATCAGCAGTGTGCAGATGTGGTATCAAATATCAGAATGGAGTTGTACTAAATTGTGCCCATCGTGTGCATTGTATATGTTACGGAGTTCTTTCCATCTAGAGATTTAATCCATATTGACCTCAATACAGGAAGAGTGACAAATCAAAAAAATGTGTGGTCTTTTAGAATGACTGTAAGAGTGTCTCATAGGAAAAATACTGTTTATAGTAGGAACAATGATGAATGAAAACCTTGAGGAAGTTTCTAGGTAATTAATAACCAATTTATTAATTGGGCTAGTTAATAATCAACAAATTGATGATTTCTCTCAGAAAACCAAAGACAAAAACATGGAAAGCCTGGAAATCTTAAATATTTTAAAGAAAATGCCCCTGACAAGTGAAAATCAATCTTGATTTGTGGACATTTAATGAGGAAATAGGCTAGAAGTCTTCAGCTTTTCCTGAAAAGAATGTGGCTTGATCATGAGCCTCAGCAGCCTCCAGCAATCTGGGCAGGGGAATCCATTTCCATCCAGACTTCTCTGGTTGTTTTTTCCCTTCATAATCTGGGTTACCCTAAATTCTAAAGGAGCAATAGAAGGACAAAGGCTGTCCCCGAGGTTTAGGACAATCTCATCCATTGACCATGTCCTTCAGAGATTTTATTTTTGCAAGTCTGGGTCTTGGATTCTAATTTAATAATTAGATAATATAATTATGTAATATATAATTATAGTTATATAATATAAAATGTTATATAATAATTATAATAATAATTATAAAAGAATAATATACCTCAGATCCTCAGTATTTAGGGAGTACTAAAGTAACTAAAACAGATTCAGAGGCAAATGCAAAACTCTTTTTCACAGTGGAGACATAAGAAAGTTCTGTTGACTTTCCCAAAATTGGAGGAATATTGGAGTTGAAATAGACTCTCTCCACTGGACAGAAAATGACTTAAAATGCTCCCCCAAAATAATTTTCACTGTTTTGTTAAGGAGTTAAAAAAAATATGGAGGGTGGACTAGTGCATCAATAGGACAGCCACAGCATTAAAAAGGAAACCAGAATAATTTTTAAAAGGATACATGAACTATTAAAAGGAACCCTGAGGTTGAACCTGGAATATATAGGTCCTAGTCCTGAGTCTGCTATGAGTTTCCTGATCCTGGTGGTTATTAGTAAGAAAAAAATCCTACTGTTTATTCTATTCTTAATCTCCAATCCACTCAAATATATTCCAAATGTATCTGATAGACTTTGAGCAGAAGCAAGTGTGTAAATATGACAGCCAAGCACAACATATAGATTTTGAAGGATGTGGGCCAATGACCTTGATTTTGATTCTTGAATATTCCAGGAAGTACCAATAAAGGAATGACTAATAAATGTATAGAAAAAGATAAAATAGTGATCACAAAGAGCCAGCACAACTTCAAATCTCATCTCTTTGCTTTTCGGGAGACTGTGTGTGTGTGTGTGTGTGTGTATGTGTGTGTTGTGTGTGTGCTTGAGAGAATACTATAGATAGTGTTTATATTTTAGCAAAAAAAGGCTATTAGGCAAAATCTCTAATTCTTTTTTTAAACAAGTTATAGAAATGTGGGTCATTCGACTAAGATGGGAACATAACAGATGGAATATCAACTTCAGTGGATCTTGCCTAGAATACCACAGGTATCTATGCTTGGCCCTATATCAAGCATTTCTATCAATGATTGAAAAAAATTATCTGGCACATAGTAGGTGATCAATAAATTTTTTTTAATTTATTGACAAAAGAGTAGCTGACCTGCATGTCAAATTTACAGATGACACCAATCTAAAACCAAAGTATATTATATATTGAATGAACTTCAGGATCCTAAAGAAAAATCAATATGCTAGAATACTAGGATAAATGTATTAAAATGAAATTTAATGGAGATACAATGAAATAGGACATTTACTTTAAAAACAATACAACTTCACAAGTACAAGATTTGAGAGGGTAGCTACATATCAATCTGCCTTAAAACCATCCAGAGGCTTTAGTGAACTCCAACCTCAAAGAGATAACCATGTGATTATGGTAGTGACAAAAGTTGATGTTATATATAATGCTACATTAAGGGAGATATATCATTTCAAAATACATAAGTGGAAGTCCCAACTATACTCTAACTTGATCAAACACTTGTATTCAGTTCTTGGCAACACAATTTAGCAAAGCCTTTCATTATCTGGAAAATGTTGAGAAAGAAATAACTAGGATGGTAAAAGGCCCAAAGATCATGCTATATAAAGAGCTGCTGAATCAATAGAGGATAGTTAGCCTGGATGAGAGAAGACCCAGAGAGAACCTGACAGGTGTATTCAGGTTTACTAAGACCTGTCAAATAAAAGAATGATGGCACATATTATGTTTGGTCTCAGAAGGTAAAATTTGAAGTAATAACTGGGAATTATAGAAAAGTAGATTTAGTTAAAGAAAATCTTCCTAACTATTAGAGTTGTCTAAAAATATCATGATCTCTATGATCTTGGAAAGCTCACCTCAGTTCTCTATTCCTCAGTTTCCTTATCTGTTAAATGGGAGAGTTGGACTAGATACCAAATGATCCCCATGTAAATATTGTGTATTTAAAGAGGAATGTAAGTTCCTTGAGGGCAAGACCTGTGTTCCCACACATAGCACTGTAGGGAGGTGCTTAATAAATAAATATTAGATTGGTTATTAGTAAATATTTGCTGGCTGGATCTTCTTCTTAGAAAAAGAAGGATCTGACTTACCAAATTGCCTATAATTTTATAACATGATTAAACCTTATAAAAACAGCTCTACATCCCAATAATTTACTCTTACTATATGCAAAATCATATCCACCTCTCTCGAATGAAACCAGACCTGAGATTGCACTGATATTGGGTGCTCTCATTGACCAACATACACTTAACTTATAGTCTTAGAAAATCATTTGGGGCACTAAGAGGTTAAGCCATTTGCCCGGAGTCATATAGTCAGGATGTAGCAGAGGCAGGATTTGAACCCAGTTCTTTATGACTCCTATGGCTGGCTATCTACCAATGATACCCATATCTCTGAACCTGGGTTTTCCTAGTGTGGGGATAATTGCATTGAGGCCCATGTTCAGGTGGATGAAGAAGGGAACCTCCTGCTTTAGCTTCATTTTCCCAGTGACCTTGGCAAGTTGCAAATGGGGAGGAGTTGCACCACCTAGTGGTCTAAGAAAAAAAAGACTGGAGGTACTTCTATGTTCATAAATTTACAGGTAGCATGTACACCCACCTCACCCCTGAAACCAAATCACTTTGGGCCACCTTCCCAGCATTTACTCCCATCTCCTCACTTCTAGAAATAACTTGAAAATTGCCTTTCTGAAATATCTCCTGCTCCTCATTTTACCTTCAAAGCCGTCCTTGATACAACCTATGTGTCACCTGTTTGATCTATATGTCACCTGCTTATGTTGAGAAATGGAATAGGAAAAGAGCCACACAGTATTTCATTTTATCTATCGCATGTGACTTTAGAGAGTATGCCTTCTAATACTTTTTCAAAAGAACCATGTATTCATTGGTGTGGCTAAAATCTTTATCCACAATGAATATAGCCTCTCCCCTTCTTTTTTTTTTTGGAGGGGTGAAAGCAAGGCAACTGGGGGTAAGCCACTTGCCCAAGGTCACATTGCCAGTTGTGTCAAGTTTCTGAGACTAGATTTGAACTCAGGTCCTCCTGACTCCAGGGACGACGCTCTATTCACTTGTGCTACCTATCTGCCCTACCCTCCGCTTCCTAAGTTACTAAGTTACTAAGTCCATGAGTTACTAAGGCCAAAAATAGTCATTTATTGGTCATTTTTCTGATGACAAAAGTGTTGTCACTTAGCTGGGCTATTCCCAAGAATAAAGACACATCATCCATCACCAGGTACAGACTTAAAACTCTTCCAACTTGATAGGACCAGCGAGAGTTTACACTCCACTGGCATAACCTTCAAGAATCTAAGGTCACCTTCATACTACACTAAGACATCAGAGGAAGACATTAGTTGAGGGTACCCTATACAGCAGTGTTAAAAGAAAGGTGTCTCATATAAAAATAAATATACTCCCTTTATAGACACTGAACCTTGAAAAGATTCCAAGTATCAAAGACCAAGGAGGAAATGAGCACAGATGTAACCATGTGGTGGGTTTCTGTTGTTGTTCATTTTAGAGACAAATACAGTGAATGTTTTACAAACTAGCATTACTATGCATCCCTTGACATATTGTGCTTGTCACTTTATTATGTAGCATTTATATGTAGTTTCACTGTCATATATTATTTGTTATCGGGGTATAATGGAGACTAGTTTTATCCCTATTTACCAATAGATCACAAATGGCACCAAAATGTTTATCTTATATATGAAGTACCTCAAGTCCACTCTTTGAACAGTTCTATCTGCTCAGCAGAGATCATAGGATTCAAATAGATTATTTTAGAAGTTATAAAATGCAACTCCTGAATTTTACATATGATGAAACTGAGACCCGAGGGATTGAAGTAATTTTCCCAAGGTCACATAGGAAGAAAGCTGTAGAACCCATGTCTTATGACAACAAATTCATCTCTTTCCGCTTCACCTAGCTGCTACATCTTTATTATTCCACTTGGGAAAATGTCATGGCTTTTCCAATTCAAGGTCAGTTGGGAAGTTGAATGATTCAACTTTGAAAATAAAATTAAAACAAATCTTATCTAAAATTATTATTAATAATAATGTATATACACATATAAAATGTTTCACATTGATAGTTCTACTCTATTATTCCTCAGGCTGGTCAGATGTGTAATACTGTGCTAGGTTCTGGACACCACAGTTTAAGAAGGACATTGATAACCTAAAGACTGTCCACAGGAGGAAAGGAATGGTGGCAAAGAAGCCAGAGTCCATGCCATATGAGTATTGGGTTATGGAATTGAAAGTGTTTAGGCTGAAAAGGAGATATAGGGGAAACTTTGATAGCTATCTGCAAGTATTTCAAAGGGTGTGATATGGTAAAGAGACTTAGCTTCATCTATGTGACTCCAAAGGGAAGCATGAGGAGCAATGGGTGAAAGTTGCATTCAAGTATGGTAATAGTAATGGGATTTGAAGATCTTCCATGCCCCTTGAACTTTGTAGCAGGAAGGAGCCAGAGCCAAGTTGGGGCCAGACTGGAACTAACGTGGTGACTGCAAGTGGAGGTGGCAGCACAAACTTCTTCTGAGAGCCAGCCAGAACTTCTGCTGAGGACTGCCAGGGATGGGAACTGTGGGGGGCTGGAGAGTGAGGAGAGGAGGATCTTTGCCTGAGGAAGCCTGTTTTGTTTTGAAAGCTTGAGAATGTGGGTGTTTACTACATTAACTATGTGTGCCAACTCCATGGCTATGATAATGGCTTTGACTTTCTGGTTTTGCAACTCAGCTTGCTGGTATTTGAATAAATGTTCTGGCTATATCCCCCATGTAGAGAGCCTGTTACATTTTGTGATTAATAACTATACCAGCCTATTTATAGTCACTGTAGGCATTGTGAATATTGCATTGTTGGTACAAGTATATTTAGACTTGAGATAAAGACAACCTTTCTAACAAGTAAGAGATGGAACCATCCAGAGGTGGAATCAGTTTCTTTAGGAGACAATGGGTTATACCTTATTGTAGAACTTTAAGCAGAAGCTGGATAAACACTTACCAAGTAGGTTGTCATGGGGATCCTTTCTCAGATTTGAGTTAAAGTAGAATCTCTGTAATCCCTTTCAATTCTGAAATTTTTTTGGGGGGGGGGAGAGGTTTATTAGGTTTGTTTCTATAGTACAAGCAGAAAAAATGTAGCATTTGCTTGGAAATAGTTAGCATTCAGGAGAGAGATCACTCAGCTCAGGAGGCAAGATATAAGGATTCATTCTATCCTCTGGTCCAACCTTCTTTGTGTTCCTGCTTTACAAAGTGCTGCATCAGAGAAAATGTGGGAATAGATACAGAGGAGGTAAGCCATATTTGTCATTCCCCCTTAAGACTTTGATATCAGGGTAACTGTTATTTAAAATGTGAGGATGATAAAATTAGCCTTTGCTGTCCCACACTTCCTTTCCCCCATACACATCCTACTACCCCCCCAAAGCACTAAAGATTGTGGGACTTTTCTAAACTTAACAGAAGGAGAATTGCTTCAGAAAGATCCATGGTGGGCAAAAACCCATAACTGAGACCCTGAAAGTTGCCAAGAGTTATAGTACTGACTGGTGATGTGTTCAAACAAGGAGAGTCCAAGGTTCTGTGGTCTCTAATACTCTGTCTGGACATTAAATAGAATAGCCTGAAGATCTAGAACCCTGAATCTCAAAAATCTACGGAAACCTAACCCTGCGATGTGGAGAAAAGCATAGCAACCAAGGTGAACTAGATCAAAATACCAGCTGACCCCAAAAATGCAATAAGTGATAAAGTCTGTTCCTGTAATGAGGTCCTTGTTTTGGAAAAAATATGAAAAGAGGAAAAAATGAATTTTATAAAGAATTCTCAGAGATGCAGACAAACCCCAAATCCAACCAGAAAGAATGTCATTGTCACTGTAAGAAGATATTGAAATAATTGAATGGGTACTCTGCAAAGACTACTAGAAATAAATGAAGAAAAAGAGAGGAGGAGAAGAAGATAAAGAAAGGGTGAGAGGAAGGAAGGAAGAAAGAAAGAAGGGAAGGAAGGGAAGAAAGGAAGGAAAGAAGGGAGGCAGGGAAAGAGGGAGGAAAAAAGAAAGAGAAGGAGAAAAGAAAGAATGAAGGAAAAGAGGTAGGGGGAGAATGAAAAGAAGGAAGGCTCTGGAGGAAAGAATCAACAGGCAAATAAATGGTTTAAAGTAGAAAATGGCAAGCCTTGCCCAAGTAAAAGATTTCCTAAAATTAAAATTGACCAATAGGAATGAATGGTTTCATTCAACAAGATATTACAAGAAGTCAAAAGATTGAAAAAATATAAGGAAATATAAGATGATCTGATATCACATAAAACTGAATGGACCATTGGCCTCCCTGAAAGTAAAAATTAAAAAAAAAAAACAAACCTGGACACTATATTTCAATAAATAAGAAATGAAAACAATACTGAAATATTGGAACCAAAGGCCAAAATAATTATAAAGATAATCCACAAATCATCTTGGAAAAAAAGGAGCAAAAATAGAAATCTCTGAAATCTTAATCTTAAAATCCCAAAGCATCTACCTCAAAGAAAAAAATACTTCAAGTATCCATAAAGAGCTAAAAGTACCAAGGAAATGCATTAAGAATTACATAAGGCATTGAAGCTTCTATTTAAACTACAAGAGAACTTGAAATTCATTATTCTGATAGGAAAAAGACAGGACTGCGATGTTATGTGTAATTCTACAAGGGGAAAACAGACCTTTAATTGAATAAAGGACTTTCAAGTATTTCTGATGAAAAATCTAGCTGGGTAGGAACTCTGAAATGCAAACGCAAGAGTCAAGAGAGAACTAGAAAGGTGGTGGATTCTAAGGGCAAAAAAAAAAAAAGATACGTATATTTGTATATAGAGACACTATATGGATTTATTTTTACTCAAATACACTTGTTTGTTTCAAGTTCCCCTCACCCAGTTTTAATGGTGGAGGGTGGAAAGGAGAGGGAATAGATAGGGGGAGGCAGTAAGGCTGGCAATCACCATGCCAAAAAAAAAAAAAGAGGGCCATTGAAATATTTTAACGTACAAAAGGAAATAAAGTTCGGAAGGAAGTACAAATGGAACCTTTTTTTAAAGTAACTTGTAGAATTAAACTTATACTTTCCTTGAGCATTATGAAATAGAAACTTTCACATATAATCCTAGTCTAGTATTCTGTTGTATATTTGGAAACGCTCCTGATCTCCCTCTCTCTCTCTCTCTCTCTCTCTCTCTCTCTCTCTCTCTCTCTGTCTGTCTCTCTCTTTCTCTCTCTCTCTCTCTCTCTCTCTCTCTGTCTGTCTGTCTCTCTGTCTGTCTGTCTGTCTCTCTCTGTCTCACTCTCCCCATCTCTCTCCCCATCTCTCTCTTTCTCTCTCTCCCCCTCTCTTTCTCCCTCTCCATTTCTTCTTCCTCTCCATCTCTCTCTCATCTATCTCTTTGTCTCCCTCACTCTCTCTTTCTCTTCCTCTCTCTCCATCTATCTCTTTCTCTCTCTCCATCTCTCTCTCACTTCATCTCTCTCTCTCTCCCTTCCTACCCCATTTTTTCAGCTCCCCTTTATTTTTTTGTCTTTTAATATTAGAATATAAGTTCCTTGAGACTTGGAGCCATCTTGCTTCTTGCATTTGTATCCTAATTATATCATACAATGACTGGCCCATTGTAGAAAGGGTTTAATAGATACTGCATCTATCTGTTGTTTAATTTATCTATCTATCTAATAAATAAAGGAATAAATGTCTAATGGTAGAATTTCACATAGAGTTACTTGCATGTGGGAGATACTATACCCTTCAGATATTGTCATGTAAATATTCTCCTAGTATAACTCCATCTGCTTGTAAGACTGACTTTCTAAGCTACTAAATTCAAAGAAGGCACCCTTTGAGGAAGATATCACTTTAAAAAGGCACTCTCTTCTTCCACTCTTCTAAGCGTCAACTTCAATCATTTTACTGACTAGCAACATAAATATATAAGGTTGCCCAGTGTAAAGTAGGTTTTATGAAAAATAGATCCTTAAAATGATTTGGTCAGTATTATAAATTGGACCAAAAGTGTAGTCATTAATGAAATTCTTGTATCTTGATTCCCTTTTCGATTCTATAATCACTAAACAACAATTAATATATATTTTGAATATAAATACGTACAATAGTCTCAGCCAGGTACTTGTAATCATTACATGAGCACAAATATGGTGACATAATGCATCAAAGAACCATACTCCAAGGAGAAATCACCCAACTGGAAACATATTTGAATATCCCATTTCAATGAAAGTATAAAAAACAAAACCACAATTGTTACAAATGAAGCAGACGAATTCATAACTTCAAGAAGTAGTTTAAAAGACCATGCAGAGAAATTGATATGAAGCCTGCTTTCCCACCAACACACACACAGATATAAAGCCCAAAGGAAACAGCAAAGTATATTGTAAACTGAAATTTCTCTAAACGTCAGTACCTCAGTAAGTCATGTTATATAACTTATGCAAAATTCTACTCCAATGCCTCATCCAGGCATCTTAGTTCTCCATGCCTTGACAGAGCTAACTGACAAATCTATATTTATTAAATGCCTGTGTATACTAGGCACCATTCAAAGTACTGAGGATATAAAAATAAAAATTAGCAGTCCCTACCTACATGAAGCTTGCATTCTCTTGGAATATAACAAATTAGCGTGTTTTTTCAATGACAGCAATTTATGAATATGGTCTGTCGAAATAATGAAGCTTTCAAGTTTTGAAGTTAACTGGGTAGCAAGGTAGCACAGTGAATAGAGTGTCAGACTTGGAGTCAGAAAGACCTAAGTTTGCATCCTACTTCAGACTCTTTCTAGCAGTTTGACCCTGAGCTGTTTTAACTTCTCTCAGACTTTTCTCCTCAGTATTAAAATAAGGATCATAATAGCACATGCCTCACTGAGGTCTTGTGAGGTTCAAAGAAGGTAACCTTTGCAAAGTGCTTGGTAAATTTTAAAGTGCTATAGTAATACTAGGTTCCTTAGAGAAGATCTAACACTGAATAATAATAATAAAAAAAAACCTGCATCCCTAAGCAACTCATAGAGAGAATTACTGGGCTTCCTGGAGTGGTTACTCATGAAATACTGTCCACATTTACTTGTAATGAAAGTTATCACCATGCATGTCCCTCTTCTAAAAGTAATGTATTTTTGCTTCTTGGTGCATAATAGTAGGATTCAATGCCTTGCCAACCTCATGCAGCTGTACATCAGAAACTATGATTTTGAGGGACAGGATCCATAATGTATTCATTCCATCCAATCTGAATCTATAATAGATCCATCATAATGCACCCTCTGTGTATGATATATAAATATTTAAGCAAGTGAATACTGCCAGCGTATGGTTATTTAAAATGGAGAAAGTTAACAGAGCTGAGAATTGCCATGGAAAGTATTGAGTGGCTACATAAAGCATCCTTGAGTAAAAGGGAAACCCTAACTAGATCTATTTGTTCCCAAATATTTGCAACTATCCAAATATTTGAGTTCTGTCCTATTTATCTAACCTAATGATAACAGACATGTAGAACCATTCGATTTAAGAGCCAGAATGGACATTGATGTTCCTTTTCACAAGCATTTTACAGAAGAGAAAACTAAGACCCAAGGCACTACTGATTTATCCTAAGTCACACAGCTGGGGAGTGCAGAGCCAGGTCTTGAACCTAAGTTTTTTGAGTATTAGAGCAATGTTCTTTCTACTTCAGCAGGCTGTCTGCTTAGTATTTTCTCAAGGTAACAATATAATCACTATGTCCATGCAAATTAGTATAGGTCCACAGACAGGCTCCAAAAGGAATTAAATTGGGTCTATTACAAAACCAGACTGCAAACTATAAGAATGTTAATTAAAACTCAAAGTACCAGCCTCAGCTCTCTAGTCTGCAAATGCTCACAACAGCACCTGCAATACTGCTGTGATAGCATGGGTGTAATTTTGTGTTAAGCCTACTAAGGGAGGGGTAAAAATCTTAATGTGAACTTGGGCTACATTAAGAGAGGCAGAGCATCTGGGAATAAAGAGATGACAGTACATTTGCCCTCTGCCCTGATCAGACCACATCTGGGGGATTTTGTTCAGTTTGGGGCACCACAATTTAGGATGAGTGTTGTTAGTAATAGTGATAGCTCCAAAGTCAGAATTCAAATCCCACTTCAGTTGTTTACACCTTTTGTGATCTTGGAAAAGTCACTTGAACTCTCTTTACTTCAGATTCCTCATTTATAGAATGAAGGGTTTGGATTAAATGGCCTCTGAGGATCCATTAAGCTCTAAATCTATGATGCTATCATCCAAAGTCATTTTAAGTAAGAAAGTGCCAAGAAGAGGGAAAGTAGGATTGTGACATTGGTGCATCTCATGCCCAAAGAGGGAACTTAGCTACTGGAGCCTTTGGCTTCCCTGAAGTCCCAACTAAAATCTCGTTTTCTATAGGGAACCTTTCTCAATCCTTCTGAATTCCAGGGCCTTCCCTCTCGTGATTGTCTGCAATATATCCTATTTGTTCATATAACTTGTTCATATATAGTCGATTGTATGTTATCTCCCTCATTAGATTATGAGCTCCTCAAGAGCAAGGGCTGTCTTCTGTCTTTCTTTCTAACCTAAACATTTAGCACAGTGTTTGATACACAGTAGGTGCTTACTAAATGCTGACTGGCTGGATAAATGACTATTTAGTCTTGAGAAGTAATGTCAGAGGGACACGATAACTGCCTTCCAGGATTTGAAGGACTATTGCAAGGAAGAGAAATTAAATGTATTCGGTTTGGCTCTAAAAAGCAGAACTAAGAGCAATAAGTGGAATTTACAAACAAGCAATTTAAGCTTAAGGTAAAGAAAAGCTTTCTCATTTTCAAGCTAGCCAAAATGGAATGGACTGTCTAGAAGGAAAGAGTTCCCCTTCATTGGAGGTCAGAGATCATAGACTTACTGCTAGAAGGTCATCTAGTCCAGATGTGGATGCCAGCACAACAATCTGGAGTGCTGCCCAAACTACACTGAAATGTAATTGAGGGGACAACTAGGTGGCACAGTGAATAGAGCACTGGCCCTGGAGTCAGGAGGACCTGAGTTCAAATCCGGCCTCAGACACTTAATATAAAACTAGCCGTGTGACCTTGGGCAAGTTACTTAACCCCAATTGCTCTGCCTTCCCCCTCCAAAAAGAAAAAGAAAAGAAAAGAAAAAGAAGTGTAACTGAGAAATATTTAACCAAATAAATAAAAAATATAATAGAATATAGGTAAAAATGATACATGGTTTTCTAAGCTGATATGCGGTTCATAGGTCCTTTCATCTGGTTAGTCGACCCCTATTTTTATTTGAGTTTGATACCACTGGTCTAGTCCAAATACCTTATTTTATAGACAATGAGGAAAATGAGACCAGAAGACTTTACATGACTTGCCCAGGTGCCACAGATAATGAGGAGGAAAAGTAAGAATTCAAAGCTGGTCCCCTGCTCTCACACCCAGCACTCTTTCTACTGTATCCTGCATCTCTTACACGGAAAGCTAGCTGAATATTTGTCAGGTAGAGTGTAGAGAGGAATCTTTTTCAGGTATGGATTAATGTGGTTGGCCACTGAGGGCCTCTGAACTACTTTGATTCTATAATCACTGGTAAATTTTAAACGTGTGTGGGTTATTTCTCAGACCAGGAATCCTCCAGCTTGATCTACTGTATTCAGTACATACAGAGAATGCTGGTTTTGTTTGTTTTGTTTTGTGTTTTTTTTCCCTAAATCATTGGGAAGGCGTTTATATTCCATGTAGAGACTGCCTGTTGTGACTCTGTTCTGAAACTCTGTGTGTAGAACAATATGATATCTATTTAAAGGATGTCAATTTTTTAAACAGCTGAGCTTGAATCAGACATAAATCTTTATTTAAAAGCCACCATGCTAAAGAAAAATTAATAGGGATTTATAGATAGCTGAGTAGAGAAATTTTAAGTAATCAATTAAAAACACATTTTGCATTATGTGATTACCAAGAGATAGTGAGAGTGAGCTGAGTCCCACCTCCCAAAAGAAAATAAAGTTCTGAGTTACAGACATAAGTAATTAAATGAAATGAAATTCCACCAACATTTATTAAGTACACGTAATGTGCCAAACACTGAGCTAGGTACTAAAGATATAAAGACAAAAATGAAAACAGTGCTTGCCCCCAGGGAGCTTACATTCTTAGTGGGGAGATATAATACATACAGGGTAATTAGATACAAAATGTAAACAATAAAAATCGAAAATCATGTGTGGGGGAGGGTACCATAGCCTAAGAAAGATAGATAAATTATACATTAAACTACAATGCATTTTTCAAAGGCTATAATGCAGAATACAGAAATTTCTTGGCTTTATAGATGAAAATTGAATGCACAAATCACATTGGAAGAAAGCCAATAAAGTGCTCTCTGTGAAATAAGAAGAGAATATCAATTCATTTCCCAATACTACAAATATTTGGGTACAGGTTGTTTACCCACATTGGAATACAAGTTCTTTGGGAAGCAGAAACTTCAGGTTCATTGCCGCTGTTGTCGTCATTTATCTATATAACTCCAGCACCTAGCCTAGTGCCTTGCACATAGTAAGGATTGAATAAATGTTTATGGAATTGAGTAAGCACAATTAAAGGTATAATGAATTGTTTTTAACTAACTAGAAATATTAACAATGAAAGAATCATAGATCTAAATAGGCAAGAGACCTTAGAGGTCACCTAGGCCAACTCCTCATTTAACAAATGGAGAAACAGAGACCTGGGTTAGGTTAAGGTCACCCAATCGATGAGTATCAAAGTTGGGATTCAAATTCAAGTGTCATTGTTCTTTCTACCATTCTATTGCTATCTTTCCACCTGGGGAAAGGCAGCAATGAGCTGGTTCCACTGGTTGGTAATTGTCTCTTGACTGTGACCTGAAATAGAAATTTAATTCAACATACGTAACTCCATCAACATTTAGTAAGAATCTGCTATGTCCAAAGAATGATGCTAGGTGTTAGGACACAATGAAAAATATTGCACAGAGACAGAGATCAAGTTGTTTGTAAGCTAATGGGAAGGAAAGTTGTACACAAATAACTGATACGAGTGTGTAGGGGGTTTGGTGTATTCCAAAGCTACCTAAAACGTCATCGCCCACATAGGAAGCACTGGAGACCTGCTTCTGGGAGACACAAGAACTGGTTGACACGTGGACATCCTGCATTGGTCTATCACATAGTTGGGATGTGAAGTATTTGGTCTTGGCCTGTCATATGATCAGAAATGACCTATGTCCATTGGTTTCATGACCATCTCTGATTACAACTTTAAAACTACCTTATGTGCACAATCTGTTCTCTCTTTCCAGAATATTCAGGACTCAACTATTTCCCTCGGAGTTAGGGACACCATGAACTAAGAGAAGGAAGGTACCTGAGGTCCTCCTCTCCAGGCCATGTGTTCCCATTTGAGGTTGGAGTTTTAATCTGTTTTGTTTTGTTTTGTTTTTTTTCAGTCCTGCTTTCAGAGAGCAGAGTCCCAGATGCTGGAGCTTGAGCCAGGGGACCTTTCAAGTCAGGGATCCCAGACCAAATGTTGTAGCCAGCAGAGAATCCTTGAGAAACCAGGATCCCAGAATACTAGCATAAGGGGAGTTTTGGATTTAAACTTACTGGGACTAATGCTATGTAGGAATTGAGTTAAACGATCCTTCTCTAGAGATGGATATTCTAAGTGGGATTATGCCCCATCCAGGTATTGGGGGAGATGTTTGTGTGTTCATTCTTGCTATACTTTTGAAATAAATATCCCTCTGTAAAAACCTAATCTGACTGTTATAAGTTTACTTAGAGTGTTTGGACTCCAAAAAATTGGGGGAACATAATTAGTGGAGGTTTTAGCCACTGGCAGAAAAGGGAAGACCCTCCCTCCACTTTATAGCCTCTAGATCAGTGGTTCTCAACCTTCCTAATGCTGCGATCTTTTAATACAGTTCCTCACATTGTGGCGACCCCCAACCATAAAATTATTTTTGTTGCTACTTCATAACTGTAATTTTGCTGCTGTTATGAATCGTAATGTAAAAACCTGATATGCAGGATGTATTTTCATTGTTACAAATCGAACATAACCCACAGGTTGAAAACCGCTGCTCCAGAGGGTACTAGAGAATTCTGGACAAGGAGTGGAAATATAACAGACCTAGTTCTCAGACAGGACTCTGTTGATTCCAGCATCAACACTTTATACTTTATTTGGTAGACAATATATAACCACTGAAGCTTTTCTTTGCGTGATTGTTTTTCATAGGGACTAATATGATCAGAATTGTGAATTTAAAAGGTTACTAGAAGCCACATGGAAATTGAATTGAAGAGGAAATAGCCTAAAGTCAGAGAGTTCAATTAAAATAGTTGGGACAAAGAGATGAAGTCCTGACCTAGGAATGGTGTAGTGGAAGTAAAAAGAAGATGGGACATATTGATGAGATTAACAAGAGTTGGTAACTGATCTTTTAGTGAGTTAAAGAGGTGAAGGAGAGAGAAACATAACAAAATCATAGAATTCTGGAATTGGAAAGAGCCTCAGCAGCCTTCTAGTTCAAACCATACTTAAAGAAAAATTTACTCTTTAACAAACCCAGCAATTGTTCTTGCAATCTTTGCTTGAAAACTCCTAGTGAGGGAGGGGATAGCTCTAATTCTAAAGAAATTTTTCCCATCTGAAATTTGTCTCTTTTCAACTTTCACTCATTGTTTCTAATTCTGATCTCTCTAGTCAAGGTGAACAAATTGAATCCCTTTTCCATGGAACAACCCTTCAGATATTAAAAGACAAGTTTATGTTTTCCCTGAGTCTTTTCTTCTCTGAACTATAGTCTACGACATAAGTTCCTTCAACCAATCCTCATTCATTCATTCTCTCATTTTGATCTGGAACTGAGGTATTCTAGATGTTCTAAGTGCTTTTGAGGTGTTCTAGGTAAATCTTTAATTTTTAGCTAGGACCCAGGAAGATTAAGTGACTCCAATGTTCTTATTCTTCAACTTGGCCTCCTGGCTTCCCTGGCTTTCTTAGTCTCCACTCAAATCCTATCTTTTGAAAAATCTTTTTTCCTGGTCTCTTTTAGTATTATTGTCTTCCTTATGAAATTACTTCCAGTTTATGATATGTAGATATAAATAAAGAAAGAAAGACAAGAAGGAAGGAAGGAAGGAAGGAAGGAAGGAAGGAAGGAAGGAAGGAAGGAAGGAAGGAAATGTAATGGTAATAGGAATTTGAAGATCTTTCCTGTCCCTTAATAGAATTTGAGAACCTTTCCTGATTTGAAAATATATTCTGCCCCCTAATAGGCTGAATGTGGCCACATGGAGCCTATGGTGGGAGGCTTGTTTTTCAGGAAGGCACAACTTTTGTTACCTTGTAATTAAGTGGGTCGCAAGGGTTGTAATGTTCTCTGACCCTGGAGAAGGCTATATATACCCTGATGTAAGATTTTGCTTTGGGGTTCGCTTATGGGAAGGGTTGTGTGATTTGGTCAGATGAGGCTCTGGGCAGCTGTTAAGCCTGCTGGCTTTGAAAACCCAGATGTTGGTGCTTTTCTCTCTGGTGACTAACTGTATGTATGGAATAGTCAGAGAGTTAGAAGCCCTGTCTGTTGGTCTGCTGAATGGTGTCATTTTCTCTGTCTGTATTTTCGTCTGCTTGTAACTTCTGTTTGTATTTTCTCTGAAGTTCAGGGTGCTGACCTTTTCCCCCAAACTAGGTAAATGATATATGTTTCATTAAAGTAAGGTTGTTACTTTTTGAGTTGCTAACCTTTAGAAAAGCAGATCAAAGAACCTGTGCTAGCAGCCATCCTGGATATGTTAGGGTGCTTGCTGCTACAGGAAGGAAGGAAGGAAAGAAAGAAGGAAGGAAGGAAGGAAGGAAGGAAGGAAGGAAGGAAGGAAGGAAAGAAGGAAGGAAGGGAGAGAGGGATAAAGAAAGATATATGTGTGGGCATATATATATATATATATATATAAACATATGTTTGTGCATATACATATGAATGAGTATATAATGTACATTGATGTTTGTTAGTCTCTCCCATTAAAATGTGAACTCAAAAGTAGGGACTGTGTTTTTGCCTTTTTGTTGTTGTTTGCCCAGCACTTAGCCCAGTACCTGGCATATAGTAATTACCTGGTAAAGACTAGTGAATTTGACTTACTCATGGTCACACAGGAAGTGAGTGACAGCAGCAAGATTTGAACACTAGCCCTCTTCCTCCACATTCAACTTTCCTCCTGCTGTTCTGCATCACCTGTTTGGCAGCTCATTCCTTATTAATCCTGGGGTGTTTTGTTCCCTGACTACAGGAAGCAGAGATGGATAGGGTAGGTGGTCCACAAAGTCTTTTGTCCTACCACAGAGGTCTGCAAACTGAAAAGATTCCGAGGTTCCCACAGGCTATCAGACTGGGGAGTTTTCTTGAATAGGAGAAAAACTTTAAAGTGACTACACTTAACACGAAGAAAGGAACCACAGACCTAATCCTGAAAGTGAGGAAGAACAGCAGAGACCAGCTAGAGCACTCCTGGCATCCTTGTAACAAAGGGACAAAGAGATGATGAATGGCAGTATGCATATTAGCTAGTACCCAGTCCCGCTAACAGCCTCTCACCTGCTGTGAAGGGCAACATTGGACTTACACCAAAGTCTTCAAGTGGAAGAAGAAACTGCGGACAAGGAGGCACAGCCCCTCAGGACTTTAGACCAGGATTGGAGGGTTATAAATAGAGAAACCCTAAACCCCTCAGCAGTCAAAGTAAAACTCATCAATAAAACTAACAAAAAAGGTGGAAACAGTCTGAAAAATCCCATAAAAACTGAAGCATAGAATAAATGAAAGAAACTGTAGGTTACTCATCTAGGAGAAGAAGATCATCAAAAAAGGGGAAAAAAAACATTACTGATCAGTGATGCAGGCAGCATGTGTATCCTATTGATATCATTTCCTTAAGGACATTAAAATGGATATTAAGCAAAATAATAAAATAATTGAGAGGAATGGTTATGTATCCAAGTAAAATAGAAAAAGAAGAAAAGAATTTAAAAGTACCCCCTCCTTTTAAAATAATATAAAATTATAAAGCATTTTATTCATAATGATTTATAGAACAAATATAAATGTTTGCTCATAGAACAATTTGTCTCATCCTAGACTGTTTTTTAATCATTATTTCCCTATTGGTTGCATTGTAACAACTGCTCTAACTGACCTTGTCCTTGAAATACTTTTTTAAAAAAGGCTAACATCTCTAAATCAAGCCTTGGAAAAAACTTGCTTCCGCTAAAACATTTGGTGAGGAGGATGGGAGTAGGGGAAAGGGCACTATATCTATAATGAGGAGCAGAATAACATATTGGATAGAAAGCCTGCCTTGGAGTAAGGAAACCTGAGTTCAAGTCCCATCTCTGACACACGGTTACTGTGCAGCACTGGACAAATCACTTAACCTCTCAATTCTCCCAGGCAATGCTCTAAAGTTCAAAGATGCAAGACAGACATTGATCTGCATTGTTAGTGAGTGTTCCCTCACCAAGAATTCCATTATACCAGTAAATCCATGGTTTGGGCAAACAAACATTATAAAGATGTACAGTAAAAGCTCATTTTATACAAAACCTTTTCAACCAGAAGTCTCTATTAATGAGCACTTTTGCATTTCATCAATACTAGTAATAACTAATTCTTAGTAGTATAACATTGCCTAGAGTAGTGGCAAATGCCTGGAATCCTTGCTCCTGGGAGAGGCTGAAGCAAATAGATCACTTGAGTTCAGGAGGTCTGAGCTGCAGTAGGACTCAAGCTGGTTATATGTCCACAGTAAGTCCAGAGCCAATATAGTAAGAAGCAGAACGTGGTACCTAAAGTGGGGCAAAGGGAGCAGAAGTAGCTCAGGTCAAAAACAGAGCAGAATAAAACTTGTGTGCTGATAAGTATTGGAAACAACCCATGAGTAGAGCTAGAGAGACCCAATTAGAAGAAGAAGGAGGAGGAGGAGGAGGAGGAGGAAGGAAAGGAGGAGAAGGAACTCAAGTGATCTTTTTCTATTTTACTTGGATACATAACCATTCCTCTCAATTATTTTATTATTCTGCTTAATATCCATTTTAATGTCCTTAAGGATTGGTGGAAACCATTGACTTTACTATCTTGTACAACAGAAAGCTCTTTGTTATCTTTACTCAACTGACCAAAAGATAGTTGTGCTTTCGGATAATATAGTAATGTCTGAAGCCACCAGGAGGGAGTTTTGGAAGCAATGTGGTATTCTTGTTAGAGTCATCCAAAGAAAAAGGACAACGGGAATCAATACAAAGAAATCTACACATAGTATGGAACTATCAGGAGACGCCAAGATGATATAATAGGTAGAAGGCCTCACACAGAGGAAACTTTATATTTAGAAGAATACATTGGTGGATTTCCATTGTGGGATCTGTGCGACTACAGATTGCTCATTCCAGAGTACTTAATTTGTTTTTTGCTTCTTCCAGCAAACTCTCTGGAGGCAGCTCAGTGGGGAAGTAGCAGAGTGCCGGACCTGGGTTCAGCAATATCTGAATTCAAATGCTACTTCAGACACTTCTCAGCCATATGACTATGGTCAACTCACTTAACTGCTCACAACCTCAGTTTCTCCATCTGTAAAACTGGGACAAAAATAGCACTTACCTCCTAGGGTTGCTGTGAGGATAAAATGATATATTTATAAAGTGTATTGAAAATTTTAGAGCAATATAAAAAATGCTAGTTATTTCTATTAATAACATTAATCTATTCTGGGAGCCAAGATGGCAGAGTAAGCAGTAAATTGCTGTAACTCTCCAAAGTTCACCTCCCAACAACCATAACATGGTGCCCCCAAAATAAATCCTGGTGCAGCAGAAGCAGCAAAAAGGTAGAGTGAAACAATCTTTTAGCCCAAGAAACTTGGAAGATTGCCGAGAAAGATTTGTCTCATTTGGGCAAAATGGGAGTCGGTCCAGGACAAAAAGCGTCCTAGTAAACCAACATTAAGTCCCACCTCAACAACCTAGTTGGAGATCCTGAACTCCACTGTGGTGAAGCAGGCAAACTCCAGCATCAGGAATCACCATGTGCCAGGGGAATGGGCAGACTCCAGATGTAAGAACCATCACATGCTTCAGTATAGCCTCAGGCAAAAAAGCAACCTCCTGGGATCAGATAGCCACATGCTTCAGTGTAGCACAAGTAAAATGTTTAGAAATACCCCATCAGCCTCAGCACATGCCAAATACCAGCACTAGGCCTCCTGCTCAACACCAAGTAAGCCCTCTATGACCTCCAGCCACTTCCCCAGCCCACCCCCTCAACAGCAGCAAATGTGAGGGTCCCCAGTAGACCTCAGGAAAACCTCAGTGCAGTACCAGGATATGAACCAGAGCCAGCAGCCCCTGGCACAAGAAGCCTGAGACAGTGTGCCTTCTGTTGGGGTTTCACCTCTGCCCACCAAGGGATGCCAAAACTGTTGTAGTTTCATGATGTACTATGGTAGAACCATCTCAAAGAATTCAGTCAGACTGCCTCTAATCCAAATATAGACATTTATTGAGATTGACCCCTCTAGTGAATGGGGCTAAATTCCAAGAGGAAGCAGCAACTTCAGAGAAAGCAAGATGGATTTTATAGGTTAAAGATGCAATTGCATAAGAGAAATTATTAATATTAAAAAGGCAGGAGGGGTTTGTTAAGGGATTATGTAATAGAGGAAGGGTCCCAGCCACAGTGGAACGGCACACATATAAAAAGCCATGGGGGGAGAGGAGGAGGCAGTGGATATATGATAATAAGCCTCTCTATGCCATAAGTTCACTTGAGGTTAATTAATGGGTCTGAGGGCAGTGGCTAGCTAGAGGAAGGGGCTGGAATCCTATCACATGGACACTTCTGCTGTTCTGTGAGAAATAAGAGTGTGGGGTTGGGGGGGGAGAGGCTAGCTAGAAGCAACAGTCTTGCTGTTTCAGTGAGGCCTATAAGGAAGTTAGAAGATTGGGGCTGGGGGCAGATTTATTAAGACTCTATCACTTCCACCCTGAAAGCAGAGCTCAAATTTAAAAGAAAGGAAGAAAGCCAAAAAAGATGGACAAAGAACAACTAAAAAGTATTTGACTACAGAAAGCTATTGTGGTGATAGGAAACATCAAGACACAAACTTAGAAGAGGACAACAGTATCAAAATACCTATGTGTTAAACTCCAAAGGAAAATGGGAAGTGGTATCAAGCCCAAAAAGAACTCATGGAATATTTCAAAAAGGAGCTTAAAATCAGATAAGAAAGATAGAAGGAAAATTGAGGTGAGGGGGCGGGGAGAAATGAAAGTAAAGCAAGAGAATTATGAAAAAAGAGTCAACAGCTTGGGAAAAGAAAACATGCATAAAAAGTAGAAATGATCAAGTGGAAAAAGAAATACAAAACTCCACCGAAGAAAACAACTCTTTAAAAAGTGCAATTGACCAAATGGAAAAGGAAGTACAAAAGCTGACAGGGGAAAACAGCTCCTTAAGGGTTAAAATTGGGCAAGTGAAAGCTAATGACTATGAGACATCAAGAATCAATCAAACAAATTCAAAAGAATGAAAAAAAAACAGAAATGCAAAATACCTCATTGGGAAAATAACTGACCTAGAAATTCGATCCAGGAGAAACAATGTCAGAATCATCGGGCTACCTGAAAACCATAATTGAAAATAGGACCTAGACAGCATCTTCTAAAAAATTACCAAGGAAAAAATTGCACTGATGTCCTGGAACCAGAGAGCAAAATAGGCATTGAAAGAATCCATTGATCACATTAGGAGAGAGATCCCAAAATAATAACTCCAAGGAATATTATAACTAAATTTCACAACTATCAAGTCAAAGTAAAAATACTGAAAGTGATCAGAAAGAAACAATTCAAATATTGGGGAGCCACAGTCAGGATTACACAGGACTTACTAGCTGCAATGCTAAAGGATGGGAGGTCATAAACATAATATTCCCGAAGGCAAAGGAGCTAGGAGGGAATTTGGGAACCTGTGGCCTCGAGGTCACATGTGGCTCTCTAGGTCCTCAAGAGCAGCTCTTTGACTGTATTCAAATGTCATAGAATGAATGCCCTTAATAAAAGCATTTGTGCTGTAAAACTTGGACTCAGTCAAAAGGCCACACTCAGCTTCAAGGCCACAGATGCCCCATCCCTAAGCTAGGACTACAACCAAGAATTACCCAGTGAAATTCAGCAAAATACTTCAAGGGGGAAAATGGTCATTCAATGAAATAGAAAGATTTCAGGCTTATCAATACCCAATAGAAGTCTAAAGAGGGGAAAAAGGAAAAGAACACATAAGGGATTCAATGGACCTAAACTGTTTTTATTTCTACATGGGAAGATGATACTTGTAATTCATAGAAGTTGCCTCACTAATAATACGACTAGAAGGAATATAGATAAAGGTTATGAGTATAGAGTAAATCTGAGGGAATGACATTTAGGGGGAAAAAACTAAAGGATGAGACAGCAGAATACACTAAATGAGGAAGGAAAGGAGAGGTAGGATGGAGTAAATTGTTTCACACAAAGAGGCACCTACTACAGTAGAGAAGATGGGAGGGTGGGCAACAGTCATCATTTGAACCTTACTCTCATCAGTATTGACTCAAATAGGGAATAATAAACACAATCAGTTGAATGTAAAAATCGGCATTACCCAACAGGGAGGTAGGATTGGAGGAGATTAAGAAAATCAGGGAGAGAGACTGACAAAAAGGAGGCTGATTGGGGGAGGTGGTAGACAGAAGCAAAACATTAGTGAGGAAGAAAAGGAGAAAGAGGACAAATAGGAGGGGAAAATAGGATGGAAGGAAATACACAGTATTCATAAGTGTGGATGTGAATTGGATGAACCCTCCCCCCCCATAAAATGGAAGGGGATAGCTGAGTAGATCAAAAACCAGAATCCTACAATATGTTGCTTACAAGAAATATACCTGAAGGAGAGAGACATGCAAAGAGTAAAGGTAAAGGTTTGGAGCAGAATCTATTATGCTTCAGCTAAAGAAGAAAGAAAGAAAGAAAGAAAGAAAGAAAGAAAGAAAGAAAGAAAGAAAGAAAGAAAGAAAGAAAGAGAGGAAGGAAGGAAGGAAAGAAGGAAGGAAGGAAGGAAGGAAAGAAGGAAGGAAGGAAGGAAGGAAACAAAGCAGGTATAGCAATGCTGATCAGAAAGCAAAAGCAAAAATAGACCTAGTTAAAAGCTATAAGGAAGAAAACTACATCTTGCTAAAAGGTACCAGAGACAATAAAGTAATATCATTACTGAACATATATG
>CM053583.1:223601754-223634018 GCA_028627135.1 Pseudochirops cupreus
AGGAAGGAAGGAAGGAAAGAAGGAAGGAAGGAAGGAAGGAAAGAAGGAAGGAAGGAAGGAAGGAAACAAAGCAGGTATAGCAATGCTGATCAGAAAGCAAAAGCAAAAATAGACCTAGTTAAAAGCTATAAGGAAGAAAACTACATCTTGCTAAAAGGTACCAGAGACAATAAAGTAATATCATTACTGAACATATATGCACCAAATGGTATAGTATCCAAATTCTTAAAGGAGAAGTTAAGGGAGCTATAAGTTCATGATCAAATAAGAGATAGAGAGCATTATAAAATATAAAATACATCGTTCTGATTATATTAAGTTAAAAAAGCTTTTTCACAGGCAAAATCAATGTAACCAAGAATAGAAGGAAAGCAAAAAGTTGGAAAACAGTCTTTATAGTGTTTCTGACAAAGGTCTCATTTCTTAAATATGTAGAAAACTGAATGTATAAGAAAACAAGCTATTACCCAATTGATGAATGGTCAAAGGATATGAACAAACAATTTTCAAATGAAGAAATCAAAGCTACCTATAGGCATTTGAAAAAGTGCTATGAATCACTTGTGAGTAGAGAAATACAAATTAAAACAACTCTGAGATGCCACCTCACACCTATCAGATTGGTTAATATGACAAAAAAGGAAAACAATAAATATTGGGGAAGATATAGGAAAATTGGGACACTAACGCACTGTTGGTATAGTTGTGAAGGGATCCAACCATTCTGGAGAACAATTTGGAACTGTGCCCAAAGAGCTATAACACTGCTCATATCCTTTGATCCAGCAATACCACTACTAAGTCTGCATCCCAAAGAGATCATAAAAAAGAGAAAAGAACCTACTTGTGCAAAAATATTTATAGCAATCCTTTGTCTGGTGACAAAATATTGGAAACTGAGGGGATGTCCATCAACTGGGGAATGGATGAACAAGCTGTGGCATATGAATATAATGGAATACCATTGTGCAATTTGAAAAAAAAACCTGGAAAGACTTCTACAAATTGATCTAAAGTGAAATGAGCAGAACCAGAAAAACATTGTACACAGTATCAACAAGATTGGGTGATGATCAACTATGAAAGATTCAGTTCTTCTCAGCAACACAATGATCCAAGACAAGTGCAAAGGAGTCATGAAGGAAAATGCTATCCACATCCAGATAAAGAACTGATGGACTCTGAATGCAGATTGAAGCACACTTTTTTGTGTTTTTTTCTTTTTGACCTCTTTCTTCTTTCAGAAATGTGACTAATATAGGAATGTGTTTTATATATACATATATATATATATATATATATATATAATCTGTATCAAATTGCTTGCTGTTTTCAGAATAGGGGAGCATAAGGGGAAAGGGAGAAAAATTTATAACTCAAAATGTCATAAAAATGAATTCCAAAAATTGTCTTGACATATAGTTGGGAAAAAATAAAATAGTATTTTTAAAAAGACAAAAAATAAAATGTAATTGAAAAATATTTTAACAAATAAAAATTCAGGAGAACAAATAATAATCTACAATACTATGAATCATGTGTTTACACTTAGAAAGTTGGTGTAATTATATTGGGTGACATAATATGGTGACTGTCCCTTATTTTCTGAGCATATGAATGTATTAATTAAAAATAAGTATTTAATATGTGCCAAGTATTATGCTAAACCCTGGAGATTAAAAAAATAAAAGATAAGCAGGATGGAATCTTCACTCCAAGTTCCCATTCTACAGGAACACTCTCATGGGAAAAGGGGATTGGATAGTATCCTGTCAACAGAGTTATGAAGAGTCATGAGTTCTGTAGCATAAAGCGAAGCATGGCTACTTGACTAGGATTACCTAGATCTAGTGAACCATATGACGCCTTCATCAAACAGGACAGAAGGGTCAAGAGCTGGAGTTTTGAGCTCACAGGGTTAAGTCCTCCAAAGCATGGTCTTTAGTCTGAGGGTTACGGGGAGGAAACGGTTAGATTATAAGTTAGACAAGCCTAGCAAGTGTGGTGTTGTTTTTTTGTATTCTTGTTCTTTGAAAATTGGATACCTATGGATGACTCGGGCAGTCCTTTCAAACATCTTGCCATCACCCACAGTAAAGGAGAAAATCACAGACACTTACTGTATTGATATATTAATTCAACACATAATCATATTTGGGTGTTTATTTTGTACAAGACATTGCAGGAAGTGTTATGAAAAATTTACAGACAAGGTCCTGGCTCTCAATGGATTAATAGTGGAATAAAAAAGCATTTATTAAGTACTTACTTTACGTAAAGTAATGCGCTAAGAGCTGTAAACACAAATAAAAAGAGCAAGACCGTCTACTCTCAACGAGTTCGCTGTCTAATAAGGGGAAACAACCCCCGCGGGTCTGAGCCACAAGTCAGAGGAAAAGTCATCATGGTATTTACGGAGCAGCAGCAAAGCAGGCGGTGACACATCTTCATTAACGTTATTTCCACTGGTAAAAACTGTATCTAGTTCTGATCTGGAACTATCTGAGAATGAGCCGACAAGTGTCTAGGCCTCCACTAACAGCGGCCACTAAGGAGGTGGGGTTCTAAAAGAACAGAAACAGCCGTCATGAAGTACCTGCAACAAAGGTGGATGTCCCACAAGAAATCAGGGCTGCAGGCTATGATCTGGAAATAGACATGACAGACAGAGGGATGGAATCTGTATTCTGAGGCAGAAGGACCCAACATTCTAGGACAGTGGTTCTCAACCTGTGGGTTGCGCCCCCTTTGGGGGTCAAACAACCCCTTCCCAGGGGTCGCCTAACGCCATCAAAAAACACATATTTCTGATGGTCTTAGGAATTGAGACACCGCTCCTCTATCCATCTCCAGGTGGGTCTGCCCACATGCAGATGTGCCCACATATGAGTATTAAAGGGTCGCTGCATTAGGAAGGTTGAGAACCACTGTCGTAGGATGTCTCCCACCTGGTCTGAGAGGAGACAGTAGTCAATGTGATGGGAGTGGTTTGTTGTGTCTGGAATAGGCTCCCTCCTGTCTTTCCCTCAGGTTCTTTTGCTGTTTCAACCAGACCACCTTGTCTGCCTTGACAGAGGCAGTTAATGGGCAATTGATGGATATGCCTGTCCTTTCCATAACGGTTGCCAGAAAAAGCTTAAAATGTACTAGTAAAGAAAAACTTCACACAGAACTGTACACAAAGCCATCTGAAGTCAGATGAGCATCTCCCAAAGGTACTGGTCTTCTTTTCTCTTCCTTACATATGAGCATTCCATCTCCCTACCTTTGCATTGACTGTCTCGTATACCTGGAATAAGCTACCTGAAATTTTAGCTAGTTCTTGTCACTTATCCTCTATTTATTCCAGTATCAAGTTTATCTTCTGTACTAGATTGCAAACACCTTGAGGACAGAACAATATATAATTTATCTTTGTATCTAATATAGTTCCTTGAATGTAGGAGAAATTTTATTGAGATCAGTCAAATGACTCAATATTATCCAGAAGATGGGAGATAATGGAAAATTTGTTCTTTGGCTTGGCACTGATAATCTTCCACAATCTGGTTCCATTTGATATTACTTCTCTTCTGCTTTCCAGCAAACCTGCACCTCCAATGGAATTCCATCTTCTGCCTCTGTATTCACATAAGCTATTATTCCATGCCTGGAATGCACTTTCTCCTTGACTCCATCTTTCTGAATCCTTACTTTCCTTCAAATTTCTTGTCAGTTTCTATCTCCTCTGTAGAACTTTCCCTGATTCCCTCAGTCTCTATTGTTCTCTCCTTCCTCAAATAACTTTTCTTTTCCTTTTCTGTGTTCAATATCACATCCATCCCCTAGTAGAGAATAAGTACCTTGAAAGCAGGGATTGTCTTGGTTTTGTTCTTGTATCCCCAGTGCCTAACACAGCACTTAATGTTTGTTGATTAAAATTATCAATGAGAAATACATTTTTAATATATTATTAAGTCATAAGAAGAAAGGAAGGCAATATGGAAACATATGGAAAACAATAAGAAAAAATAATTTTTCAAATAAATGTTTAATGATTTCAAAGCAGATGAAGCAATATTATCAAGGCTTACAAGTTTTTGAAATAAAAACACTGACAGGTTTGCCTTAATGAAGAGATAACACTTCTTAGTAATTAGTACATTACTTGTTTATATTTCATCTGGTGTGGATAAAGTGGTTTGAAGAGTTCTTGAAAATAGTTGTGTGCTAAACAACTTGCCTGGAAGGTTTACTTTCATTATTAGTTTTTTTTTTCTCACTTACATTAATGATTTACTGTTTTCGGAGATGATATAAAGGTAAACAGTCGACATATTAATTATCTGAATTTTTAATTAATGAAGTCCACTTAAAAGTGTTTTACTGTGCCCCTGAGTACATGACTGTATATACATATACTGCATTTCTATTAGAGTTGCTACTGTAAAAGAAAAAAATACTGTACTCTCCTTCATATATTCTCTGCGTACCTTAGAGCTAGGCTCTGATTAGTGTGAATAATAAATCTCCTAAAGTAGTCTCATTTTTTTAAAATTTGTATGGCATATTTCTATTGGACTTCTGCCGTATTTTATGTAATTATATTTGAATAGTGCAGATTGGAATGCATGCAACCACTTCAGGGGATTATTCATTTGCACTAATTGGGACCTCACTCTACTCCTTAAAACTCTCAATTGCAGAGAGGTGCTGACATGCATTTCTAGAGGAGGTTTTCCACTGGGACCTCCCCAGGCCAATGAAATCACAGCTCTGATCCCAGGCCTATTCTCTGTCAGGTAAACGGAAATAACTATTGTAACATTGAGATAGGAATGCCACCTGTGATTTTGTTGGCCTATTTAGCTCCCAGCCAAGGACCTTCTTGACTAAAGCAAGTATTCTTCTTTGTTGTGGTCTTAGAAAGTTGGAGAGATCAAGGAAATTGCCCAGGCTCACATAGCCAGAATGTTTCTGAGGGGAGATTCGAATCCAGGGGTACTTGGCTCTAAGGCTGACTCTAACTATACTTTGTTCTATATTTCAATGATAAGAGTTCTTTGTTTCAGACTTCAGAATTTGTTTTGTCCATTGGGGCATGTTTTGCATTTCCACGTTCTTTTTCTTTTTGGCTTTTTTCTGGGAGGGAGAAAGGTAGGGCAATTGGGGTTAAGTGACTTGCCCAAGGTCACACGGCTAGTTTTTTGTGTTAAGTGTCTGAGGCCGGATTTGAACTCAGGTCCTCCTGATTCCAGGGCTGGTGTTCTATTCACTGTGCCACCTAGCTGCCCCCATTTCTACATTCTTTTGGGATCATGACAAGGCTGTACTTTCTCATTTATTTGCTTCTCCTACTTTCTTCTACCTGCCTGCTTAGGTTTTGTCTCATGTGCCAGATTCCTTGACCTGTAGTCCTTTTCTTTATAAAACTTAATCCTAAAAGCACCGCACTTCCTCAAAACTGAACTTTTTTTTAAAATGCGAACAAAAATCTTTTCCATTTCTGAAATTTCAGCTTTGCCTCATATTAGAAAGTGAAGGATTGGTTTGCCTTCTCTGAGTGACCAATAATATGAACTGGAGGTCTGATCAATACATTATTTTGGAGGAATTGTACACATATGATTACACTTTCATGGAATGGAATGACAGCAGTAATTCTTCTACAATCTATGTGAGTATTGGTCAGAGGTTCAACACTGGAAGGGATCTTAGAGGCTATTTTGTCTAACCATGTTTCAAAAGAGGAAACTGAGACCCAGGGAAATAAAATGACTTGTTCAAAGTCACACAAAAAATGGCAGAGCTACATTTCAAACTCACAGCCTCTTATTCCAAGTCCAGCATTCTTTCCAGGGGGTTTGAATCCTAACTCTGCTATTTACTTTATCAGTGTGACTTTAAGCAAGTTACATAAATACTCTGGTTATCAGTTATCTTGTTTTTAAAATTAGTAATTTATACCAGATTACCTCTAATGTCCCTTCCATCTCTAAACCCTGTGACAGATAATCATAAATAACAACGATGATGGACGAGTAAGCTGCACAGCGGATAAAGTGCTGGCCTGGAATCAGAAAGACGCATCTTCCCAAATTCAACTTTGGCCTTAAACACTTACAAGCTGTATGACTGTATCAGCAAGCACCCTAGCATACCCAGGGTGGCTGCTAGCACAGGTTCTTAGATCTGCTTTTCTAAAGGAAAGAAACTCAAAATGGGTTAACCGTCTTGCTTTAATCAATCATAAAATATCATTTACCTAGTTCAGGGGGAAAAGTCAGCACCCTGAACTTCAGAGAATACAAACAGAATAAAAACAGAAGTTACCAACAAACAGAAAAACAGATCAGCAGACGGCTTCCAGTCATCTGACCATTACATCAGTTACCTATTCAGTTACCAGAGAGGGAAGCACCAACATCTGGGTTTTTCAAAGGGGGGTGGGGGTGTCAACGACTTCCCATAATCTCATCTGGCCAAATCACATAGCTCTTCCCAAAGTGAGCCCCAAAGCAAAACGTCACATCAGCTCACATAGCCTTCTCCTGGATGGGAGAATGTCACAGCCCTCTTGACCCACTGCCCAATCACAAAGTAATAAGGTGTGGGCATTGCTGAAGAACAAGCCTTCCACCACAGGCTCCACGGGACCACATTCAGCCTATTGGGGGGCAGAGTACACTTTCAAATTGGGGAAGGTTCTCAGAGCCACTTAAGCGCCTTAAGCAAAGGGCCTAGGGGCAGGGGAGATCTTCAGATTCCCTTAAAAAAGACTGTGGGGAAATCACTTAATCCCATTTGCCTCAGTTTCCTCATCTTTAAAATAAACTGGAGAAGGAAATGATAAACCACTCCAGAATCTTTGTCAAGAAAACCTCACAAAGTCAGACGTGATTGAAAAAGGACCGAACAATAAAAATTGCTGCTGCTGCTGCTGCTGCTGCTGCTGATGATGATGATGATGATGACAGCAGAACTTATCTCACATTTTAGGACTTGCAAAGGCTTTACAAGTATCATCTCATTTTTATTCTCATAACAACAACTAGCTACTATTGTTATCTTCATTTTACAGATGAGGAAACTGAGGCAGTCAGAGGTTGAATGACTTGCCCAGGGTCATACCTAACAAATGTCTGAATCTGGATTTGTGTCCATGCTTTCCTGACTCCAAGGCTAGCACTCTACCTGTTGTGCCACCTGGCTGGCTCATAGATCAGCGACAAATAGATGATAGATATAGATAGAATGACAGACTGACAGATGGACATACAGATGAACAGTTAGACAGACGGCAGATTAATTAGATGATAGATAAGGACAGATAATGTATGGATATTTATATATACACATATGCATCAAAATTGAAGGATAGTTAATGTTTAATGGTCTAAACTCATTACTCATTCACATAAAAAGATGGAAAACTCAGCTGAAATATTTAAAACATGCCTGTAGAATATTTCCCTCAGAATTACACAAGTATGGGAGTGTCTAATGTTTGGGAAATGGTTTCATATCCATGTTATCACAAAGGCACAGAGTTGGTTAAAAATAAAGTAGCCTTAGTAAGCTATGTCCTTCTGTCTTTCACAAAATGTAAAAGTGCCCTTAATGCAATAAACAATTATGTCAGTGCATGAAACAGCACCAATTTCCAAAATAGCAAATGACTATGGGTTATGAAGGGAAAATAGTGTAGGATGAACAACATGAAAGCACAGCGAATCACAACCAAGTGCAATTATGAAGGAGGAAACAATAAACTGGAGTGACTTGCTCTTCAGCCTTTTGTCCTTCTTTTCTGCTGAACATTGACCATTGTTCTGACTGGCAGCCTTCCATTATTGCTTCCTGAATTCAGGGGTTAGCAGGTGAGTCACTGTACTCATCAGGGTGCCCCTTTTGCTGAAAGGCAGTCATTGGCCAAAGCATCCACTGTTCAGTAAAGACAGACAGTGGGGTACATGGAAGAAAACTCTGGATTTTTAGTGAGGAGACCACAGTTCAAATCTAGACACTTGACTCTGCAGCATGGCTAGGAGACAGAAGTCAAAATCAGGTCTCCTCATACTCTGAAACTTTTCTCAGCTGTAAAATCAAATGGACAATAATATTTAAACTGAACATCTTAAGTAATTTTTGTGAGAAGATTGGGATAGGACTAGGTACTAAAAATGTAGCTTCATTGGTACAGAGAACTCCTATGGGAGTTCAGACCATTCCCTCTACCTATGCAAATTAACACTTTCTCTGTAACTTACCATCTAAAAACATTGCCTGGAGCAATGAGTGGATAAGTGACTCACCCAGGGACACAGCCAACATGTTAGAGGCAAGATTAGAACCCTGACTTCAAGGCCAGCTCCCTATTCATTATATAACATCCCCCTTCACTTTAAACTTCACAGCATTATAAACATGTGAGCTACAATTTTAAATAAGGATTTGAGGAAAGAGGATTAATGAGTTCAAGACATTGATGCTGAATTTGTACTATCCTATCTTGTTCATCACAGGTGACCAAAGGAAGATCAACCTTGTTTTATCGACAGGATGAGTGATGAATCCTCTTTGAAAGGACTTTATTAGAGTATGGAGGTAACCATGAGTTTCTAAAGACTATACAACAAGATCTAAGTTAGAGAGGTATTCATTTTTCTTAGTCATGAAAATTATGCCGTACGCCTGCAGACGAATCTAATTAAATAGGGAGAAGCTCATTATCAGAAAAAAGAGATTAGCCAATAAGAGATTCTTTGGCCATGATGACTCATGAAACAGAAAAAAATATTAAATTAGCCCTCAATGATTGTGATGGAATGGTAGAAAAGTAGACAAAGGGTGCTAAGAGTCAGTGTTCAGACCATTCAAGTGAATTTAACCACCCATATACTAACCATGAGATCTTCATACAATGAGCAGCAGTTGTTATGCTACTAAAGGAACTGAGTCACACTGATATTGATGTTCTTGCCATTCTTCTGACCCACACAGGCATCGTTACTCTGACACTTTCCTAGTTCCCAACAAACATCAGTCCTGGGTGTCACATCATTAGCATTGTTTACTGCCATATGTATAACTTCTTTGCCCAGTCCAAGCTCCAACTAGGAAGCTCCTCCATTGTCCTTGGTGATCCTGCTCACTTGTCTATCACTGACTTGGCTTCTCATCATGTCCTATGGTTCTGCATTCCTGTGGTTTTACTCTGGTTACCCTTTCTCCTATTAATTCTGATTAATTCTATTACATTGGTCCAATGAGCGAACACTCCCATTCCTTTATTCTATGCCTTTGAAATGACATCCTTACAATATTATATTCCTAAAAATCAGCTTATACATTTCTAAAAATAAAGCAAGCAAGATTATTGAAAATTCCATTTAGGCAGGACTTATTAGGCATTGGAGTTAGAGTAGACAAGTTCAAATGGGCCCTTTTGAATTTAGGATGACCTGAGTCAAATCCTACCTGAGATATACACCAGCTATGTGACTCTGAGAAAAGCACTTTACTGCTCTACGTGTTAATTTCCTCATCTATAAGAGAATTTTTCATGACCTCTGAGGTCCCTTCTAGCTGAAAAGCTATAATTTTATGATTTTTCTTCACAACTTCAGATCAAAGTTAGCCTTAGCTCTGGCCTTCCTCACCTCAAACCTTAAGCATGTAAATAATTCCCTCTTTGGAGCAGCATGTGATGTAACTAAAAGAGAGCTAGACCTGGTATCAAAAGAGACTGAGTTCAAATCCTTTCTCTAATATTTACTATCTACAAGTCACTTAAGTTCTCTCACCTTCAAATTTCTATACCTGTAAAACTAAGATGGTTGTAAAGATCAAACAAGATAAAATAAGTAAAATTATGACTTTAGCAACACGGAGATTGTTCCATATAAAGTTTAAATGGAAGGATATTTCCAACCTAGGTATTGTGTGACAGGAATTTCATCTATTAAGATCAAATTCAATATGGATAAATGTAAAGTCTTATAATGATAGAGTGCCATAATTAAACTTTTGTATGAAAAAAATCTAGGCCTTCTAATGAACTGAAAGATTAATAGGGTAGCCACACTAAGCTTATGCTTCATTCAAAGATGCAAAACTTATAGGAATAAAAAGAAAATGGGTCCACTTGACCCTACCTGCTCAGATCATGTCTGGAGTATTTTGTTCAATTCTAGGCTACAGAAATTAGGAACGAAATTGATAAATTGAACAACATCCAGAAGAGAGCTAGGATGGTGAAGGGCCTATAATACGTGCCATATGAGGCTCAATTGAAAGAATTAGACATAGCCAAATTATCTTCAAGTATTTGAAAGGCTGTCACATGGGAGAGGTATTAGATTCAGTCTGTTTGATCACAGACTGTAGAACCAGCAAAAGGGGAGGGAAGGAGATCCCACTACTGGATCTATTTCTAAAGAGGAGTAAGCAGAAAAGAAAAGAACCTATATGTTATAAAATGTTTATAGAACCTGTCCTTGAGGTGGCAAAGAACTGGAAATTGTAGTGATGTCCACCAATTGAGGAATGGCTAAACAAGTTTTGGCACATGATTGCAATGCAATACTACTGTATTATAAGAAATGATGAGCTCAATGATCTTAGGAATACATGGATAGACTTGCACAAAATAATGAAGAGCAAAATGAGCAGAACCAAGAGAATTTTGTATATAGTAACAACATTGTTTTGAGAACAATTTTGAATAAATAAGTCATTTTGACTTTTAGAAATACCCAAATTAACTACAAAGGACATATGAAGGAAGACACTATCTGCATCCAGAGAAAAAGTTGATAAATAGATGTATAGAATGATTTTATTATATATGTACACACACACACACACACACACACACACGGGTGGGGGGAAGGATGGGAGGTACAAAGAAGCAAATTGAGGTTTGATATCAAGAATGACTTCCTCACAATTAGAACAACTCAAAAGTGAAATGGGTCTGCCTTGGTAGGTAATGGATTGCTGCTTGTTGGAGATCTTGAGAGACCAGATGACCACTTTTCAATTAGGCTAGAGTGAGGATTCTTTTTTATTTGAAGATACCTCATCATGAAGGTGGAATTAGAGGATAGTCATAGGAATTCCATTTAGGGGCAAGACAAGGAAACCATTGACTCTCACTGGATGAGTCCAGGAAGACTTCTGAATGACATAAGATTTCAAGAAAATTTAATTTATGATAGAAATCTAGCTTACTAAATGAAGAATGAAGGTGGGAACAAAAAGAGCTTTCTAGCTACATGGCGCCACTTATAAGAAACATTGGACCTTGTGGGAGAGACAATATTTAACTTTGACCTAGATCTTTTATATTCAATATGTACTCCTGTCCCAAAGGGGAAGTAAGGGAGAAGTAAAATTAGAAATCAGTCAAATTCAGTTCACAAGTATTTACTAAGTGCTTATTAGATGCCAGGCTCTGTGTTAAGCACTAGGTCTACAAAGAAAGGCAAAGACATTAAACTTGCATTCAATGAACTCACATTCTAATAGGGAAAAGATATAAATAACCATATATATCCAAGATGTCTTATAGGATATAAGACCTCCTATATAAGGTGTAATTTAAGATCAATTTTAAAGGAAATCCAAGATACAAAGAGAAGGATATGAAGAGAGAGAATATTTCAGTTTGGCTTACAGACAGTTTGATGGCATGAAGTCGGGAGATGAGTACCATGTGTAAGGAATGGCAAGTGGGCTAATGAAGTTGAATGAGAGATTGTGGAGGAGAATGGAATGTAAGAGTATTGGAAAAATAGGAAGGGGCTAGAAAAGAAGGAGACTCTCCAAATAAAGAGCAAAATACATATCTACCCATGATGACTACTTATCACACATCTACTATGCTCTTACAACTGAGCTATATAGATCCCTAAGAAGACTCATCTTTAAATATATATTTTTTTAAATAGTGATAGTACCTAGGTCTAAGAATTTGTGTAGTCAGTATTTTATTTTGAAACAAAATATTAATAAGCAATTACTATTCCCAGATAACTGAAGCATTGATGTTCTGAGCAAAAATGTTAAGGTTAATGAAACAAGGTCTTGTTGGCTCAAGATCCATGGGAAGGTTAGGCTGGATTAGTGGAAAAAACAAATTTTCTTCTTGGAGTATGAAAAACAAATATTTCATGGATGTTTTTAAACCTTTACTATTGACCTCAGAGAGCCAAGAAGTCCTTTGGGGGTCCACAAATGGGAATATAAAAACCTGAAATCATGAAAGATAGTTTTAAAAATAATCTTATCTTGTCGATAGGTAATTGTTTTTCTTCTGTTCTTATCATATTCTCTCTTCTTTCCCCAACAAAATACCCTCCAAAGCCCAATGCTAAATCCTTCCCTGCCTCTATAAAATTATACTTTGCTATATATCTCCCTTTAGATCTTTCTCCCTCATAAATCTCCTCCCTAGAACCTGAATTATATGGAAGTTTTCATATACTGTAGCTTTCGGGTTGAACTTTTTTGCTTTGTTTTATGGTGTTATTTATTTACTGAAAATTATTGAGTCAGATTTGTATCTTGTGGAATGCATTGGGGAAATGTCATTGAAAGCAGGGGACTAATGTGTTTAAGGAAAAGGAAACTGTGCTTATTAACAATTATGCTAACATAATTTTATTTTTATTTATTTATTACGAACATTTCTTTTTCAAGGCAGGAAATTCAAAAGAAAAATAAATATTTAGTGCATTGTGTTCCTGGCAGATATGCTACCACCTATGAGGTGGTCAAGATAAAGTACTTGTATTTATTCAAAATTAAAAGGAAAAAAATGTTAAAAATAGTAAAAAAAAAAAATCATAGGGTCCTTAATCATACTTCTCTTTTTAAAACCTTCAAACTTTAAAAAGCTAGTTGTGAAAGAAGGTAGAGTAAAGGCAGGGCTTGAACTCTCCCAAATTCCCCTTCCAAATAATTGTAAAATAATTACTCAAAATTAATTCTGAAACATAGGAACAAAAAAAAAAGACGGGATGAAACAATTTTCCAGTCCAAGACAACTTAGAAAGTTGGCAGGAAAGGTTTGTCTCACTGGTGCGAGCGTAGAGCAGAGTCCAGTGCAGGCCATGCCCCGTAAAGAGAGCAACAGGCCTTAGGGACATCTGAATCTGCTATGACAGATGGCAAGGGGGTCAGATTACTAATCACAAGGCGATTACAGGAGACCCTTTGCTGACGCTGGGAGAGGGAATGTGTTGCACTACCCATGCATGGTTCCAGGTTGCAGTCCCAGGATTAGGAAGAGCACTAGCAAGAGCATGGACTTGGGGCATAGTTCCAGGGCAGAAAAGAATGCTTGCGGCCACTCATAGACAAAAGCACGGTCCAGGAGAGCAGTGACTATTCCTTCCATTCGACCTAGAAAGAACTCAAAAGTCACGCACTCCCAGAACTTGTTCTGAAAACAGCAGCACAAAACAGCTGAAGCTTGGAGCAGTGCCCTCTGCATAGCCGGAGAAGACGCCAACTTTAGCATAAAGTTAAAAATCAAGAAGTAAGTTGGAAAAAATGAGCAAAACAACAACAACAAAAAAGAACCTGATCATAGAAAGGTACTTTGGTGAAAGGAAGATGAAAACACAACTCAGACAAAAACAAATGCTGTAACATAAAAGAAAACAAAAAATAATGTTATAACAGCCACATGCAAAGTCTCAAGGAGAAATGTAAATTGGTCTCAGCCCCCCCCAAAAAAAGAACTCCCATAAGTGCTCAAAAAGGGTTTTGAAAATCAAATAAGAGAGGTCGATGAAGAATTAGGAAAACAAAATAGAATAACGCAAGAAAATCATGAAAAATATTAAACAATTTGGTAAAAAAAAAAGAGGCAT
This sequence comes from Pseudochirops cupreus, assembly GCA_028627135.1. Classification (NCBI taxonomy): domain Eukaryota; kingdom Metazoa; phylum Chordata; class Mammalia; order Diprotodontia; family Pseudocheiridae; genus Pseudochirops; species Pseudochirops cupreus. Next base: position 223,615,617 of record CM053583.1, read on the forward strand.
ACAAAAATACTGAAGAAAATAATATTTTAAAACACAGAATAGGCCAAATAATAAAAGAGGCAAAGCAATCCACTGAAGAGAACTTCTTAAAAAGCAGAACTGGCCAAATGGAAAAAGATGTACAGAAATTCGCAGAGGAAAAGAATCCTTAAAAAGTAAATTTGAGGGAGTAAGGAGAAGACTTGACTGAGTTCTCCCCTAAGATCCTCCAAATACCTTTAAAAACGATCTAGACAAATTCTAGAGCAGGAGAATCCATAAAAAGATGGAATGAAACAAATTTCCGTTCCAAGACAACTTGGAAGGTCAGCAAGAAAGGTCGTTGTACCAAGATGAGAGAGGAGCCCAGTCCAGGGCAGGCCATGCTAGCACAGACCAGGCCCCAGCAAACCTGGAGAAGGCCTCAGGGAAGACTGAATCACTGGCAGCAGTGGCAGCTTCCAGATATCTTAGTCCACAGATGCCGAAGACAACTTAGAAGATCAGCAGGAAAGGTCTGTTGCACCTGGGTGAGAGTGGAGCACAGTCCAGTGCAAGCTGCCCCAGCACAGCCCTGCCTGTAGGAAACCAGGAGCAGGCCTTGGGAATGACTGAATCAGCAGGGGCAGGGGCAGTAGCAGGGGCAGCAGCTTCTTCCAGAGCTCTCAGCCCACAGAAAGGAAGGAGGTCAAACAGCTGGTCACAAGGAAATTACAAGGGTCTTTTTGCTAGCGCTGAGGCAGGTCTCTGTTGCTTTCCCTGTACCGGGATCTGGCCTGTGCTCTGGTCTATGAGAGACCACAGGCATTCTTTTCTGTCCTGGGACTGTGAGGAGAATCCCTCCTGCACCGTGGCCACAAACTCTGCTATTCTAGTGCTCTTCCTCACCCTAGGACTGCCACCTAGAACCGCTACCCAGATCCAAGCATTTTTAAAGCCAAGTCAATATGCAGCCTGTCAGGATCCCCATTAGTGTTTGGTGTCCCCCATTTATTTTTAAATTTGACATCATTACTCCAGGCAACTCAAGTTGTATTTAGTAGTAAAGATGCCACATTATACTGGTAGAAGGAGTTTGGTCACAGTAGCCATCCACACCACACACACACACACACACACACACACACACACACAGAGTTTCCTTACAGCCTTGAGATTAGACAGAAGAAAACTTGGGATGAGGGGATTGTTTACAGAAAAGCACCCAAGTGAAGGAGGAGAGGAGGCTTCATGAAGTCAGCTTCATTTCCTTTCCCAAAATGAATTCCAGCAAATGGCAGGAGCACAGAGCTGAGGAGGTAAGGGAAATGTCAACAGCAACCAACTTGGCAGTATATCAGGTAAGAGGCTAAGATCTCCTGGTAAATATTGATCCCTGGTTGGGGAGCCTGACCAAAAAAGTTAATTCTTGACATTTCAGTTTCTACAGATGGCAAAGACTCCAGAAATATTGTACTCTTTTGTTCATGAGGAAGCCTGCAGGAACTATGACAGGCCAGATCTTTTGTTCATCAGTTCTTAAAACATGGATATAGTTTTAAGATAGAAAAACCAGAAACTACAAAATAAATCTTGATACAAGCATGAGATGGAATATTATTGTGATACAAGGAGCAATACATATGAAGTTTTCAGAGAATCATGAGAAGACTTACATCAACTGATGGAAAGTAAAACAGACAGAAGCTGGGAAATAATGTGTGCAATGACCATAACAGTGTCAATGAAAAGAAATATGATCACAAAAGTAACTAAGATTGAGTACTATAACTATAATGACCATATTTGGTCATTCTATATAAGAACAATTATGCAATAATTATGATGTATAGATGTTACCTCAGTCTTCCACTTAACTTGGCACATGTAGCTTCAGTCTAAATATGTTTTATGAGACTGTAAGTATACATGCCTAAGAGAATTTTTTAAAAATATATGTTCATAGATCATGTCATGTTTTAATCTCATGTAATCTCTTAGTAATGATTAGGAAGATTCTTTCTAATTTCTTTGGAATATGACTTTAGTTGTCCATTCTTGCTTTTAGCAACTGCCTGGCATTCTCTTTGCCAGTTTCTAAAGCCTTGACCTTTGAATGCATAGTTAATCTCTTATTAAAAGCTATTCTGTTTTCAACACTGACTAAGGCAAGGGTGGGGAACCTGTAGCTTCAAGGCTACATGTGGTACTCTAAGTCCTCAAGTGTAGGCCTTTGACTAAATCCCAACTTCACAGAACAAATCCCCTTAACAAAAGGATATGTCCTTTGAAACTTGGATTCAGGCAAAATGTAGCACCCAAGGACCTAGAAGGTCACATGTAGTCATATAGTTAGTGTATTTTTTTTTCTTTCAAGAATTTGGAGATAATTTCATCATATTCCACTGAGATAACTAAAAGCACCTTGATATCTTCAGGATTGGACATCAGTTCTTGTCTAGTCAATAATTAAACCAGTTTATCCACTTTATTCCATTCCCCCTCTTTTGTCTCTCATATCCCAAACTTTTTTATGCACTTCATTAAATCTTTCATCTACCCCACCAAGGGACTATGAAATATAACCCAGCCCTCCTTTATAGTTGCTCATAATTCCACTGAGACCACTTGGAATCCCAACTCATAATATTAATACAATGAATCTGTAAATCACTAGATGTCTTTCAAAACACATGCATCATCTTGCTTGAGCCTCACCATAATCCCAGGTGGTAAGTAATGTAGGGATGATTTTCCTTTTTTGGCACAGGAAGAGACAAGATGCAAAATTGTTAAGTGACTTGTCCAAGGTTATATGGCTGATTGAAGACAGACTTGGAACTAAAAGCTACATATGTCCAATTAGCAGCCATGTTTACTAAAACCCTTTTATGGATAAGGTTTGTACCTAAAATATAGCGATACAATGCTAATTTTGCTATTAGAAAGCTAAAGGAAAATATGAAGATGTGTACGAATAACCATGATCCAAGGGGGAAAATATAAGGGCCAAAAGTGCTATGAGAAATATGAGGAGGAGAAATCACTGTATCTGAGGACATTAACGTAAGGGTCCGTGGAAGAGAGTTAGGCCTAGATGATAAAGAGGGACAAATTAGTTAAGTGGAGATGGAAATTAGAGGTTGTGGAGGAGTCTTTTCCAGTCATGGTTATGGATAATGACATGGAGAAAGGAAAGGACAGGATGAAAAAGGGATTGCTGAGAATAACACTATTTAGCTAGAATACAGGGGAAGTGATGCTAAGCAGTTCGAGATACTGGAAAGGTGGGCTGGAGCCAAGTTGGCAAGGGATTTGAATGCAAAGGAAAGGAATTTATAGATTATTCAGTAAGAGGAAACTGCTGTAACTTCCTTTGCACCATCCTCAAAAGCTCATAGTGGAGTGCTAAGCATATGTGAGATGTTCAACAAATATTTACAGTTGAGTTCAATTGAACGGAATTGCACGGCATAAGGGAAAAGTGCCATAAGAACTGTATTCTGGCACTGTTTGTGGTTCTGCCAGAAAACTTTGCCTTTAACTGAACTGTATACCACCAACCATCACAGATCCTCACAGTTGAAAGGGACCTCAAGGGACATCCAGGTCAATCTCCACCTGAACCACGAGCCCTCATCTCCACCCTTCATGACAGCTTAGATCATGCAGTCTCTACTTGGAGACTTCTGGTAAAAATTAACTCACTACCTAGAAAAACAGCCCCTTGCACTGTCAGACAGTTCAAATTGTTGTGAAGTTCATTTCTTTTTAATTAAAATCTAATCAACAACTTCTACACATTGCTTCTAGTTCTGCCCCCAGGTCTAAACAGAAAGTCAGCAAGTCAGTACTACATGGACAAAACAAAGACAAAAAACAAACAAACAAAAAACATGGCCCTCAAGAAACCCATATTCTAATAGAGGAGATAACGTGCAAACAACTGAACTATAGCACGCAAGATAAGTACAACTTCCACAGCAGATAAACTCAGAGAGGAGACATTAGCATTTAGGAGGCCAAGAAATGTCTCTAGGGGAAAGTAGCATTTGAACTGAGTTTTGGAGAAAGCCAGGGAAACCAAAAAAGAGAGACAGAGAGACAGACAGACAGAGACAGAGAGACAGAGACTGAGAGAGAGACAGAGAGAGAGACAGAGAATGAGAGAGACAGAGACAGAGAGACAGAGAGAGAGTATTTCAAACATAGAGGATAGCCAATGAAAAGACAGGGATTCAGAAAATAAAACGCAGGATACAAGGAAATGCATGAAGTACTGTTATGTTAGATGATAGAATGTGTAGTATAAGAAGATTGCAGAAGTAGGAAGGGTCAGGGCAGCTAGGTGACACAGTGCTTAGAGCACCAGCCCTGGAGTCTGAAGGACCTGAATTCAAATCTGCCCCCAGATACTTGACACTTACTAGCTGTGTGACCTTGGGCAAGTCACTTAATCTCACATACCTCACCAGAAAAATGTAGGAAGGGCCCAGACTGTAAAAAGCTTTAAAAGACTAACAGAGAATTTCATATTTGATTCTGGAGGAGAGAGTCACTGTAGTTTATTGGGTAGGGAGGTAACATGGTTAGACCTGAATTTTAGGAAGATAACTTTAGCCCCTGAGCAGAGGATAGATTAGAGTGAAAAGAAAACCATTAGAGCTGCATAAATAAATCTGAGAATCATCTGCATAGAAATAATAAGTGAAAGAATATAGGAGGAGAAAAAAGAGGGTCAAAGGCAAATCCTTGGGGGATATCCATGGTTACTGGATATGATCTGGAGGAAGATCTGGCAAAAAAACCAAAGAATTGATAGACAAGTAGGAAGAGAACCTGGAAAGAACAGTGTCATGAAAACCTAAAGACAAGAAAGTATCCAGAAGAGGATGACTGCCTGTGTCAAAGGCTATGGAGAGGTAAAGATGATAAGAAATTGAGAAGTGACCATTTGCTTCGGCAGTTGTAAGATTATTGGTAACTTTGGAAAGCAGGTTCGGATGAATGATAAGGTAAGAAGCTGGACAACAGAGAGTTCCAGGGAGTACCCAGCAGGCATCTTGTTTTGTGGAGCAGAAACCAGGCAGGGAAGCAGATGAGAATGCAATAAAGTGAACTCCAGTTCCTACTGTCTATAAAGGAAGACATTGCAAGGAGTTTAGTACTCTGCTCTCCAAACAGAAGAAAGAAGAGACTGAGAAAAGTGATGGCACTTAAGGCTTGAGTTAACAACATGGTGGGGAGTTTAGAAGGTACAACTGGGAGTGCTGAGCCTGGGGTCAAGAAGACCTGACTTCAAATTCAGTCTCAGACACTTACTATTTGTTTGACCCTGGGCAAGTAACTTAACCCCATTTGCCTCAGTTTTCTCACCTATAAAATGAACTGGAGAAGGAAATGGCAAAACACTCCAACATCTTTGCCAAGAAGTGATGAACTTATCCTGGAGGGGCATCTTATTAATGGAGTTGAAACAAGGCAGAGAAACAAGGCCAAGCGGAGACTAGGAAGACTACTTTGAATACTTTGATTCCTTTGCTGGATGACTTCAAATTTATCCTCTATAACTTGCTTTTATGTGGTAATTTGCATCTTTTCCATCCCATTAGACTGTGAGCTCCTTGGGAAGAGGGATTGACTTTTACCTTTCTATGTATCCCTATCACTTAGCACAATGCCTGACACATAAAACACTTATTTACTGCTAGTACTATTTCAGTTCATTTTGTCTTAAATCAAATGAATGAGGTTATATGTATCCCTATTTAAATTTAACCTTGTTGTCTTCAAATCCTGACTCTTTCATTTACTATCTATGTGATCTGGACAAGTTATTTGCCTATTTTGTCCACAGTTGTTTTATTTGGAAAAAAAAATAAGACATTATATTACATGGCTTCCAAGGACTTTTACAAATCTATGATACTACTTTGTGACCTCTCCATGGTATCTGGTTGAGTAGACACTTATCCAGGCAGCTATTTTCTCCATCCCCCTTTTTGCTTGTGGGTAAAGGAAGTTTCTCAGAGAAGAGCTCCTTACACTGAAAAAACCATGAGTCCAAAAATAAAAACAAAACCTTCAGCACAATTTTAGCTTATTTTATGATACTTTCAATTCATGAAACTATCTTAATAGAAATGAAGAGGCTACAATCTACATCAGTGAAGGGAATAGTACCCACTCTGATGAAATCAGAAACACTTGAAATATGATACTTCAATCACTGGCAACTTTTTTATATAAAAAATCCTATAGAAAAATTCAAAGGTCAATTTTCATTTTTAAAAAAACACTAAGCAAAACGTTTTGGAATGCTCCATATCACAGTCAAATTAATCTATGCCTCCCCAAATTATCACAAATGAAAAGCAGCAAAATGTCCCCATATACTGAATCCTCACTGTCAAAGTTGTCATAAGGATCCACCATTTCAATTGAACAAAACAAGCATTTGTTAATTGCCCATGCTGCACAAGGCATTGTGCTAGGCACTAGAAATACCAAAAAAAAAAACTTGAAAAAAAATTCCTTGCATCAAGGAAATGGCATCCTGCCACAGATAAAGTGGTCCATGTTTGAAATCACAAAGTGCTTCTAATACTTGGATGGGGTTCAATGTGAACCAACATTACATTGAATATCTTGTCAAAGTGGACCACGTGTGATCAGGTATCAATAAATTACGTTTTGCCATTTAACAGTTTCTTTTTGTCATTTGAACTCTGAAAGTTTGTCAAGCATTATTGAGTGGGCACAAACCTTAAACCTGAACACCATTAGACTACTAGATTTTAATTATAATAGCAAATTTTAGGAATCAAAAATTCTTACTCTGTAGAATTTTCACAGTAACGTTTCGGGAAGAATGCAGTGTGGCCACAGAACTCTGGAAAGCATTTGCTAAACAAAACATTTGTTCGAGCCAAGTGGACTTAGCAGTCCAAAAGTGGTGATGCTTTATAAATGTTTTCATTTGAAAATATTTGCTCTACCAACAGACACTTCTAAAATGTGTTTTTGTTGTGGTGGCTGAAGAAAACATTTGTTTTAAAAAGCACTAGGACAGCAAGTGTTTTACAAACATTTTCAGCTCTTACTTGTCACCAAAAGTGATGCTTCAGCTGTTAAGATGCTTCCAATAACTTCAAAATATTTCTTTGACAAATATCATGCATGGAATTTAGAGATTTCAAATTGATAAAATCCGTGTACTCTTAAAATGTTTTATTTGCTAGTGTGGGTATCAAAACTTCTCTAAAAGCATGGCTTTGTCTTAGGGAGGACAGAGAGAAGGGAATGAAGAGAGGATAGAATTTGGAACTCGAAAAAACATGTTAAAATCATTTTAACATGTAATAGAGGTAAAATAATGTTATTTTAAAATAATAAAAATTAAAAATAAAAACATAGTTTCATACTAAATGTAATAATTTGATAACATTTTTTAAAAGAATTGTGGAGACTGGTGACCATCAGATCGAGGCTGAACAATCACTTGCCAAGCATGTTCTAAGAAGTAGGTGAAAAGAGAAGGTTCTTCTTTAGACATGATTGGACTAGAGCGTAGGATTTGGAATTAGGAGACTTGAGTTCAAATCTCATCTCTAGTATTTATGAACTATGTGAGAAGGATCAAGTAAATAAAACTTTGAGGGCTCCAGGTGCTTCCTCTGGAAAATGGAGGTACTAATACTGATAGTAGCTCTCTCATTATGTTTTTGAGAGGACCAAACTAGATAATGTATGAATTATGAACCTTAAAGCACTGTTAAATGTCAACTATTGGTTAGAGGACCTTGGAGAGGTCCACCTCTTCCATCTCTGACATGCTATGATTCTATGAAATCTAGAAATAATAACATTTCCATGGGGCAAGCTAAAAAAAAAAACAAGAACAATTAAGTCAACTGAAACTTAAAAGAAAAGAAAAAATATCACTTTCTTATCCCTCTTTACTTCCCTGTTGTTATTCAGTCATGTCTGACTCTTCACGACCCCATGGACCATATGGTCCGTGGGGAATTTTCTTGGCAAAGATGCTGGAATGGTTTGTCATTTCCTTCTTCAGTAGATAAAGACAGATAGAGTGAAATGACTTGTCTGAGGCCAGATTTTGAACTCTTGTCTTCCTGACTCCAGGACTACTACTGTATCTGCTAAGTCATCTAGCTGCCCCCATATCCATGTAGCTTCTAACAAAGTACAGCCCAGGTGTGACCTCCTGCTCGAGACTGTTTGTGATCCATCTGGTTGTTAGTGCCCTCTCTTGGATATATATTTTATTTATCTTTGTACATGCTGTACTCCACCCCCACTAGACTGTTGGCTCAAGGGCAGGGACTATTTTGTTTTTATCTTTTTTATCCCAAACATCTATACATGAGCAAGTCACTTGTTGGGTAGTTTCAGTCTTTTCTGACTCTTTGTGACCCTATTCAGGGTTTTCTTGATGAAGATACTAGAGCAGTTTGCCATTTCCTTCTCCTGCTTATTTCACAGATGAGGAACAGAGGGCAACAGGGTTAAGTGACTTGCCCAGGGTCACACAGCTTGTGGGTGTCTGAAACCAGATTTGGAATCAGAAAGATAAATCTTCCTGACTCCCAGCCCAACATTCTATCCATTGTACCACCTAGCTGCCCAACTACAACAGCAAAATAGAAGAGATAAGTGTGTTTGTATTATGTCAGTAATCACTTAGGCTCAGCAAAAAGTGACCTCACCAGGGTCACACAGCTAACAATATCAGAGATAGAATTTGAATCAAGTTTTCCTAACTCTTCTGTTTCATCCTTCTTGCACTAATATTAGTATAAATATTATTATCCCCATTTTATAGATTTCTGGGCGTGATTCCTTATGTGTAAAAATGATGAGGTTGTAGTACCTTCCAGCTTTAAAATTCTATGATCAGTAATTCTCCATTTTCTCTCTGTTATCTTTGCCTGAAAAAAAAGTTTACTTACCAAGCTCAAGCTGGTTTAATTAGGGGATGAAAATTAATCCAAGTTTATGAAAAGTGCTCAGGAGGAGTTAATCCATCTTTTCGGAGCTAGCTATATACCCACTATCATTTTTAAGTAATGAAAATATTGATCATCTTAATAATTTCTTCCAAAATTATAAAAATGTTATGATTCAGAACCAAAAACTGATTTTAAGTGTTCATACTGGACTTCTGAAGATTCCATTCATGGCTCTAAAGTTTCAACAGTTCTGATAGCATGGACACATAATAATAGAGGTAGAGGCTGTACTGTCAAGTACCCATCACTAATTTTAGAGACCTAGATTTCCTACAGTGAGCATTTAAAGGCCCTCTAAGATTTGGAGACATTCTGTGACATCCTATTTCTCTTGAAAGAAAAGGTACAAAGAGGAAAGACACATTAACCACAGAAAATAATGTGCTGGGAAGAATACAAATAGTTACTTAACCAGGGGTGGAAGGCTCCAAGGAAGCACCTTAAAGAAAATGTTTACATTCATTTTTTAAAAAGGATTGACTGAACAATGCATTGAAAATAAAGACTTCCACAAATTGTTGATGTTCCCAGCTGGAGAGTGGAGATAGAAGGCAAACCAATTTATCACCAACTGGTTTTATAAAGTTATTGGTCCAGCTCCTAAGAGAAAAAATTCAAAACTGTCCCGGAAAGAGATATAAAGAGCTTCTCCAAAGAGTGAGAAAATGTGTATCTGTAGGTATATCTCTCTCTTCTGATTATTGGAATAGTGGAAGGTCTTTCTCATGTACACACAAACAACAATAAAAGTGGAAATAAGCTCAAAGGACTTCCTTCTTCTTGCACATCTAACCAAAGATGACGTAATGTATTAATTCACCAGTGTTCGTAGGTGCGGTACATGGAGCCAGAGCTGCCAAAACATTAAAGAAAAAACTCCTACCCAAGAGATTTCTCTACTGAAGATGAAAATGGAGAAAGACTGGTGTTTTCAAAAAAAAAAAGCCACAAGTAGAGACTCAGGCCTTCCTCTCCTTAGCCATCAATATTTTTTTTAAAAAAATAGGTTTATAGCTCAAATAGTCCTGTTTCCTTGTCACCTACCTGAAATCAAGCTTGGCTCCTCCCTTTGATGTCTCACCATGTGACCCAACAAGTCTTTATTTACTGATCCACTTCTATAAGTAAGATATTAGCATCTATTAATGCTATGGAAATACCCAAAAGTTTCCTGCCCTCAAGATGCTAATATTTGGAGAGATATGATATGTACCAATAAAGATCTCATTAACAATAACAAAAGACTGGCATATGTATGCATGTATATATACATAGATATGTGAATACATACATGTATAGGTATATAGACATATACCCAATATGTATGTATATAAACATTCATAATCTATTTCTTTAAAGAATTTGAAGGGAAATTCAAAATTTACAATATAAAAGTGTATAATTTTAAGTTAAAATGAATGAAAAATTGATATAGTCAATTATTTAGGATTAGACAGGTAAAGACATATGCTGAATTAAGCTTTGAATTTCCTGTCAAGTAAAGTAACAGGGATTATAAAGTTTCTTTAAAGACACCTCTGGAATCTCAAACTGAATTCCAAGAAGGAATTTATCTCACTGGTCAAGGACTTTGTGGAACCATAGCAAACACACTATTAAATATGGCTTTGGAAAAGATGGAAATGTTAAGATGGACATTCCTTTTGTTGAGTCACATACTCCTGAAAGGTGGGGCTGTACCATTAACTAAATTCTGGGAAGGTATTTCTGCAGGGTTCTAAGATCCTAGTGAAAGACAGGGTTGTTTAGTAGATAAAATAGTGGGGTGGGGAAGGAGGGGAGAAAATTTGAAACTCAAGGGATTGTGGAACTGAATCTTGTAAACTAAAAGTAAATAAACAAATCAATTTTAAAAAAATAAAATAAAATACTGTGCACTTGGAGTTAGGAAGATGTAGGTTTGAATTCCTCCTCAGATGCTTATTAGCTCTCTGAGACTCAGTCTTCTCATATATAAAATGGGGAGAATAAAATATATACTCTTTCCAGTACACAGAATGCTGAACTTTGAGTCAGGAACAACTCAAAAGCCAATTAACATTTGCTAAACACTGTGTGCTACACCACACTGAGCACTGAGGATGCCAATATGAAAAAGAAAGACAATCCCTTCCCTGAAGCAACTTTCTATCCATGAGGGAAGACAACACACAGAAGAATGCTGAAAAGCAGGAGGGTATGGTGTCTAGTTCTGGGGAATGGTGAAGAAGTTGAAGAAGTCCAAATGAGAGCTGCTGGAGAAATCAAAGAATTTCAAAATGAATATAGCCAGGTGGTAAATGAAGAAATGTGTGAGGAGATGTCTGCCCTGTCCTCACTCCTTAGATGGAGGAGTTTATGGCTCTACTTTCCAGTAAGAGGGATAAAGGGTACTAATGAGGAGTGAGTAACAAAGCTAACTGGATCTTACAAAATGATAAGGTTTTCCATTGACTGGGATCATGGTGAGAGAAACCAAAGAAATCCAAAGTGAGTGCTGTTACAGAAGTAAAAATTTTTTAGAAGGTTCAAAATGAGTCCTACTGGATGGAAAATGAGGAGATGTTTGAAGAACTGAGCTCAAATATTATCATTATCACTAGCTATGTGACCCTGGTAAGGTCTCTTTTTTTGAGTCTCAGCACCCCCAACTTTAAAATGGGGGTTATCGTTGTACTCTTTTCATAAATCTGTTATGAGGATCAAATGAGATATGCAGGTAATGTGCTTTACAGAGCTTAAAGTGCCATAAAAAATGTCAACTATTATTATTAGGTACATTACTTTCTGTTGGTCTAACAATATAGGAATAGTGCTTAGAAAACCTAGAGGAATGAAAATTTAACAAGTCCATCTGGTTTCCTTCTATCTCTCAAAAACAGATGTCTCCAAGCCAACCTTTGGCAAGTGCTGGATCAAAGTCAATTCATGATTGTATTCTCTGATGAGTGCCTCTAAGTGCTGATACTCTGTGTTGTTGATTAAAGAGGAATCAATATGCTTCAGATACCAGACATATGGGAGGTATAGTGGGTATTTTGTTGTGAAAGTTTAGGGACCTGACTTGTATTCTCATCCAGATGGAAGGCCAGCCCACTTCTGCATTGAGATGGGCCATAGGATTCCCTGCAGATAGAGTCACAGTTTCCTTTTTAAGAATGTTCTGAAGCAATGCAAGTGCTTAGACAAGTATTCAATTGAGACTCCACATTTCTGCACTTGGGACAGATGATTTTAGCCTGAAAATAATCTTTACACCAGGATTTACTAATCAATTGCCTTTTATCATGAAATAACCTCAATAAGAAACCAGTAGCATTTCTGATTTGGAGTGGGATTGAATTTTGTGTAGGCCTCCTATGGTGTTGACTACAAAATGCACCAGCAAGCAATTGAGTGAACTAACCTACTGGTCAGTCTTGCTTCATACTGTTCTTTTAAATATTGAAAAAAGTCTGTTAAATATAACAATTTTAGTTTCAGTAACAACTGATGCTCTGAAATGCCTTCTGGAAATAATTAGCCAGCAGTTTTGGATGTTTCTTAGGTCCACTCCTCGTTTAAGATAACAAAACCATGACATCACCACAAAGTAGGATGTTTATTTCCCATTTGTTCTTGCTAGAGGACATGTAACCAATTCATCCCATAATGTGGCAAGTTATTTTAACATAGCATAAGCTTCAAGAGAAGAGGTGAATTAGGGAAGATTCCTATTCTACAGCTAATAATTTCACCTGTCAAATGGTTCATTTTGCCGATTGTGATTTTTACACTCAGATTATGATATAGTCTTGAAAGAAATATTAATCTATTCCAAGATTATACAGTATGTTTTGTCTATGGGATCAAAGGTAGATAAGATAAGATAAGATAAGATAAGAAAGAGGTTATAAGCCCCATATGACAAGGATAATGGTGGTCTCCTCAATAATCATGGGAAATTTGGAGAGAAGAATTTAAGAAGGAAGACAAAGTTTCACATTCACTGAGTTTAAGAGGAAATTCATGTTTAATAAAATGAATCTATCCAAGACAGATGGAATGGTCTATAAGCTTTTTTAGTACTTGTTTAACCATTAGTAACCCAGGCCTAGCTTGGCTTCTAAGCTGGGACTCTGTTTTGATCCTTTTATTCTTCTATAAGTTGAGAGCTCACATCCTAATCCTTGTTACTCTACAAGAGAGAAGACCCCAGAGAGCACATCAGTCAGACCCAGGACTTACCCACAAAGTCACTCAGAGTAAAGAAACCCACTTGATATTTCCCCTCCCCTGATCAAAGGACAATAGAGCTTTTTAAATGGCTTAACATCAACCTAAAAAAAATTATTCAATGAAGTGGCACAATGGGTGTACTAAAATTGGAATCAGGAAGACTTGAATTCAAATACTACCTCAGACATTTTATTAGCTGTGAGATCCCAGGCAAATCAATTAATCTATCTCAGCCAGCTTTCTCATTTGTAAAACAGTACTAAGCACAGATCTTACAGGGTTGTTATGAGACCATAACGAGGTAATACATGTAAAACACTTTCTAAAGCTGGAAGTGCATTGTAAATTAGTTATTATTATTATTATTATTATTATTATTATTCACTCCTAAAGATAACAAAAGCTACTCTCAGGAGAAGCACTCAGGAAGAGAATGGCTGCTCCATTGTGAGATACTAAGACTCTCTGAAATTCTAGTGGGGTGGGGGGAAGCATCGAGTTTCTAATAGGTCATAGAATCTAAAATGATTCTCTATATATTCTACACTCCATTTAAAGGAAACACAATTACAAAATTGAGCTAAATAGTTGAAATAATAAGCAAGAATGATTTTTTCAAAGTAAAAGGGACTAGTGTAAATGGAAGGGGAAAAACCTTCTTGGTGCCCTGGGTAACTGAGAAAGCAAATCTAAGATGCTCTACTGGGAAACACTTTGGTAGAAGGCTGGCAGTGGAAGAGAACATGTTGGACAGCTACTAGGAAAAAAAGGAGCCCTGGGGGTCTTGCTTCAGCCTAGGACTACTAGGTTTTATACATTACTGGGAAGGAGCAAGCTAGAATCAGTGAAGCAAGACTCATTTGGTCCCACAGCTAAGTCAATCAGGTGCAAACCCAAAGCAAACAGTCCTCCTACTCCAGAACTCTGAGACAACACAGGAGATAGGGAATTGACCTATTGAATAAATAGCACTGATACAACAAACTCCCAGAAGAGTAAATTACTTCTAATCAATAAAGGTTAGCACTTTCCATCCAACTTATAGTATTAGAATTAACTGGGGAACCGAGAATTTAGATGTGACTATCCTAGAGTCACACAAGTATGTGTCATTGAACTCAAGTGTTCCAGACTTAGAGTACATTATCTGCTGCACAATGAATATCAGGGACAGCAGAGATCATCCCATGCTGTGTTCATTGTCTATTTATCACAATTATAAAAGGAAACTTTTAAAATAATCATTGTTATAATCTCCAAAGGGTTAAATAGTCTATATTGCCTGAGCTGGATAAGTAGGCATATAAAAGAATTAACTTGGATTCAGATAATGTCTTTTTGGAAGAGACATTGGTCGCTGTCTTTATCCATTACCTGAATGGGATCAGAAGATAGAAAGATAGGAATCATTGCTGATTGGCATGGGAGCTCTGATCTGCTCCATTTCCAACCCAAGCAGTTCACCTATCTTTGGGCAGTATCACAGAAGTCAGCTCTTGCAGACTCACTATGTTGGTGCCAGACTTAGTGTGGCCAACTAACATTTGAAATTCTAGAGCTGGAGGGTACAAACAGAGACCCATCTGAAATCACCCAAAGTTTCTATCTAAGCAACTTTAAAATAACACTTCAAATCAAATTTTGGAGCAGCAGAGCCAACACAAGGTCAACCGCTCAGAAAGAGATTACAGGGGATTCTTTACTGGAACTGGGTGCACTTGGCACTGATTAATAACTCGAATAATCCATAAGCAGTTTTGAGTATCAGGTTCAAGGAGGAGATGAGCACTTATGATTGGTCACAGGGCAACAGGAATCCTGGTTACAATTGCAGGGTGAAGAAGAGGAGAACTACTAGTTGCTGCTGCAGGGAAGCAAGAGCCCTTCTTGGGTAAAGATCAGAAGGCAGACCAGCTGAGAAGTGACCACACCTGTCCAAGGATAACACCGCCTTGGAAGCACTGAAAATTTGCAGAATTCAAATTGAAAACTATTAGAAATATTGTACCCAAATTCTGGAGAGATCAGGTCAAGGAGAAAATATTATAAGCAGCCAGAAAGAAACAATTCAAATATCATGATGCCATAGTCAGGATCGCATAAGACTTAACAGCTTCCATATTATACTAAAGGGCAGAAGGCTTGGAAGATGATATTCATGAGGGCATAGAAGCTAGGATTACAACCAAGAATAACCTACCCAAGAAAACTTGAATATAATCCTTTGCAGGGGGTAGGGCGGAACTGATATTTCATGAAATAGAGGATTTTGAAACATTGCTGATGAAAAGGTCAGATCAGAATAGGAAATCTGAAATTCAAACAGAAGACTCAAGAGAAGGATAAAAAGGTAAAAATGAAAGAGTAATCATAAGGTACTAGAGTTAAACTCTTTATATTCCTTTATGGAAAAATGATACATGTAACTCCTAAGAACTCCATCATTATTAAGGAAGTTAGAAGACGCTACATAGACAGAAGCTACATAGACAGAAGTGTGAGTTGACTGTATTGGGATAATTAAAAAAAAAAAAAAGGAAAAACAATGGAGAAGGAGGGAAATGTATACTTAATGATCACAACTGTGAATGGGAATGGGGCAAGCTAAGCCATAGAACAGAAGTGGATAGCAGAGTAGATTGGAAAACAAGATCCAACAGTATATTGTATACAAGAGAAGACAAACACAGAGTTGAAATGAAGAAATGGAGCAAAGTCTATTATGCTTCATCTGAAGGGAAGAAGGCAGGGATGGCAATAATAATCTCAGACAAGCAAAAGCAAAATTAGACCTAATTAAAAGAGATAATCAATGAAATTATATTTTTTCTAAAAAATACCATAGACAATGAAGTAATACCAAAAAAATTAGCAAATTACTCTGATAAAGGACTTATTTCTCAAATATTTAAAGAATTAAATCAAATTTATAAGACAAGTCATTTCCCAATTGATAAATGGTTAAAGTATATGAACAGCAGTTTTCAGATGAAGAAATCAAAGCTGCCTATAGCCACATAAAAATGCTCTAAATCACTATTGATTAGTGATTTAAATTATATAAAACACCTCCCATGTACCACCTTGCACCTATCAGAAATGATGAATGCTAGAACGCATGAGGGAAAATAGGTACGTTAATGAACTGCTGGTGGAGTTGTGAACTGGTCCAAGCATTTTGGAGAGCAATTTGGAACTATGCCCAAAGAGATTTAAAATTGTACATATCCTTTCATCCAGCACTAATACTACTAGGTCTATACCCCAAAGAGATCAAAGGATAAGGAAAAGGACCTATGTATACAAACATATTTATAGCAACTCTTTTTGTAGTGGCAAATAATTAGAAATTGAAGGGAATTCCATCAACTGAGGCATGACTGAACAACTGGTGATATATGATTGTGATGGAATGCTGTTTTGCCATGAGAAATTAAGAGGGAGATGGTTTTTAAAAAAGCATAGCAATGGGGCAGCTATCTAGTGCAGTGTATAGAGCACTGTCACTGGAGTCAGGAGGACCTGAGTTCAAATCTTGTCTCAGACAGTTAACACTTACTACCTGTGTGACCTTGGGCAAATCACATAAGCCCAATTGCCCTGCTTCACCCCCCTCCAAAAAAAAAACATAGCAAGACCTCTATGAACAGATGTAAAATAAAGTAAAAGCAAGGAGATACAGTACAGCATGCAATACTGTATACTGTATACTCTGTACTGTGTACAGTAATAGAAATGTTGCAGTTATGATCAACTGTGAAATACTTAGCCACTCTGATCTATACACTGATCCAAGACAATTCCAAAGAACTGAGGATGAAAAAAAAATGCCATTCACCTACAGAACAAGAACTGATGAGCTCTTGAGTATAAATTGAAGTATAATTTTCCCACTTTTTTTTTGCAATAAGGGTAATATGGAAATACGTTTTGAATGATTTCACATGTATAATTGATATCATAGTGTTTGCTTTCTCAGGTGGTGGGGAAGGGGTGAGAGGGGAGGAAAGAATATGGAACTCAAAATTTAAAAAGAAAATAATATTTAAATAAATGTTCTTTTTTAAAAAGAGGTTCTTCGGCTGAGCCAAGATGGTGGCATAGGAGCAGCAAGGTACAGCAGCTCCCACACAGCCACCTCAAATACCCATAAAATATGACTCTAAACAAATTTTAGGGTTTTAAAACTCACACAAATACACCTCCCGCTGAAGGCAGCTTGGCAGGAAGAGATCATCTCAGCACTGGGAGCCAAAACCAGCTCAGCCTGAAACCACGGCGTGGCCCCAGGGGCAGCAAAGACAAGCTGCAGCTAGAGCTTCAGGAGAGTGGAGCAGCAGCTGTGACAGTTTCCAGAATTATCAAGCCGTAAGAAAAAAGCCCTAAGTAAAAGGTCAGTGGAACTCAGCTAAACTTGGGGGAGAAAAGCGGGTCCAGCCAAATTGCCTCCAGGGCAAGGAAGCGGCACAAGCAGAGGCCTTGCAGCCACTTCCACATAGCTGCTTCAGAGCTCTCGGCCTGCAGACTGCAGGGGGGCCAAGCAATCATTCAGAGGCTAAGTGCTTTTGCATTGAGCAGCCTGGATCCAGATCGTAGTCTTGGGCAGTGGTCCTGGGGTGTGTTTTCAGTAAGCCAAAGCTGGTGGGGGCTGCAAAAAAATGACAACCCCCAATAGCTCTGGCAGCTGGGAAAACCCCAGCAATTTGGGACAGAGCTTTCCCTTCTGGAAGCAGAATTCCACAGAGCCAAAAAATCATTGACTGGCCATCATGAGCAGGCAAAGGATGCAAAGTAAGAACAGCAGCCAAACTCTAGATTCCTTCTTTGGGGACAAGAAGAATCAAAGCATGGAATGGGAGGAAGACAACACAGTCAGAACTCCTGCACCAAAAGCTTCCAAGAAACATGAAGACTGCCTAAAAGCCATAGATCAGCTTAAGAAGGATTTTGAAAACCAAATGAGAGAAGTGGAGGAAAAATTGGGAAGAGAAATAAGAACGATGCAAGAAAATCATGAAAAAAGAGTCAACAACCTGACTGAAGAAAATAACACCTTAAAAAACAGACTAACTCAAATGGCCAAAGAGGCTCAGAAAGCCAGCGAGGAGAAGAACGCCTTAAAAAGTCAAATTTGCCAGATGGAAAAAGAATCTCAAAACCTTTCTGAAGAGAATCATTCCTTCAGAATAAGAGT
>CM053583.1:223634518-223649124 GCA_028627135.1 Pseudochirops cupreus
AAACCATAAAGATACTGTGAAACTGAGGAGTACAATCAAAACTTATTATGCTTCAGGTGATTCCAAAAAAGCAAGAGTTACAATCATAATTTCATATGGAGTAGTAATTGAAAGAGAAATTATCAAAAAAAGGCAAATATGAAAATTAAATTATATTTAAAGACATTAAACATTATCATATTAAATATGTATACACCCAGTAATACATCTATTTCATTTAAATAAAAAGCTAACTCAATTATTTTGAACCTAGAAAGTAAAACTATTGTATTTGTAGATTTTCATATTCTTCTTTCAGAATTTGAAAAACATAACCCAAAGGCAAACAGAAAAGAAATTATAGAATCAAACATATTATTCATGAACTAGATTTGAAGAACCTATGGTTTTTTGATGAGCATAGCAAAGAATATGTGTGCACATAGATATAGATAAAGAAATGCTAAATCTTCATCATCAACATGTTTGATTTTCATGACTTCAAGTATTCAGATGATTTTATATTTTCTTTCCTGTTGGCAACCACACATGTGTAGCTATGCACCGTAGATAAAAAGAAGGAGAGGCATGATGCCTACTAGTCACTTCACTGGTCTTATTCATCCTACCACTGTAAAGAGCTTCCTGTAAATTTGTTGCATATCTTTGTTGGCTTTAAAATTCAAGCTTCATGTTGCAATTATGCCCCTAACATGTAGCGCAGGTCCATTGGACTGTAAGCCCAAGCCTTCAAAGTAAGTGACGTGGCTTAGTG
The DNA here is from genome assembly GCA_028627135.1 of Pseudochirops cupreus. Lineage (NCBI taxonomy): Eukaryota > Metazoa > Chordata > Mammalia > Diprotodontia > Pseudocheiridae > Pseudochirops > Pseudochirops cupreus. The sequence goes on from CM053583.1 coordinate 223,635,273, forward strand.
AGAAAATAAAGGTGTTAGAAAAACTTCACGCTGGAATGTCTGCAGCTGCAGTCTGCCTGGAGACACCAAAGGATCTCAAATGGCATGCAAAGCAGACATTGCTGACAGATTATTTCAAGTTGGTGTGTCCTTCAATTCCCAATGTCATCCACCAACCATGAAGGACAGTGTTGGAGGTGATATCAAGACCTCTCTGAGATCAAGGCTGCAGCAACTAAAGACCCAGCAACCTCTCCCTTGGTTTTCAGAGGGCAGCCAAGTTAGAGAGGTTTACAGCAGTGTATACACCATATAATACCCTTATACCACCATTTGACACAATGGAAGGTTAGATCCAGGTTTAAGAATGTTTTAGTTTCAAGAATTTTATTTATTGTACAGTATTTATGGTACTACAGATTCCATGTGTTACGAAAAGTGAATATTGTCTGAAAATCAATGTTTCTTTTAGTTTTTGTTTTTTTCGAGATGTTAGCACAAAAGGTCATTCTAGGGAAGCATTAGTGAGAAAAAATGTTTTTTGTGTTGCCAATTTTGTATACTGCATCTTATAAGTTATTTTATGCTTACAGTGTTGGGGAAAGTGCATATTATCAGAATTAATATTTTGTTATAAAGAACTGTATGCAGAAAAGCGTATTTTCACCAATGTCTAGTGAAAGGTTGCAGTTTTTGGTGGTCACAAGAACTTAACCCCCTAACATAAGATCAATGTATTGACATTCCCATTTTTACTTTGGGGCCATTTTCTAGGAACATTATACCCCACAAAAGTTGAGGATTGATTGTATGGGGGGGGGTGCATGTGTGTGTTCATATGTGCATGTGCATGGGTATGTGTGTAGTATATTCAGTACCATGTAGTACAATCATCACAAAGTAACAAATAAGAAGAAATAGATATTCTATCTGAACAGAGATTCTTTGACTGTAAAAACACTTTTGACCATTTTTTCCACTGTACCACGGTGGACCCCATCGTGAAGGTCAATGAACAGATTCCTAAAGGAACAATGCAAACAATGAACAATTAATTATACGGAACAAGTACTCCACATCACTAACAGAAGCACAGACTGAAACAACTCAGAAGTTTCACCTCATGCAAATAAAACTGACAAAGATAATCTAACAAAAGTAATCAACATGGCAGTGGCTGTAGGAAGCCAGGCATACTAATATCTTGTTAGTGAAGCTATGAGATGGTCCAACAGTTCTAGAAAACAATTTAGAATTATGCAAGAAAAATCACTAAGCTGTGCATACCTTTGACACAGCAATCTTACCAGTAGGCATATATCCCAGTCAGGTCAATGACAGAAAGATAGACCGCATATGTACAAAAATATTCATACCAAAACTTTTATTGTAGCAGAACTAGAGAAATAAAGTCTGTACCCATCAGTTGAGGACTGATTGAACAAATTATTATATATTAATATAATGGGATATTATGGCATAAGGAAATGACAAGTAAGATAAATTCAAAGAAACATGGAAAGACTTGTCTGAATTGATGCAGAACAAGGAGACTAACACCATGAGAATAACATGAACAACATCTAAAACAATGTAAATGAGGACAATAATATAAGAAAATGAAATTCATACAAAATGCAATGACCGATGTTAGCTTTAGATAACCAGAACAAGAATACATTCCCTTCCTTTCTTCTGAGAGTTGATGAAAAAGGTTATATACTGTCTTAGTTGTAGTCACTGTATTAATATCACTTTGCTTAAATATTTTTATTTAATTTTTGTATTTATAAGCATTGTGCCAGGTTAGAGGGGGAGAATGGGAAGTGAGGCTGCATTTTTTTTAATGAATAAATAAAATGTCTTTAAAAGCAATTACTCTCTCGACTCAGACACTTGACACCTACTAGCTGTGTGACCTTGGACAAGTCAATTAATCTCAATTATCTCATCTTCCCCCCTCCAAAAAAAAATAACAACAAACAATTGAACTTACACAACCTCCCTCACACCTGTGCTCTTATCTTCATTCTCATTGCTTATCCCCTAGTTCAGATCCTTAATATCTTCAGTCTGGACTATGGTAACAGTCTTCTAATTGGTCTCCCTGACTCCAGGCTTTCTTCTCCAATCCAACCTCTAGAAAGATGCCAAAATAACCCTCTTAAGAAACCAGTTTGACCTGATTATTCCCATATCCCAAAGTCATCAGCAGCTCCCTATTTCTGATCTTCATTCTGCTATCTCAGGCATATATTTTCTGATACAATTTCCTGATAGCAGTAAAAGTTGACTGATGAGTATGGAATAAGAGTAAAGAGAAGTTGATGGTCTTAAAGGCCATTTCATCTAAGTTATTTTAGAGGCTTGATATCTTGCACCAATATAAAATGTATCTTCCAAGCAAATGGAATATTTTCACCCATTGATGTCTTCTGCTTAGAAAGTATTAGGTAAACACTAATCCTGTCTTGTTTTTTCACTCTTCCTTTTCCATACTAGAAGAAGCACTCCTGCCTTATGGGAAGCGTTTATCATTACATTATCATTCCAATGTCAGGTGACTTTGCACAGCCCTCCCTCACTCAAACCCAATTCCATTGCATGTCATGGTGATGGAATCCTAATAAAGCTGCTCCCAGCCCCAATATGTTAACTTCATTATAGACCTAGCTCCACTGAACAGCAGGCACACTGTACCCACCTAGCTCCTCCATCCCCCACCCCCAGCCAGTGTCCTAACTTCTTCACATATGCCTCACTGCTCACTGGAACAAAAGGTGTGTCCCTGAACTCTTAGGTCCCACAGAAACAGCAGGTGTGTACATGTGATGGGAACCCAGCTACTGCCTCTAACTGGTCACTGTCCCAAAACCCATTCCTGTAGAAACAGGTGTGTTCTTGTATTTAATCACAATCACATCATCCATCTAGCCCAAGACAGGATCACAAGATCTAACTATCTACCTTGACCAGATGGGACCACAATAGCTAGCCAGTTGGAGGGTAAAATGACCAGAATGTTTAGCCACCAAACCATAGATGGGACCTCTCCTCCATTACTTAATCCCTTAACAAACCCCTCCTGCCTTTTTACTGTTTATGATTTGTTATGTAATTGCATCTTTACCTATAAAAATCCACCTTGCTTTCTCTGAAGTTGCTGTCCCTCTTGGAACTTAGCCTACTTCATGAGAGGCGTCAATCTCAATAAATGCCTATATTTGGATTAGAGGTGGTCTGACTTTGAATTCTGTGAAACAGTTCCACCACAACACATCATGAAACCTCAACACTGGCATCACCTCCCTGATGCCATGGTCCCCTTTGCAAACTAAAGACAAACAGCAACCTCTGTGGGTAGAAAAGAGCTGCCCACAGGGACCAAATTGGAACTGGCCAGTTGGGCAACATGTCTTCCTTCCTTCTTTCTTTCCTTCCTTCCTTCCTTCCTTCCTCTCTCTCTCCCTCCCTCTCTCCTTCCCTCTCTCCATCCCTCCCTCTCTCTCTCTCTCTCTCTCTCTCTCTGTTTGTCTTTCTCTCTCTCTTTCTTTCTTTCTTTCTTTTTTCTTTCCTCTGTCCACATAGAATAGCATGCCCTTACCTGCCGGTGCCTTGCCCAAATGTAAATTTTTAATCTCTGAAACTTTTTTCTTTTCTTTTTCTTAAAGACCAGCCTTAACCCCAAATTACTCTGGTTCTCGTTGTTTGGCCAATAATAAGCCCTAGGTCAAGCCCTACTTCATCATTGTTTAGGCCCTGATTGCCTCAGAATGAATGTAAATAGAAATTGTTTCTATTTTGGTCAGAAACACTGAGGATCTTCTGCTCCCCAGATCTTTTTGTTTAAAGAGGTCATTCTTTGCCTTGTTTCTTATTGAGCCTTGATCAATGAATAGGCATTACTTCAGTCAAACTGAAACCCGTTAAAGACCTTGGCTTGAAAACACCAAGTTCCCCACTGCACCAGCCATCTCTAGTTGTTCTGATCTATATCTGGACACTGTACCCAGATGGCTACAGAGGTGAAGGTAAGGCTGACTGCACCACCTTCCTTCATGTAAATCAAATTCACTTGCATGCCATGGCATCACCTGCCTGATGTCATGGTCCTCTTCAAGAAAGAAGGACAAATAGCAATCATTGCAATGTAATTTCACATTGTTTTCTATTTCCATGATTATAATTCAATTTAAATTAAAAGCAACAAGAAATCACCTTCCAATATTTGCTGACAAATAGCAAGACACTTTGATTTACAAATATTATGAAAAATTTGCCTTAGCAAAAGAGATTGGTTCTTCCTAACATTGTACTTTTCCTACCTTGAACACCTTTTGTCCCATGTTTTAGGGTCCATTTTTAGGGAATTTATAGTCTTCAATAAACTAAATTTTCTTCTTAAATGGATTTTGCCAGCCATTAATGGAAAAATTTTTGAACCTTCTACTATGCTTTAAATAGTGCCAATGAGCAAAATTATTAATCTGAGGTGGGAAGGGAAGGAAAAAGTAGAACTTGACCTGAGGTCCAAAATAATAGGCTAAGCAGCATACCTTGATTGAGACACAGAAGGAAGGGGAATAGGGAGTAGACCTGTTATTTCACTGGTATAGGAAGCTCTCAATGAGAAAAATCCCTCTACCAATGCATATTCATAATTCTCTGCAACTTACAGCTTTCCTTACTCAGTTAAACTATATCCATTAGCCAGAGGTGTCAGAAACAATAAGTAAGTCTAGCCCAAACCAGATTAAATTGTAAAATGAGGAAATATTTGATAACAAACATAAATATAAAATAAAACATAGATAACATATTTTTAAAAAGAAGTCAATATATAGCAGCAAGGATCCTTATTGATGAATTAGTGGCTCACATTCCTGTTTGAGTTTGATATCACTGGACCATGCCATTCTGGTTCTCCTAGACTTATCTATAACTAAATATGTAAAAGCATATAAAAATCTGTATTGCTTTTTTCTTCTCATTGACAATCAAAGAGATGGCAACTGGAGAGAAGGGAAAGTAGATGCAGGAATCTATACCACACCTTTTTCAGTTTGGGGACTTTATTGTGTAATTTACACCCATATTCTGCATCACAGTGTTAACTTGATAACAAGAATTCACTAAGGATTCTCCACATTCAAAAACAACCCACATGAACCATGGAACATAGCAAATAGAAAATATTAGACATTCATTTCAAGTATGAGTAGACAACCAGTGATTAGAATCTATGTTTTAGACTAAGTGATGGCAAACTGTAGCCCACAGGCCACCTGTGTTTATAAGGCCCATGAACAAGAATGGCTTTCGTATTTTTAAAATGAGTTTTTAAAAGAAAAAGGAAGAATAATATTTTGTGACACATAATATTTATATGAAATTCAAATTTCATTGTCCATAAATAAAGTTTCATTGGAACACATCCATGCTCATTCATGTACATATTGTCTGTGGCTGCTTTTGTGCTACAATGCCAAGTCAAGTAGTTGTGGCAAAGACCATATATGGCTCTCATTGCCTTGTACCACTGTTCAGAACCACTACAGATCACAATGACCCAGTAACATTTCTACATCATTTCAAGTACCACTTGTAACACCATATTAAATATGTATGCGTGTTTTATTATTATTACCAGTGTTTACTTATCATGTCAAAATAAGAAACAAAAAAAGTTTTATTACAATTCTTTGAGTTTAGGACTAAGATTGAAAAAAATTTTAACAGGAGGAACTGCCTTCAATCACTATTATTAAATACTAAAAGGTTTTGGAAATTAGCTTTTGCTCCAGACTTGACAATGCCTCTTAATGAAAACAACCTAAAATTATAAAGCAAAACAGTACTCATATGTGAAACATACTGAGGTAAAGTCAATTCATTGCCAACTGATGCTGTTAGAATCACAAGTAATATTAAGCTGCTTTTACTCTTTCTGGGCTGTCAAAAGTTAATAGAAGTGAGATCTCCATTCCCACACAAATTCACAGAGATACATTTTCCAACTACAGTTCCAAAAGCATTTTTTCAGACCTTGATGCAAGTACAAGGGAAATGTAGTCTTCAAGAATTCATTTGTGGTACCAAGAGGGTACCCCATATTTCTAAATTCATTTAATTATGCAAGTGAGGAGCTTCTACCAAAACTTTAATTGGAAATTACTAATCTGCTAAAAGACAAATGCCAAGAGAAGAATATGATAGAATTCTATAAATGCTTTCCAAGCAATGAATACACTCAATTAAAGTTATATACTCGTGCACTGATATCAGTATCTGAAGTACTTAGCTATGTGAAAAAAAAACATTTTCAGAGATGAAATACAGAAAATCTTACTGCAGATCAGCATTAACAGATGAACATTTGCTTTTGATTTTGATGATAGAGATCACTAAATTTTAACCTCAAATAAGGGAAATGCTATCTCTCCCCCAAAAAAGAGAATTCCATTTTTTTTGTGAGCAGACCAATATTACCCCCCAAAATGTACAGAATTTCATTATTATCATTATTATTATCTTTTGGATTTTATTAATAAAATTTCTGTAGAAATTTGCTTTCTGTCTTATTATTTAAGTCCCTACATAATATTCTCAATTTTGCCTCTCAGTCTACAACATCTAAAATATTTATTATTTGGCACTTGCCAAGGAAAACTTGCCAATGTTTGATTTAGAGTCTGTCGTACCTAAATCCTGATTCCAATTATAGTAAAGCCAAAGTAAAGGATACCTAACTTAAACTTGTGTAGGTCGCGAGACCCTTCATGGCTAGTCAGTCTTTCATTTTCTGTGTTAGACTGAACAGGGTTATAAATCTGGGAAAAAACACGGAGTTGATCTAGAATAAGCAAATTAAACTTTCTTTAATGACTCAGTACATAATATATCCAAGAACTAAGTCAGTGTTCTCCAACATCAACCAATAAAAGGAGTCTCAGATATACCAAACTAGGAGGATCTGAAATGTTTTGTATTTTTTTAGTGATTTCAGTCATGTCTGACTCTTCGTGACCCCATTTGATGCTTTGTTGGCAAAGATGCTGGAGTAGTTTGCCATTTCCTTCTTCAATTCATTTTACAAAGAAGGAAACTGAGGTAAACAGGATGATGTGACTTGCCCAGAGTCACACAGCTAGTATGTGACTAAGGCCAGATTCTAACTCAGAAAGATAAGTCTTCCTGACTCTAGGCACACCAGTCTATCCACTGTATGCAGTCTAACTTTCCAGTAAAAATCAGAAAGAACATAAATTATAAAGTGGTTATTCGCAGTCCTCTAAATCTAATAATGATGATAATGAGGATGAGGATGATAGCATTTATTTAACGCATAACACTTCACAAATATTATCTTGTTTGATCCTTACAGTACCCTTGGAAGGTAGGTGCTATTATTGTCCCCATTTTACAGATGAGCAAACTGAAAGGAACAAAAGTTAAGTAAGCAGAGCAGGCAAGTGTCTGAGGCTGAATTCTTATTCAAATCTTTCTGACTCCAACTCCATCTCTCTAACCACAGTGCTGAACTGAATGAAGTAATCTAGATATAATTTCACCAGTATACAAAATACAGTTATAATATTAGGGTGTATTTTTAAAATACTAATAATAATCAATATCTGCATAGCATAGAATTGTAAATCTAGATCTAAATAATGCCTCAGAGGTCAATTAATCCAGCACCTTTATTTTATAAATGAGGAAACAGAGGCCAAGCAATGTTAGATGATTTAATCAAGGTATCACAGACTGTAAAAATCACCAATGGCATTTACAGTAAAATGTGCTGATTCCCAAACCAGTTCTTTTTGCACTGTACCATGCTGTCTCTTTACAGACCTATAAGCACTTCTCATACATTATTTCAAGACAACTCTGCTAAGAAACGAACTTGATATTGACATTGATCGATATTCCCACTGATACTGATTGGTATTCCCATTTTACTGATGAAGATATTGAAGCATGGGGATTCAAAGTGGATCCCCAAACATTCAGACTCTTAGACCATTGCTCCATTCATCACATTATTTTGGCCTCTAGAATCTAGACACTGATTTTGTTTGTGCAGCATAAACTTTCAAGAGCTTTTTAGCAGCCACAGTACACTAACAACTCATTATTAAATATTCCCTTTTCTGTTACTACACACCCATTTTTCAGGGGAAAGTATAGGCAAATCTTGACATTCTAAATGATACCACTCCATGAGACTGAAGATAGTCCTAAGCATGTAGTGGGTACTCAATAAATCCTCATTGGTTGAATAATGCAAAATGCTATTAACCCAACCATAAAATTAAGTAGACCTCAGGGATCATAGGTAGAAGGATATTTACAATGTTAAAAGAAATTATATTGGGGAAGACTTTTATTAAAATCTGAAGATACAAGCCATTAACATTGTCTTTCAGGTGACAGAAGGTAGGCCAGTGATAGTTGTTATGTATCACTCTCATTGGTCCTCTTTGAAAATGAGACATTTGGGATATATGAAAATCTAATTACTTTTTAAAGAGGATTTTTAAAAACACTATCTACAAAACTCCTCCTATATGTTTCAAGACTTATTGGAAAGGACTAATTAAAGGCTGAGTTTTAAATTCTGTGTATATTTTTATAGTTTTAAAAACCACAAAACAACTTTGTCAGCTTTTGGAAATTATTCAACAATGGAACTCTTAAATTTTCAGATGACTTACAATACCACAAACTTATACATTATAACCTATAATCAGTTTTCATTATACCCTCTAAAGCAAAAGAAATAATAAATTTTAAAGTCTTGTGTCTTGTGTCTATATAGATACATTGTTACATAAAGTTTCAAAAAATAATACATCTAAAGGATTTTAATATTTTCATTATCAAATCATTTCTATTTGTTAATATTTGAAAAGTGTTATCTTTTGTTTTTACAATGCTCAAAAGAATAAATATATGACATCTAGCTCTTGAGCAAAGTAACACATTATTGAACACACAAAACTGTTCACCCATAACACCTACAAATATAAAAAAAGACCCATAATGTGTTTCCTGTGCATACCTGGCCTGTCATATCTTTATGATTACAGACAAGGTAAGGGGTAAAGGAAAATGTGCTAATTGTTGTAATTATTTAGAACTAAAGGCTCTGGGTACAGATTCAGATTTAAATTTATTTACTCAGCGGTGAAAAAGAAAATGATAATAAAAATATAGCCAAAAAAATGCCTGATTGCAGAGGCTTTGGAATTCTTGGCATTCCAGCTCTATCTGCTTGAGGCATATGAAATTCAAAAAAGATACAGACACAACTTGTTTCTTCACTATTTTATATTCAGTAATTTTTAATGAAGCCACTAAATTAGGCATAACTTAGTGAAGGTTTAATGTAGTTATGATGAATATATTTTACTTGATTAAAATGATAAACTCATGCAGCCTTAAATATTGTCTTAAAAGATTAACTACTGTCATTTACAAATCTGGGGGAAAGGTATTTCTAAGTGAATGACTATTCTGGAAGGAAAATTCTTTTTTGTTCAATCTATTTCCTTAATTTAATCAATCATGTTTCATGATTAATATTTAAAATGTCTTAAAGAGTACAGTGCCCAGCAGTAAAGAATAAACTTGTTTGGGCAAACAAAGACTCATTTGGAAGTAGGGATTCAGAAATTCATCCAGTTATTGTCATGAGTCAAAGAAAATCACTTTGGAGACTCACCTATCTCCTCTAGCTATATACTTTGATCTAATTAACTAGATAATTGCCAGATCCAGATTTCACTTGTGCTATAGGACAAAGAGCAATCTAAAGTAATTTTTTATGCTCATTCACCCACCAGATTTGTGATGGGCACAACCTGGATGATCTATGTCTACCACTATAGGGAGGAGGCAAGAACAATTTGTCTCAAGATGGAACAAAGTGAATTAATTTATTTTTGTTCTCATCTCCTCATTTTTCATAAAGTATTATCAATAACATTACTGGACAACAATACACTGGGAAGGCCTTTGAATTTCTTAGTTTTAATCCCTGAGAAAATTTGCCCACAGGAAAACTTTTCTTCATTTGTACTAGATTGGCATTATTAAAACTAAAAATTAGAGAATTTATACAACTTTCACCTAAGAATTCGAGTACTTTTCTTGAACCCAAGCATCAATCAATCACCTCCTTGAAACAGAAAAGTAATGTGTTCAGCTAATAACTAACATAGACAGTCAGTTTACTATCCTCTCCTAACACTCCTCATGAATGTAAAGCTCAATTAACGCAATCCTACTTTCTTCAATCAGTTTTTTAACCTTGAATCATGAGGATAATCTCACTTCCTTTTTATATTGTTCTTCAATTTCCTAGGACTTCATAATCAGTAAGTTATATATTTTCTATATCCTAAAAAAAAAAACAACACATTTCTTTGGCAAAATACCATCTCAAAGGAAACCTCAAAGATGAGTTTAAAATGCTGGAGTGGGGAAGAGTGATATGTGAAATATTTTTCAGAATGGGTTGACAGTTTCTTTGAAAGAGCATTTTACTTCTGAAAGTAGCTTCTCATATACAATACCTACTATTGCTACTAGATACTACGACTACTACGACTACTACTACTACTACTACTACTACTACTACTACTACTACTACTACTACTACTACTACTACTACTACTACTACTACTACTGCTACTACTACTACTACTAATACTGATAATGATAATCATGTAAATTCCCTGCCAGAGATGTAGGTGAAGAGTTGATTGAAAAGGGACTAGAAGAAGGCTTGCCGTAAATTAAAAACCAGGAACAGGCAAGCTTTATGGGCTGGGAAACAGCACAAGATGTGGAGACAGGTTGGACCAAGAGTTCCCTTTTTTTCTGTTTAGCTCCACAGAAACCTGAAAATTGGTGGCTTAAATGTCTGTCCTTGGTCATCTGTCCTTCCCCCTTTTCCCCAACCCGCTCTCAGTAGATGAATCAGTAGGGAACTTCACCTGCGGATCTGCTGGACCCTCCATCTCTCGCCTCTTTTCCTCTGACTGGCTTTCTCAGACTCTGTAATTCCGTCTTTCTCCCTGTCTCTCCCTGAGTCTCCCTGGAGTGGTCCCAGCCCGGCTGAGGGCAGCAGGCTGGTGATAGGCGGTGGCGCTGACAGGAGGAGGAGCCTAGAACTCCGGGTCTAGCCCGCCCTCTGCTATAAGCCTCTTTGCAGCTTTCTCTCTCCATCTCCTCTCCTCCTCCTCTCTCTCTCTTTCTCTTTCTCTCTCTCCCTCTCTCCCTCCCTCCCTGAGCGTCCCTGTAACTGAACAGTGAAAATTCACATTGTGGATCCGCTAACAGGCGCAGATGTCATGTGAAAACGCACATGTTCTGCCATCCACACAGCCTTCCTTTCTTTCCTGCCCCCCCTCCTTTTTTGCTCCTTTCCCCTCTTCTTTGTAACTAACCAAACCACCATCAACTCCTCCTCCTTCTTCTCCTCCTCCTCAGTCCAAGTGATCACAAAAGAAATCTTCTGAACCGGTGGTGGCATTTTTTTTTAAAGCAAATACATTGGAGAGAAAGAGAACAAAACAAACCCAGGCACCAATCAGACAACATATTTTCACCCTTCCAGAAAACAACAACAACAAACAAACAACAACAAAACCCCACCTGACCAAACAGTCCCCACTACCACCATCATTATCATCACCATCATTATCAAAGCCAGTTAAGATAGGAGAGGCCTCACTAGCCACACAGCAGCCAACACCAACAACTGGCAACAATAACAGCCTGGGAGGGATGGTTTTCTCGGCAGAACAGATCTTCGGCTGCAGCCTCCACTCGTGCTGAGAGGGGATTTTTGTGCTTTCCGAGGTGCGGGCTGGGAGCAGCTTCATGACTGCGCGGAGCGAGCGATCGGCAACACCATGCGAGGTAAGGCAAGGGAACTCCGGGGGGGAGGCGGAGTGGGCAGGTCGAGAGGCAAAAAGCTCTGGAGAGATGGGTTCGCATTTGAAGATGGGATGGCGTGGGGGGGAGGGAAGCGGTGAGGACCAGAGGCTCAATGGAAAGTGAAGGAAAGGCTTGAGAACGGGGAATTTCACCGAGTTAGTGTTCATAGGGAAGAGCTGAGGGTGGCCTTGACGGATAAAGTTTTGAAATGGTGTTGCTGTTGCTTGAGTTTTGTTTGGGTAGGCGAGGAGAGGCTTTTGTTTGTTTGACTGTTTGTTCGGGACTTAGAGAAGAGGAATGTCCTCTAGGAGAAACTGTATTTTCTACTTTAGCTACTTGCACTGAAATCTCTCTCTCTTATTTTCTGTGGTCATGGAAGAGGGCATAGGATGGCCAGGGAAATCATTTTATTCCAGCAATGCCATTTGGTAAAACGCAACAAGAGCCACACATGCGAGTCGCCAACCTCGGCTTGGGAAGATAAGGGGACAACATCCACTCCTGGGAGACGGGGATGGGAGGAGTAGCCGCGTGCAAACCAACCCCTGGACCATCTCAGGGAAGCGCGATGGGTTTTCCCTGAGCGTGTAAATGTTTATTGAACTTGGCTGGGGCTGGGAAGGGGGGTGGGGGTGGGATAGCTGCAATAGGGGAGGAGGAGAATAGGTACTAAAGTGCACAGGTCAGGCTGTGGGGCGACATGTCCCCTCCTTATCGCTCGCTGCTCCTCACCCCCAGAGTCGTCGTTATTTCTGGGGTGCTGAAGAGGCCGAGGGGGAGATGGGGGGAGTTGTGTTTGAGAAGTTAGTTCTCTGTGCGACTGAGCTTGCTGGAGTTGGGTAGGAAAGGCAGCAGCTACTTGGCTTTCTTGAACGCTCCCCGCTTCCTCTGCTTTCCAAGTAAGAAAGGGTGAAAATAGAACCATGCCCCCCACTGTAGTTTCTGGCGGTAATGGAGGACCGGGGAGGTCCCAGAGGCAGCGTGCTCAGGCGGGGGTCTGTCTTCGGAGACACCTGTACAAAGTTATTTTCCTCTGCCTCCTCCCCTCCTTTGGTCCCTAGATTCAGGACTGTCAAAATATTATCTCCCTCCGTGCGAATCGATTCCCCCACCCCGTACTCCTATTCATCCTCCTCACCGTCACCCTTCTCCTTTTCCTCCTCCTTTCTCTTATCCCCACTCTTCTCTTCTTTTCCCCTAGAACTTGGAGCTGACTCACTCTTTTTCGCTTCCGCCCCGCAGGCTCCTTGCATGTCAATGCATCTGGGGACTAGCTGGAGAACTAGCTCTCTCCTCTCTGTGTGTCCTCCTCTCACGTAGTCCGGGTCGCTTCTGGTTACTGACATTCCCTCCCCCTGCCTCTTAAACTCTAGCGCCGCTTCTCTGGGTCTGCTTTCTCAGTCCTTTACTCTCTCCAAACCCGCCACTGCTCCCCGACTTCTTCATCCTATCCCTTCATCCCCGCAACCCCACTAAAATACTTTGTGCTACACCGTGACAGCCAAAGTTAGGAATAGCGCCCGAATTGCTTTAGCTTCCGCCACTTAATGACTTTGAAAGGGAGCCGAGAGTTAGAACAGCAATTAAATTTTCTCTGGTTTCTTTCTGTTCCCACACACATCCCTCCATCTGTAAGATGTTGGGCTGCAGTTGGGGCCCACGCTGGACAGGATGGGTCTTGGAGGAAGCTGGGAAGTTGCCGACCCTATTCCTCCTCTTTCTGCCAAAGGGGAAAGAGCATTAGTTATCATCCCCCCAGCTCCCTTCCAGACCACTGTCCTTAGCCTCTCGCTGAAGTTTCATCCCTGCACAACTGATAGGAACAGCTACCCCCTCTAGGCTGGGACCAGGACTTGAGGATGGGGATCCGCTGTGAGTGTGCACAAGTTTGTGTCTGCTGGGACAGACGAGGGAGGGCCCACGT
>CM053583.1:223649224-223677860 GCA_028627135.1 Pseudochirops cupreus
CGGGCAGGGAGGAGGAGGGTCACTGTCCCTTCTTCCCCTTCTCCCTCCCCCTCCAGCACTTGGTACACACATAAGGATTGCTCAGCGTTAAGAAGCCCCAGATCCCCTTTATTTTTTTTTTTCTGTCAGGTTCCTAAGCCCTCTCTTTTTCTTCCTTCCTTTCCTGGGTAGCAGAAGACTGCTTTTCCTGATACGTTAGCGTACATGGGGGGGGTTGGGGAGGGGAAGGAAGGCAGCAGGGAAGGGGGGCGTCACGCCTACACTGCGTAGTTGTGGAGCACCGCCGCTGGAGGCTTTAAAGCCGCCCGGGCTCCTCCCCCCCATATACAAACACACAAAATTGCGAAAATGAAAATAAAGCTGAGGAGGGCGGGGGGCGGGGGGAGAAAGCGGTAATCTTTCAGATTACCAAGATTAAACAGGTTTTTTTACGTGTCAATAATATTCACTTTGGAACTCACTGTAGTGCCAGACTTACTGTACCCACAGGGCTAATGGATGAGAAAGAATTTATTGATAATCTCTCCCTCTCTCATTCACACACACACACACACACACACACACACACACACACACACACACACACACACACACACACATACACACTCCCCACTCCTTAAGATTTCCTGACTTTAAATTTTTGTCTATTACATTTAATTTTTATCTAAAAAAAGAACCACCACCTTCATTACTCGTGCCAAGCAATGGTGGCTTTACCTTTCTTTCCCAAGGTATACAGGATACTCGAGAGAGAAAATATTAAAAAGGAGAAATACAACAGACCAGTCCCCGCCTCCCCTTTATTACTCCTCCCCTTCACCTCAGTGAATTTCCTTTAGGATGCCCTCCAATCAGTGATTTTTTAAAAGGTGGGCCTGAGGGGAAAAGACACAGTTGAGAAAATGTCCTGTCTACTCTAGGCGCCTTTGAGTTAGGATTGAATATAAGTGTGAATTTGGGCCGGGGAGGGGGGAGGGGAGGACCAGAGATCAGTTTTTTAAATTCTAGATCTGACTTCCTTATCATACTAAGGAAATCTCCTCCTCCCTCTTTGTTATAAAGAAGATGTTATATTATGCACAATAATAGGATAGATCTTTACAATTGGAGGGAACTTTGGAGATGAGCCAAACTCAACCTTCTTCTTTTACACAAGGGGAAACTGAGGCCCAGAGGCTTGCCCCAAAGTCACAGACTGTAAGTAGCAGAGCCAAGATTAAAGTCAAAATCTTCCTGGGGACTCACAGTGGGTTACTTTGTTTTGTTTTCATATCCCACTCTCTCAATCCCAATCCTACCTCGGCAGTTTCCAATACAATGCCTCGAGTCCTAGTTTGCCTGCAGTTTACAGCTAGGGATGTAAACTCTTCATGCACTTGGCTTTCGGCAAATGAGTACAGAGACTAAAGGTTCTGATCCCATAAGTCGCACTCACAGGGATCTCAACAACACAGAACCTCCTTGTCCTGAGTTGAGTCGAAGACTTAAATTCACTTTACAGAATGTTCAGTGGGACTGGGACCAGGGGAAGAAGAAAGTGGCAAACTGTCGCCTGCTGACTCCCGGACTTGTCTTCTTCCCCTCACTCCCAAAAGAATTTGCAGATGAGAGTGAACTGTAACCCTTTATTCAGGATTGGAGGAGGAAGGTGATTTTGTTTCTTTTAGATTATTTCACTCTTTGTCTGAGTGGGGTGCGGTATGGTTTTCTCAGCAAGGAGGGTAGAGTCGCCTCAGAAGGCTTCTTCCCATATCATCAGCATTTGCATTATTTAAAAGAATAACTTCTGAAAGGGGGTTTTAATTGAATCCGTTCATAGATGAAAAAACAATCTGAGCCTGGATTTAGGTCTTCCAGAGAGACAGGTGAGTTGTTTCTTATATGGGAACATAACTGCATCATATTTTCAGTCATTTCATAAAGCAATACTCCTAAACATCAGGGAAGGAAATCAGGGTACTAGGTTTGAAGTCAGAAGAGCTAGGTTCTAATACTAGCTCTGTTACTTAACTATTCATAATTTAACCTCTCTGGGCCTCAGTTTCTCAATTTGCAAAATGAAGACAAGCTTGTCCTTAAAATTTCCCTTCCAGGTCTAATCCTAGGATCCTAAATGTAATTATAATTGATAGATTACCAGGGTTCCAACAGATTTTAAACCCTGTTTAACACAGGTTGTAAATACAGTTGTATCCCCAGATTTGTGACCACACAATTATTATCTATTATTTAATTTCTTTTCAGGGCCCTTGCCAGCAGAACTGAAGTCATCTAGATTTGCAGGGACTTTGAGATCCTTCAGAAAATGTGTTATTGGTCCCTATAAATTCTCAATAATAATTAGATATTTCTAATCAGTATCTCTCCTTCCTTCCACGTATCCCTTTAAAAAGTTCATTCCAACAACATGCCTTGTTAGTGTTCACTTAATAATTTCTCATTAAAGTTGTCAGAGAATGGACCTAATGCCCATACTTAAAGCTATCTACATAAAAGTCCCATTTAAGCAGTTCTGAAAGCCATATTTCAGGCTTTGGAGAAATGTTATTCAGAAAAACAATAATCCATCCTTCTGCTTTTAATTTGTGTGAAACTATCTTATGAGGCTGTTTATTAACAACTATTACAACATAGAGAAGGTTAACAATTAAGCAAGTAGGAACTTTCTGCGCTGTTATCACCAAACCATTTTAAGATTTTTTTTAATATTTGCTATTAAATGTTAATTTTGTTTATAGAGTGAGTATTTTGAGAAGGAATTCTTCAACAAGTTAAAAACTGTCTAAATAATAGCTGTGATGTTACTTCTTTATTATCGTTTGACATTTTTTAAAAATGAAAGGTATTTTATTTCCACCAATGATAATACACACACACACATACTCACACAAACACACACACACACACACACACACACACACACACCACAAAATATTCTCCTAAATAAAAAGTAAAGATTTCCTGTAATATTATTCAAGTAGCATGGTGTCATACTATTGCTAAACTATAAATAATTTTTGTTTTCATATACTTTTGGGAGAAATTTGATGACTTTAACCCGGGATAAATGCAAACATTTATGTGTGCATGTGTGTGTGAACATATTAAATGTGAATACATGAACAGTTTTCTAGCACGTCTACTGTTATGATATAGTCTTGTATATACCTTAGAAAGAACTAGTTAAAGTGTCTGCAAGGCAAAGTAAAAGCTAATTTAACTGTACTTGTACTTGACATGGTCTAGAAATAGCATAAAAGTTTAAGGTTAGGATAATAATCACTATCATTGCAAACACAAAATGTTATATAATATCATGTTATCAAGCCCAGCATTTCCTGTAGGCAGAAAATTCATATTTTCCATGAAAGATTAACCTAACAATGGCAATTGATCATAAAATATTTTTTCAATTAAAAGTAATACTTTGAATTTTTATAGATTTTGCTAGTTTTACTAACGAGCCTCAGTGCAAAATAGTACTTAGAGATGGTACTATCATGAAAATATTCTTAAAGAGGTTAAAGTATGAAATGAGTAAGCATGACAAACTATGCTGTACATTAAATAGATTTATTACTTTGACTGTACAATTTTTACTCCTATCTAGAGATGTACAGCATGCTAGCAATTTTACCATCTTCCTAATGAGCTACGTTATTGGAAAAATGGCCACATCATTGGAATGGCTGACATTCTAGCATACTGATATACTATTATAGCTTTATCGAAGTATAAAAATTTTGGACAATTACATCTGCGTTGAACTTACTACACATTAATAAAATATAAGTATCAGAGTTAAACACTTAAGAAATTACTGCTAAAGGTAAATTCCAATGTACTTTTAACCATTTTTCACAAACATAAATATAGCATATTGGTTTTGCTTTACAAATTCATAGTGCTATAATTATTCACAAGTGAGATTCTTAGGGATATATTTTTGCATCCAATTACTTTTAGGAATAATGTTTTGGAAAATTATGGTACCAAAATGTTTTTCTCCACAAAGACTGAATATTTTAGAGTTTTATAGCATTTGGGGAAAAAAAAACATTTAGTTGTGATCTCCCAACTTGAACAGAATAATGCCTACTAGGAATAAGTATTTGCAACTCATAATTAACCTAGAATTTCTCAGAGTTTTGACAGTTTATTTCAAAGTATTTCTTAGGTTCTCTAAAGGATTTTGTAGGTCTGCTGTTTGATCGTCTATTCTGTAAAGCATTGAAATAAAATCCACTAATTACATAACTATTTTGAGATCTAATTAAGGGTAAGATCTGATAAAAGATGTAAGATTTTTTTTAATGGTTACCACAATTTTAATAAAAATCCACTTCTAAATATTTGTTTTAGAGTTAATAGAATCTTAATCTTCAAGTGTTTGTTATGTATTTCCTGTTTTAGAGAAATGCAGTGTTTGGAGACTTATGCTGATCCAAGATAATATTCTGAATAATATGTATGCATATATATGCTCTCATTCTGAGAAGCCGAGCACCTGAGAGGGGAAAAAATAGTTTATCATCACTATTCAGAATTCTAAGCTTCTAGCACACATATTTACATCATAGGGACAACTTTCCTAGTCACATAGTGGGAATTAATATATGGGGTACTCAGGTAATTGCTAATCGCACATACTTTAGATCACATACACCACTGTATCCAGATGACTTGGAAGGAGCAGAGAAGAATTAATGAATTCAAGGATGCCAAATAAATCAAATTTTCCCTCTCAAATTAAACAACACATTCATTGACAACAAGGCTTGTGCTATGAATTTGAAGGATGTCTGCTTTGTTGCCAAAGACAAAGAAAGCACACAGGAATAAATATTGATTGAACTAATCATCTGATGAATAGAAATGAGATTTACCAGTGCACCAATATAATAGGCTGTGTTGACTAGCCCTTTCGTAGGGCATATGTTGCCCTTTCAACTCATAACCCTAGCCATTCAATTCTTAATTGGAGAAACCACAGGTGTTGTAACGACATTTTTTAGTACATCAAGCAAAATATATTAAATATATAGGTAACTAACAGATTAGTTGAACGAAATTCTAATAAAAAAAAAAGACTGAGTTCAATGTAGTCACAAGAATATTATGTATTTTAAACTACATTAGAATTTTATTTTGTTTAGTTTCCTTTTTTACATAAATTCCTTTGACTATTGATTGAATAATTGCCAAATAATTTTATTTGGTCATTAATGATAATTGTCATCATTCGGCAAATTAGACACTTTATTCTTTGGCACTTTTCTATTACTGCCTAGTGATAAGTTTAACCTTGATCATCTAATGTTTTTGCATTATATTTTCAGTATTCAGTTATATTTTGTGTTAGTTTAGTTTGTAAAATAGTGGCCATAGTCTTTTTCTTTTTCTTTTTTTGCAGTCCAAGTGATGTAGTATTTTTGTATAAGCACGTATAAAGTAGAAATGCATATATTTTGTCAAAATGTGAGGCTGAATACAAACAAGTACAACAGTTCTATCTTCAACTCCTTTGAAAAAGATTAAAGCAATTTAATATGCAGTTCTAATGCATATAACTTAGCATTAGTGTGAGTCATTTTGATGAACTAGAAATGTATCTTTACTCTGAATTCCATGAACCGGAGGTACAAATAAATTATACAAAATATAATAACAGAATTTAGTATTGGGTAATCATCATCTGATTCACAGGAACAGAAAACTCCATGATCATGGGGAAATGAAGATGGGCCTGTTTATTGATCAGGTTATATTCCCCTACTTTATACATTACAATTTACTCTTATGAAGACAATATTTTGGCATTCTAGGTCACTTGAAAGATTGTGGACAATCAAACAAAATTAGGCATGAATAAGATTATATTCCAGAGAAATGTTTTCCCCAGTGTTTTCCAATAAGCCATCTCTAACCTTCCATAGCCTAGTGTCTACAATTGCATATATTGTCAAAAGTTGTTTTAAACTGAATTTGATCAACATTGGGTCATATTGCTCCATCTACCTAACACTGAGAAATTATAATGGGTATTTATTATTGAGTCTGTTTATTTGTTGGAACTTATTTCTGTATCTTAGTTTGTCTATGGTTTCATACTGTGAGTGTTTCTGATACTACATTTATGGGAAATATTATAATTTGGAAAAAATGAAAGGTCATGGGATTCATTTGATCACAGATCAACCAAGAACTAGAAATAACCTCAGAATTCATGTAATCCAACTCCCTCACTTTTCTAAGATATGAAAATTGAGTCCCAGAGAGGTTAAGTGACTTAGTAAGCCCCAGAGGTAAACTTTGAACCCAAATCTTCTGACTCCAGAACTAGTGCTATTCTTTCAACTGCTACCTGCCGAGTTCAATTTTAGTTCAATAAGCAGACAAAATCCATTATGTGTATGACTGGAAACAAATGAGTCACATGAGGATTCAAATAATTTTGGAGAATTTTGTTATATCATAAACCTTTATCTTCTAATATGCTTGATTTTCTTTCATTTTACAGAAAGTCAAACTAGTCTATACTCACTAAATTATAATTTGTGAATAGAAACATCTTCTCACGTTTTTATATATTATACACTTGTGCATGTGTCTTTTTGCTTAAAATTGAATGACACTTTACAAATATTGTAATCAAACTACTTCAAAAAGTTGGATAGACACTATTATCCAAGACTGAAAATACCTTTGACCAAACCACATTAAGCCTATTAAATAACTGGCTTGCTGTCCAAACAATTAATTCAAATGAGTAACATTATTATATGGAAAATGTTATAACCCTGGACTCTCATATAATTAATTTCATAGCATGTTGAACTTTAAATGACTTAATAAACATTAAGATGATCCAAGTATGATTTATAGACAGATATTTACTTAGAAACATTTGACTAGTGTATTGAACAACTTTAGCCAGCAAAGACTTTTACACTCCCTTGTAAACGTTATTTTAAAAAGGAAAATACAGATGACAGTGGGAGAAAAAAAAAATAAAATAGTTGCATAAACATGAGTTTGAGAGAGACAGACATAAAGGCTAATACGATTTTAGACACAGAGCAGATCTTATTGGCCATGTTGTCCAACTCTCTCATTTGAGAGACATAAAACTAAAATATGATTGTTGAACTAAGTGAATTGAAATTAATATCCCAAGAGGCTAAATGAATTACCCAACTAGCTAATAGCACAAGTGGGATTAGAACCCTCATCTCTGGTTTTCAGGATATGCATTAAAGTTTTTGAGGCACTGGGATATTATACACTTACTAGAAGGAAAATTGTCACAATAGTGAACTCAATTAAAATCTTGAGAACTGGACAAAAAAATGAAACTTTTGAAAATGCCAAACCAACTAGCATTGAAAATCTTAAATACTAGATCCCAAGGAAGATGAAGCTCACTGTATTATATTAATTCAATCCAATTCAACCTACTTTTTTATTAGTATTTTTTTCCAATTACATGTAAAGAGAATTTTAACATTCATTTTTTAAAGATTAAGTTCCAAATTTTCTCCCTTCTTTCTCCCTAAAACAATAAGAATTTTAAATAGTCTACATTTATTAAGTGTCTATTATGTGCAAGACTCCTGCATGGTCAAATTATAGAATCACAGATATTTTAAATTTCCAGTGTAATAACTTTTTTTTTCTATGACTCACTCAATTCTTTTAGAATGCTGATTAAATGAAATTTATTAATACCAGATAATAGTGTTCTTCTGACACACCAACACTGGGAAATAATATTAAGTATTTTATTTGTTCAGTTTCCTTTTTAGAACTGAAGATGTTCAACCAGTGCTTGAAGAGTTATCTTTCAGGGATGATATTGAACAGTGTTTCTCATCCTTTTCTGGGATTTGATTTTCACGCATGTGAGATCTTTTTCATAAACAATTATGTAGACCCTACATGTAAGTGATGGTAGATGTATTATTGCTTTCCAGTGATGAAGAAAACACATATTTAAAAAGCTATATGAATTCAACAATGCTTTTAAATTAATCTTTTTTTAAATTTCTTACAATCGCATCTACTTTCATGGGGAAAAATAATAATACACATACATGGGAAGCAGTATCATATAGTGGATAGAGAGTTGTACTTGAAATCAGAAAAAATCTATATACGTATCCAATTTCAGATACTTACTAGCTGCATGGCTGCAGGCAAGTCACTTAACACCTTTCAGCCTTCATTTTTTCATGTCTGAAAAATGAAAATAATAATGACACATCATCAGGTTGTTGGGAGAACCAAATGAGAGAAGAAACATAAAATCATTTGGAAACCTTAAAGTGTTATATTCATATGAGCTATAATTATTTTCTTTCTACAGTAGGTATTCTTGTTTATCTCTCATTGCATGTAAAGTAATGGCAATACCCAGTTCACATATGTATCAGTGGATCCACTGTAATAATTAAGCCACTACTTCCCTCTCAGGGACCCCTGGTCCAGTGTTCGGGAACCAGTGCAAAAAAAAGAAAACTCATTGTTGAACAAAAATGCAATATAATGACTTATGTAATGCAATATAATGACTTATATGTCCTCATGAGATTCAGAGTCACACAAGTGGAAAATAGCAGATCCAACCTAGAACACAGGTCTCCTGACTCCTACTTAGATAGCTACACCAGTGTTCCTTTGGCGATATGACTCAGGAATCTTATTTAAAATCATCGTTAACCAAAAAAGACATATGACTACTGTGTAGAATCTAGTCTACTCATATTGTGTTCAAATACAGAAACTTTTTGGAAAGACACAGATAACAAGTCAGTCCAAAAATATGTGGTCCAAAACTGGTCTATAGCACATACAGCTTGTATGGAAACATTTCCTGTGTTATTTCATTTATGTAAGGAACTCTCTGTGAAGAAACTAGCTTTAATAATACAGATCTGTAACTATTGACTAATTTAAAGCTTTAAAGAATCATCTGGGTCAGGGCATTAACTTACCTACTATTTGTCAGAGGCAGGATTGAACCCAAGACCTTGCTCAGTCCAAGAATCTCTTCCATGCTGCTTCTCATGTATGGAAACATTCCTATTCTTATTCCAGAAAATAAGTCCTATGTTTTTTTTTCTATTTTGTTTAAAAGAAAACATTTCAAACATAAAAAGAGGACAAACCTACATCATAGAAAACAAAGCAGCTGGACCAGAATTTGTCCTTAATTAGTTATGAATAATGAACGTTGCTATACTGTTGGGGCTTCACTTTCCTCATCTGTAGAGTTGGGGTTGGGGTAGACAAAATGACCTCTAAGGTCCTTTTCAGCTTTAAATCTTTGAACTTATGTTGCTAATCCCTTTTGTCATAAGATTCTGATAGGGAAGAAAATACACAATTTTAATTATTTAGCATGGTCTATATTAAAAGGATACTTCATTTCACATGACCAAAGCACATGTGAAGAATTGTGAAAATTCAAAGTGACCTTATTGGCATATGAACAATGAAAACCGTACTTGCACTTCTCCAAATTACACCCTTACCTTCTAGATGAGGAAGTCACCAAGAATCATCAGTCTAGATAACCAACAGTCCTTTATTTTACAGCCCTCATTCAGTTCACTTGTTGAATAAGCCTACAGACTCAAGAAAAAAGAATGGTAGCTCTTGGTTCCCAGGTTCTAAGTCTACATAATAATAGACCAAGTACAAAGAAAAAATAATCCTAAAATCACTCAACATGAAAATTTCCCATTGACTTATGTGGGAATTTTATCTGTCACTTAGCAGAAGAATTAAATGTATATTTAAAAACAATCGCAACCTTTTTCCAAAGTTCTGCAATTACTCTGTGTGGGCAAATGCCTTTGGCAGATAACAAGCAAAAGCGCTCGCTCTGGAAAAGCATAGCATATCATTAAAGTCTAGAAGGATTTCTAGAAACAAAATGTGTATTTATATTTTTAACTATTTAATATTAAGATTTTAAACATACTATAATTCTGAAGTGAATGTTATAGACCACAAATTAAAGCAAACATCTAAAACATTTTAAGAATTTGGTACTTTTTCATTTAGACTAATTCAAGTAAGGGCAACGTAAGGGGTTTCTCTTGTATTTTTAAGCATTTCTGTCCTGTATGTTTTTCTTCTAGTCTTAGAGTTTGAGGGGGGAGGCAGAGTTGGCAATGGACTATAACTTTTTAAATAATCTAGAGACACTAGAATAACACAGAAATCTAACAATAATGGTTCATAAAATCAAAAGAACTGGCAAATGGATACAATAGAAAAGTAGTATTCAAATTCTTGACGTGTGTAAGTAAATAAGAAACCAAACACTTCTTTGTGCTAAGGAAAACTAAAATACAGAATATCATTGAGTTTTAATTGGAATCTATTGTCATTTTGTGAGTTTATTTTGAAGTACTTTTGTAAAAAATTGAATGTGTTTTCATGGTAATTCATGGCTTTGTTTTGTTGGGGGGGGTCTTTGAAAATATTATTTAACATAATTCATTAAAGACTTAAAAAACCAAAAAGGGAAACAATATTAAATGAAATAAGTATGGCCCTTCCAAGGATCAGATGTTTTGACTCAAAAAACTAAGAGTACTTGCTCTTTATCCTGACAGGAATTTTAGAGCAAATCATTTAGAGCAAATCATATTGTCCTGCTATAAAATAACCATAATTGTAATTATGTTCAACTATTTTAAAGAAGACCGGTAAGAATTAATGTTTGTAAAGATCTTTGGAGCTACATCTAAAATTCCCAAAGTGCCAAATTATTTGCATGAATTCAAGTAAGATGTTCTGAATATTTCTAGCCTGTCTTGAGGAAATTATTTCATCAAAGGTTGTTAACAATTCCATTTCATAATCACTCACTAATGCATTCCCTGAAATGTTTTCTCCCCATATTGGGAGTCAACTTAACGAATTGAACACCTTACAAAATCACAGGTATATTTCTTCCCTCCTCCCATCCTTCAAGGACTTGATTTCATTGTATTTTCATGGCACATTTTGCTAGGAGTTTTTCCTTGAATTCCTCTTTCATTCACTATTTCCATATAAAGTTAATTCATCAATTTGTACCTTTGATATTAGCACTGCTTCTGTTTTCATTGTTACTTTTAGAGCACAAGCTTTTCAATCAAAGGGAAAGGTTAAATAACCCAGGATGTAAATATGTACGGACAGGAGCGTAATGTCTGTTTTCTGACTGACTGAGATTGATCCCTCCATCAACATTGCATATTGACAATCATGCCTCTCTTTAATTTGAATTGAGGATTTATTAATGTCAAATCAGATCCTGGAAATAATATGTTTGAAATATTCTCTGAACCACTGTCAACATTTAAAGATGTTGTTAAAAAAATTTTAAAATACGTTATGGCTAATTATGCACATCAATGTAAAGAATACACCAATTGAACTTCATATTAATGTTCAAAAAGGCAGAGTTCTATTCCATCCTTTTTAATGCAGCAAGTAAATATGCTGTGCCTTTAAAAAATGAATTATAATTTTCCTTATGACAAACTATCATCTTTTTATGGGTTTTCCTGGTGGTTTTGTTATTGTTGTTCACATTTTCAAATTCTGTTCCAATATCTTTGAGAGAACTTTTATTTTTTCAGTATTACTGATTTATTAGGCTCCTGCAGAATATTCTCTAGTACATGGAACGTAGACAGAAGTATTGTCCCTATCTTAGCAGCTTAGGTTCTAGGGTTCCATTTGATACTTTCAGAACCTGGTTAAATTTGACCACATATATTGTTGGGAAGAAAATAGGTTGAATCGTATTGATAACTGTGACTTTCTTACATTGCATATTCATTGTCAAGTCTGTTTCACATAATTAAGTTGGAAAAGATTATGGATCCCAGCTTGGATAATGCTCCTCAGTTTCTAGTATCTGAAATTTTTTCTGTGCTTGATTTTTTTCAGAATATTTAGACTTTTTCATAGACATTAACTGTTGATCATTGTACTATAGATGCCTTTAAAATCTTTCTGAAAACGTTTAAGAAGAGTGCTATATGAATCTGAGAGGATTTAACTAAATCTTTCTTATTTCTTTACACTTAATAATGATGACACTTTGTGCTTGCTTAATAAGTTATATTTTTCAATTTGCTTTTTCATATACCATTTCATTGATCCTCACAACAAGCTTGTGTGGTAGGTAGGACAGATATGAAAAAGTAATGTAGTTTTAATATCTTAGCAATTAAGTGAAGAGTTTGATTAATAAAATTTTTAAACAAGGCATTAATTCTCATGTTCTTTGCTTAAAAGCAATCCAATTACCACATTGCTCCTTCTTCTAAAGCTCCAGAGAAATTTATTCAGTTGTAAAAAGTTAGGTATTCAAAATAAATTTAAATCAAGGACCCATGTGTGTCTAAAATCTCCATTTTGGAGGTGAAATCAATTATTGAAATGCTTTCTTTTGGAAGGTATATGTGTGTATGTATATGTATACATACACATATATATGTACACATAGCATTATAAATCCCACACTTTTAAAATGTAATGCATAGGTAGGATCAAAATACAGTATTGCTGATACTCTAATTCCTTATCATTATATTGTCTTGGTCATGATTTTTTCTCTCTGTTTCAGCTCCTCCATTTGCAAAACAGAGTCAATATGTTTTTAAGTTCTTACCAATCATCAGATTAAATGTATATGATGTATGAGTAAAATAGTATAATATCATTTAATAACTATCATAATATGATCAGTTCCATGAATTATTAAGCATTTGTGATAGATCAAGAGAGAGACACAGACACAGACCGAGAGACAGAGACAGAACTGATTCTCATACTTACACTATATAATATACTGCATACCATATATTATGTAATGTGTTTATGTACGTGTATATATATATATATATAGATATATATAGATATATTGCAGAGATATATGTCAATAGGCATAGAATTCATGTAGTCTAATGGCAGCACTAAACAGTTGAGGATTACTCTTTGACTATACCACTGACATAGTTCTGTGACTTTTGAAAATCAGCCCATTTTTCTTTCCGTCCCTGTTTCTTTCTCCTTACAAATGGTTTAGTTATGATGTCTGCCAACTATCTGCAATGGAGATGTGAATGGAAGATAAAATAATGAACCCTCTCTTCCTCCTCAGATTTAGGAAACTCTAACATTATGGCTAGCTAGATAAGGGGAAAAGTCAAGTGTTATATCTGACTAGAAGCCATCCTAGGGTCAGACAATTTTGAACAAAGGGAAAAAGGTAAGGATGAGATGAGAGAGATAAGTCAATCCTTCCTTTCATTTTCCTCCTTCCTTCCTGTTTCCTTCCTTCTGGTCTCTGCTTCACATTATAACTATCCTATAATGGAACAGGTAGCTATTGGCCAACTCTTCCCCACTGTGTGAGATATTTGAGATCAGTGCTCCTCTCTGGAAAAAGACTTTTTCCTGCTTTTCCCATAGGATATATGGTTTCAGTATCTTTACATAACATCATTCAAGTGGGAGAAATGTTTCTCTTTCCTTCTTTAAAAAAAACATTAGGATACCTTAATCATTGTTTCATCCCCCTTTGCTGACCTCCTCACATTTGAGAGTAGACTAATATAAATATTTTACCTTGGGGGTGGGAGGGAAGTTATCATGGATATCCAAAAGGACGCATTCTCAACCACAGAAAAAATTGTCATTTTTCCAAGGACTTCCAAAGTAAAGCAGTGTTTACCATGTCTTAATTTGGTTAGATGACCAGGGAATGATGATGAGTTCTCAAAGATTTTTCCTACAGAACACAAGTTCCAGCAATTCTTGTCTAGTTGATCAGGCTTTCCATATGCCCCAAGAATCATAATTAACATTTGTGTAGTCCTTTAAGGTTTGCAAAATGCTTTATAAGTGTTATCTCATTTCTTCCTCACAACTCTATAAAGCAGGTGTGAATATCACCCACTATTCTATAGATGAGGAAACTGAGACTGGGAGAGGTTATGTCACTTTGCTCAGGGTCAAACTAGTGCTGAGACAGGATTTGATCTCAGGTGTTCCTAATTCCAAGTCCAACACTCTATCCACTACACCACCTAGCTTATAATTCTCTGAGGATCAGCCTGACTAAATTCAACAAGTGAACACTGGTCGCAGGAGCCATCTTGAGATCAGAGAGCTTACTCTGATAAATATTGCTAGGGGGTTTTTCAACAGATGATGACCGCTTTCTGGCCACAGCTACTCATAAGCCCATCTACTAAATCAGGGACTAGTGATCTGGGTGGAAAAATATCCATTCTGATAAAAAAAAATTACAAATTTTTTGGATCATTGAAATAGACTAAACGGTTTCATTCTTTCTCTTCCTCTTTCAGAAAATCAGCTTAAATCAGAGTGCCTATTAGAGCAGGGAGTCTGTGGATGGATTCATCCTGTGGTATAAGGTAGAAATGAAAGTTCAACTGTCGTGACAAATTAAAGGATATATTCTTATTTTCTATGACTGATTTATAATTGTAGATTTTATGTTTATGAGCCAGTATAGTTTAGGGGCAAAACTGAAAAATGGAGGATGCTTCAATTGTGGCTACAGTACTCATGAAGCTTTGGGTCTTTAGGTCATCTTGCTACTGTTACTACACTCTCCATTCCTTTTCTTCTCTGTGGAATGGAATTCATTCTATCAGTCACCTACCTACCTTAGAGGTACACCATGAGGATAAATTATGAAATCATGAGCTCTTTTCAGATGTGAAAGGGCACAATATCTTCCCAACTTGGATAAGAAGCAATAGGATGCCTGATCATTGATTAGAAGAGGAAAATATGCCAAACTAAACTCACCGTTTTTAAAAGAGAAAGGTAAGATGGAACTACCTTGTGTCAAGGGAAATGAGCTCATTCTTTCTTCTGTAGCCAAATAGATAATTCTGGCAGAATGTGAGGTAACTGAGATCAAGTTCATAGGTTCAGTTCCTTAACAATGCAACTAATTTCACTTTGCCTGTATGTGGCTATAGACTAAAATTCCAAGTATGACTAACTACACATATGTATATATGTAATATATGTGCATATATGTTTATACATGTATAGATATATATGCATGTATGTATGTACCATTGGTGAAAAAAGACTAGGCAAAATTACACATTAACAGATTCAAGGACAAAAGGGAAAAAATACAAGATTTTGTAGTTTGAGATACCTAACATTTAATAACTCTCTGAAAATAATTGCATTATTTATTTTTAAAAGTGGGCAAGTACCCAAGAGATTACTAGCTCAGGAAACTTTATGATAGTTTTTACATAGAAGTGATGTGGTAGATCAGAAATCCCCAGAAGCAGAATTTCTATCTTCTATACCAACTCTGGGTACAGTGAGGAAGATCTCCACATTTCTTTTCTTATGATGAATCCCTAGAGTCACTCTACTGCCAAATTGTCAATCCTTCCACCATTACATCTGTCTAATCTGCTTCCTTCTTTCTACGCATTTCTACCTCTACCCCATTCCAGGACCTCATCATCTCCTGCCTGAACTACTGCAAATAGGCTTTTAATCACTCTCCCTGAGTCTGGTCTGTCCCCTTTCTAGTTTGTCTTCCATACAGCTGCTCAACTGATATTCTTAAAATAAAAGACTAACCATATCACACTCTCAACTAAAAAAAAAATCATTAGTTCTCTATTGCTTCTAAGATATAATGCAAAATCCTCATCCTTATATTTAAATCCCCCTGTGTTTTTACCCCTACCTCTATTTCCAGACATTTCTTCTTATTACCATTCAAGTTCTTTCTCTTCCAGTCAAGCTGGCCTGCTAAGTATTTGTAGCGCAGGACTCCTCTTCTCCTACCTCCATCTGTGCAAATGATTTTCCATTTCTGGAATGTATTCCTATTCAACTCAAACTCCTAGAATTTCTATCTTCCTTCAAAACGTAGTTCAGGTATAACCGTTTTTGCTCTTCTACCGTCATTACTTGCTAACATTCTCTCCCTCGTAAAATTAATTTGCATCACCTCAAAAGTTCTTTGTATTTCCTTACATATATAAATGTTATATCACCTCCAGAAAAGTATAAATTATCTGAAGGAAAATAATATTTTCATGTTTTTTTAATTCTCAGTGCCTAGTACATAGAAGGAAGATAAGGACTAGACCAATGATTTCGTTGGGTTAGAGAACACTTAAACTAGAACTTTCTTTACCAATGGTCAGCTCCTTCTCTACAAGTTAGAACCTAGAGTAAAGGTGGGGAACTCATGGCCTCAAGGCCACATGCGGCCCTCTAGGTCCTCAAGTGCAGCCCTTTGCCTGAATCCAAACTTCACAGAACGAATCTCCTTAATAAAAGGATTTGTTCTGTAAAACTTGGACTCAGTCAAAAGGCCACACCTAAGGACCTAGAAGGTCACCTGTGGCCTTGAGGCTGCAGGTTCCCCACCTCTGTCGTAGAGCAATGAAAAGTTAAAAGTCTTGCTCAAGGTCACAAACCTAGTATGTTCAGGGGCAAATATGAAGCCAGATCTTTCTGACTTCAAAGAAAATCCACTAGACCATGCTGATGAC
Source organism: Pseudochirops cupreus (assembly GCA_028627135.1). Classification (NCBI taxonomy): domain Eukaryota; kingdom Metazoa; phylum Chordata; class Mammalia; order Diprotodontia; family Pseudocheiridae; genus Pseudochirops; species Pseudochirops cupreus. The sequence goes on from CM053583.1 coordinate 223,665,808, forward strand.
GCTACCTTGCATATGTTCATTCTTGTTCAGTCATTCAGCCAAGTCTGACTCTTCATGACCACATTGGGGTTTTCTTGGGAAAGACAATGGCATGGTTTGCCATTTCATTTTACTGGTACGGAAACCAAAGTAAACAGGATTAGGTGACCTGTCCATGGTTACCTAGCTAGTAAGTGTCTGAGGCCAGATTTGAGCTCAGGAAAATGAGTTTTTCTGATTCCAAGTCTAGCGTTCTACCCACTGTACCATTTGGCTGTCCTTACAAGCTCTTGCATATAACAAGCACTTAATAAAGATTTGTTTTTGCTATTGTTACTGCATACAGTCCTCTTATTACACATAATCTATACATTAAATGTTTGTATTATCACTGGATAATTAGTAAAACCTATCTACGACCCTAAATAAGCCACTTTCTCAGGATTTAAGCAAATAATTTTATACTATATTTGCTAAAATATGAAGTCCTACAGAACAAAATTACATACAACATGAGTGTGTCTTGAATCCTGGCTAAAGGGCCAGCCTCAAAACCAGGAGGACCAGGGTTCAAGTCCTGGCTCTGACACATATTGGCTGTGTGACCCTGGCCAAGTCACTAACCCTCTCAGTGTTCTAAGCAACTTTCAAAGACTAGAGAAGGTGCTGACTTGCCTAGGTAGGGGGAATTTCCTCAACTAGGAATTGCCCATAACAATGAAATCACAAATTCAATCCTTATCCTAATCCACTTGCACATTGTTTATACCAAACTTTTTGAACCTTCCTGTGCATATTGGAGGCACAGCCCATTCAACTTTAGTTCTGTCCACATTGCTTTCCATTCCAATCATGTGCCTCAGCCCCTGGAACTGAATATCCCTATTAAGTTGATTGTTCCTTAAGCCCAAGAAGTGTAATTCCCTTTGACTCTCACCAAAAGGTAGGATAGAATGACCCTCACCATAGGAGAGAACAAACACCAGCATCAGCGACACAATTTATTCACTGAATTCCCTTTGTATTCATTTAACAGAATGAGATGGGAAAATAGGGTACCAGGGGTGGGGAACCTGTGACCTCAAGGCAACATGAGGCCCTCTAGGTCTTCAAGTGTGGCCCTTTCACTGAGTCCAAACTTCACAGAAAAAATCTTTTAATAAAAGGATTTGTTCTATAAAAACAGTCAAAAGTCTGTATCTAAGGCCACACATGGCCTCAAGCCTGCAGGTTCCCCACCCCTGGGTAGAGAAAGACTGTCCCCTCCAATTTATAAGATATAATTTATAATTATCTTTCCTATGGTCATGCAAAATACTACTGTATTTTCTCACAATTTTCAAGTTTCTGAGTTCCGACAATGTTGATTTTATTTTTAGAAAGCGTTTTACGTGGGAAATCATTGCCTTTTTATAAACAGACCTCTAATCAGTTACATTCCTTTATCCCAGCCCTCTCACATTTGGTTGCCCAATAGCTCTCACCAAATGTCTTAAGACAGATGAGGTTTTTCCCTCATTCCCAAAGAAGGCTTTTGTCTTAGGGCAGACAGTTGATCGCTCTTAAAATTCCTTTTCAGTCTGCTCTCAAATATAGGAGTTGAAAAACAAGCCAAAAATTTTCTAATCCTTTGAGAAATTTTCATTATCTTCCGGCCAAACTACTAGTTATCATTCTCTCCATACTTCGTTGTGTTGGTATTCAGACAGATGCTGAAGGCTGGTGTCAAAATTGTATTCAAGGGCTTTTCGGTAGAGCAGAGTTTGAAAAAACTTCTCTTTTAACAGAACCTTTGAGAACCCAGGACTATCTTCCCAACATGATGAGATGTCGAAGTAGGAAAGACTTTGAAAGGAATGAGTCTCAGAGTTTTGGGTTTTTTTAATGAATTTTTGTCTCAAAATGAATGTTTGTTTCTAATCATTCTCCCAATTTAGGAATGCTTGGTCAATTTTATTTGATATTTATTTTCATTTCAGTGTGAAGTTCCCTTCCTCTTAAGTCCTTCTCTGATGGGGGTGTTAAGGTTACTATAGGTTCTCAAAGACTATTCCAAGTCAGTGCAAGTTTTAGTAGATTCTACCAAAGTGCAACGTATTTTAGAATGTGCCTGATGACAGACTATGTCCATTGCCTGAGGACTAACCTCTCTGGGTTCAGAGATATTCTTCATTAGTTTGGTCATAAGGGGATGAATTTTTGAGACATAACAATTCTCAAAGACCATTTACTGAATCTGTGGAGAAAGTGTCTACATGGATGAAAACAGAGACCTTAGAATTTCAGAGGTCTTGGTATTAAGATGGTCAATGTCACAGATACTTTGATATTAAACTTTAAAAATAATAACAGCTGGTATTTATTAAGCACCTGCTGTGGCCAAAGCCCTGGGAGTAATACAAAAATAAATAAGATCCAGATTCTGTCCTCTAGAATATTATGTTTTAGGGTGGCTAAGTGGCACAGTAAATAGAGCTCTGGCCCGGGAGTCATGAGGACCTGAGTTCAAATTCAGCCTCAGACACTTAACACTTACTAGCCATGTGGCCTTGGGCAAGTCACTTAACCACAACTGCCCTGTATTCCCCCCTCTAAAAAGCAAAAAATAAAAAGATTATGTTTGGTGATGGGCAATGGTAATAAAGCAAGTACAAAAATTAAGTATAGGGGGCAGCTAGGTGGCACAGTGAATAGGGCACTAGCCATAAAGTCAGGAAGACCTGAGTTCAAACTGAGTTCAAATGTGGTCTGAGACACTTGACACACTTACTTGCTGTGTGACCTTGGGTAAGTCACTTAACCCCAATACCTTGCCTTCCCCCCTCCAAAAAAATTAGCTATAATCAAAGGCAAAATATGGTAACTGCCATTAAAAAAATACATAAACAAGGTGTTTTGGGTACTCATTTCCAGCCTTCTATAGGAATCAGTGAAGTTTTATGCAGGAAATTACCTTTGAAATGGAAAAAAAAATCATTTGCAGGACATTCCATATGAAAGGAACTTGAAAAGAAAAGGCAGAGGGGTGGGAGGATATGTCTTGGGAATTAGTAGCTGCATTTAGCCACTACTTGGCTAGTTGGAAATAGAGGGGTGGTAGCTAGAAAAAAAGGTTAGGGTTGTATTATAAATGTGCATACGCAGAACCTCAGATGTGCCTAGACACACCCCACGGCCTCCTTTTTTATGTGTCTCTCTAAAGTGTAAACTTTTTTTTCTTTTTTTTGGAGGGGGAGGGCAAGGCAATTGGGGTTAAGTGACTTGCCCAAGGTCACATGGCTAGTTTGTGAAGTTGTGTTAAGTATCTGAGGCTAGATTTGAACTCAGGTCCTCCTGACTCCAGGCCCAGTGCTCTATTCACTACACCACCTAGCTGCTCCATAAAGTGCAAACTTTTAAGTAAAGTTTAGTTAATTTTTAAAAATCCTTAATTGAGTTATAGTTCCCTTAGCATAATGAATAAAAATAATGTTCTTTATGATTAAATATTCAATTAATTTTCACCTTAAAAGAATAACAAATATTCCCTGAGTACCTACTATAATGAAATGTCCTGTACATGTCTGAAAGGACATTGAATGGCAGGCTAAGGAGAAATGGATTTGCAAACAAAGGACATTATTGAAGATAAGACAAGGCATATCATGATCAAAGACCACTTGAGCATTTCTTGATACAATTTGTCAATCTCCCCTAAACTAGAGTATAAAATGAATGGGAAAAAAAAAAGAAAGCCAGTCACTACGGTGAATCTTTATTTTCATAAACATGATCAACCAATACCAGATGTTACACATCATTGTATTTGTCAGTGGAGGGTGAGCCCATACCAGTTCAATCAGAAATCCATGAAGATCACAGGGTCGCTGATCTTGCATTGTCACCTGCATATAAAGAATTCACAAGTATGGTTTTCAGTTGACATTCCCGTGGCCTTTAAGGTTTACAAATTGCTTTAGGCACATGTCTCATTTGATCATCACATCAGCCCTATTAGGTAGGTATCATATTAATTTTACAGTGAGGAAACTAGGGCTCAGCGATGTTAGGTGACTTGCCGAGGGTCACACTGACGATAAATGTTGTGGTGGGATTTGAACCCTGGTTTATCCTGTTTCTTTGCAATACTTTTTTACCATTCCATGCTGCTGATATTCTTTCCATTCTAATAAGCTGCCATCATAGTTTCTGCACCGTAAAGTTGGTAGCATTTTTGTTCATGTTTTTGAAATGAAACATTTTGAAGATGTGCTTAAATTCGTTTTTACTTATTGACTTAGCATCATATAACTCGTAATACACCAAGCTCCGTCCCTTATGGCCCAATTAACTGCTCACTCAGTCAGCTGGCAGAAGGCTAGGGTGTGGTGGCGTGGATATTAACACCTTGTAAGCAGTAGAAAGTGTGCACCCTTAAGCACGATTTATTTCAGAATACCAAGTTTAACAGAAATAAACTCAGAATAATTGAAAGAATTTGATTAAGTTTTACTAATCTTCAAACAAAAGTTTTGCCAGATTTATTTTTTATTTAAAACTTGGGCTTATCACTTTTGAAAAATGCCTATTTTCTGAAAATCTTCTGTTTCTCAACTAATAGTAGAACTGTAAAAAAATCTCTATTTAATACGTAGACGAGAGGATCATAATACTAGAAGAACCAGGCACATCAGTTGTGTCAACAGATATAAACTTACCAATTTTTAATCATTTTACTATAATTTCTCTTATTTGTGCAGGTGTGCTTTAAATACAAGTTATTACAAGTGGGTATTATAATTTTACTTTGATATAAATTTTTTACCCTACAATCTCAATTTTCTTTGCCTTATGGATTAAAAAAAATGAATTGCATCAATCAACACGGCTTGGTCCTTTAAGGTATTCTTAAATTCTGGTCCTTCTTTAACCTTTCTGATGCCATGTAAGCATTTGACAGTCTGGTGAAACCTATGTGAACACCTCAGAATAATGTTTTAAAATGCATAAAAATATGCCACATTAGTTTACAAGGGGAAATGATTACATTGAAATGCATTTCTCAAACTATTTTGTAAAGATTTCATAGATTCCAGATTAAGAACCCCTGATATAGACAAAATTATTTTAACCCTAAATAATTACAAAATATGTTTAATTAGTTGTGTCAATGTTTAATATTAAGTTTATAATAAAGTGTTTTAAAACTATGTGTAAAAATAATGTATTATTTATATTTTGAATAGTCTCCATTTGTAACATCTGTTACTTCATTTACATAATCAGTTCCCTTTTATCCGCACATGGATTACCCTCTTAGGTCTACCATCAACAGACACCTAACTAGGTCACAATTCCCTTTACACTCCCAGATTGGTCTAAGCTGATATTTTCTCTACTCAGGGACCTTTTGCAAGCCTAACACACGTGTAAAGACTTCTTCCCTAATTTTCTAACCCAACTTCCACAATGCCAAAGCACAGTCATTGTTATCATTCTATGTTTTGGGCTATTCATTGTTTACCTACTTGACATGATAAAATAGTTGTCTATGACTTGAATACTTTAATGCATACAGGTTTTCATTGTTTTGGCACTCCCTCTACTGGTGCAGAGAGAAATCCCTTCATGATTTCTAATTCCATGCAGTTCTTTTGCATATATCATCATCATCACCATCATCATCCTCATAATGAGCGGCATCACCACTACCACCACTAACATCACATAGCACTTGAAAGTTGGCAAAATATTTTACGTGTATTACCTGATTTGATCCTCACCACACCCCATGGTATGGTTACTATTATTATCCTCACTTTACAGGTGGGGAAACTGAGGCTGAGAGGTTACATAACTTACCCAAGATCACATAGCTAGTGAACAGTGGAGGCAAAATTTGAACTCAGACCTTCGTAATTGCCAGTGTAGCACTCTAACCACTGAGACACATAGCCGCATAATGTCTTTCCATATCTACGCTATAGAGGGTCAACCCAACATAGGGATATCCATGCAAAATTCAGACTATCCATATGCTATTCTTCATTCTCAAGACAGAACAGATTCACTTCCTTCTTTAGTCATAATCAAGTAATCTCGTTGATTCAGGAGTCCCCTTAGATTTTCCAGATCATAACCAATCCCTGCCATCCCCTGCAACTCTTGTCCATGACATTTCAAAAGTTTACCACCAGGAATCCACTCAACATTCTGGAGTACTTCCTTAATATCTCCCAAACCCACTAGGATGCCAGTGGAGCACTCTCTACCTATAATCCCTTCCTCTTAGCACCTGACCAACTCTTATTTTTTTGTTATTGTATACTTCTTTGATGACACCCTTCACTTTTTTCTTTTTCAGAGTTACTTGTTGGCTCAATCTTGCTCACATCCATTATGCACCTTTCCAATTCATATACATGGATCATCCCTGATAGCATGTTGATGGCTAGCTACAGCTTCCTTGCATCTCTCTATTGTCTTTTGAGTTATTCGTAGTTTCTATTCTCCTGAGATGGAGGTATACCATGATTTTTAGGAGAAAAATGTACTATTATAAGAACATTTATATTTAAGAGATAGGCTATAATTTGTAGTAGCAAATCAGTCATTCCAATTTCCCCATCTTATTCAATTTTGATTAAGTGGAATGGGCTGCTTCCAAATGAAGCAGAATTATCATCATTAGAAATTTTCATGACAACCATTTCAAACAAATGATTGTCAGGAATGTTGCAGAAGGGACTCTAATTCAGATGTGAGTTGAAATAGACAGTTTCTGAGTACCTTTCCTCCTCTCTGCAATTCTAATCCTATATATGTGTACATGTATGTGTGTGTGTGTATATATATATGTGTGTGTGTGTGTGTGTGTGTGTGTGTGTGTATACATATATATTTGTGTGTATATACAGAAAAAGAGAGAGAGAATACCTCATAGTTTCTGTTTTTCATCCACTTTGGGTTTTTTCCAATATAAATAGTTGAGCCAATTTATTTCTCATCTATTTGCATTTTACTAAGGAAATTCTGTAGTGTTCCAGGTCACAGTGCAATTAGCATAATGTTATTCACAAACAGAATACCTAAACTCTACACGGGACATCTTCCTCGACTCTATAGAACATATTAAGTCAATATTTGTCTCCATGTCTAAAACTTTGATTAATTGACAATCATTGGATCACTAAAAAAAGTTGTCATCTCCATGCTAATCTTAAGTAATTTTCATGAATGTATAGAACATTTTTTTTGAGGAAAGACATCAAGGACATACTGTTTTGTGAAATCAAAAGATAATAGATTATAGTGGAAACATACCTTCAGAACTCTCAGGCAAGCTGTGAGACCATTAAGATGTGGTCTGCTGTAAAGAATGATCAGTAAAAGGTCTTCGGTTTCTTCCTCATATTTTCCCTGTAGCTCAGGTTCTAGTGCCACTCTCCCAACTCTATTCGCATTGACAGTACAGGTACCTGGAGCATGCTAACTATATCATCTCATGACTCTAGAAACCCTGAGTAAAGAAGTATCTTTTCTAGTTTTATATAGTTTGTGCACCTTCTTAGGGCTTTCCCTCCACCACCATGATTATATTTCTATTTTTATATCAATTGACATGATTTGACATCAATAGTCAGGCTTAATCAGGTTTTAGACTTTTTTTTAACTACGGGGGTTATAGTTCTTACAAGTGCTAGGGAAAGTGAACTCAAGCTTAGCACAAATGTGGAAAAGAAGATAACTCAGGACTCCTAGAAGTTTGTTTGTTTGTTCATGTGTTTTGATTTGGTTTGGTTTGTTTTTGTGGTTTTATTTCTGTGAACATATTCATGTTTAATCACTTTCATTTTAAAATTTATGTCATTTAATCTACTGCCTTCCTACTATACCTAAGACAATATTCATAATGTAAAGCCGTAAGACTTCTGAGTTGTCTGGAGGCCTTTGTTCTATTTGATTTCTTGGCCCCAAACCATATATTTCTGACACTTTTTAGCCATCCTCCCTTTACCCATTTTGGCATTGAAATATCCAAGTACAAATGTATAAATCAAGTTGGCTTTAGTGGATCTTGTAGCGTTCTTCATGGAACTTGTTTACTACTTTACTCTGTGCAATAGCTTCTGGCACTTAGGATGTGTCTGTCTGCTTTGGTTCACCAAAAGCACTGCCTTGAAAAACAAAATAGCCAAGTACAAATTCTTGTTGTATTGATGGTTTCCCTAACGTACAGGGTGAAACCAAACATGCTGACTATTTTATTCACCTCTAAGAAGGACCTACAAGCCATGCTTCCATTTAGATGGACCTTCTTCATGAGTTGGTTTTATTTTTGTTTTGTTTTTGTCAAATGCATGGCAAGAATTTCAATATAATTAGGTTCATTTCCTACAATGATGTGTCAACTCACTGATCTTTGGGTGAAGATCACATGTTAAAAGTTCTAATACTTAAATGAATGTTTGGACATGGCATAAAAACTGTACAATTTTTAGCACCCTCTGTGCTCTTTTCAGCTGCTCTACCACTGGCATTTTAGAAGAAGGGAGCTACTTTAAGGGATTTTATGTACTTTTGTGCATTACGTTTCATGGATTTCAATGGCCGAGAAAAAAATCATTATCAAGTGGTAACTATGATGAGCCTCTCTGTGGACAGCAGAAACCTACTCTATCATGGAGCCCATAGTCACAACATTTGCAGATTGTGTGGAGGTAATCCTTAGCTTCAAAGTCTATACCAGATCGATGGGACCTATCAAAGCTTTTGCTCTATTTGCGTAGACTTTGAAAGCTTAGAATCACCTCCATGATACCATGAAGAATTAGAGGAAAAGCCCATCTTTGATGACTGAACTGATATTAAGTTAATTAATAATATTGTATTTGGTAAATACTTATTAATGTTCTGTGTGTGCTTACCTTTCTAAAATAAAAAGATGTCTTAACATTGTTCAATAAAAGATGTTATAACACTGTTGGAGGAGGAAGTGACTTTAGAAATTATCCAGTTAAATACTCTTATTTTATAGTTGGGAAAATTAAAGCAGAGAAAAACTAAACAATTTGTAATATAGCTAATTAATAGCAGTCAAACAGACTTAGAATCCTAGTATCTTGATCACTAGATTAGTATAAAATATTATATATTATGTATGACCGTCGGAATATTTGCTTTGCTGATTTTCTAAAAAATATGTTCTAAAGATTATAATCAATTTAAGAGGAGGTATGTAGATTATATAAAAAGAGAATAGTGAGCAAACAAAATTCTTTTCTCTCAGTTAGCTTCCATTATTTGAGTTTTGTAATGTTTTCTCCCAGTTTTGATTACCTGAACATAATCAATCACCTTAAAAATGTGTAGCTATTGAGGTGGCTAAGTGACACAGTGAATAGAGCACCGGCCCTGGAGTCATGAGGACCTGAGTTCAATTCCAGCCTCAGATACTCAACACAAAAACTAGCCATGTGACTTTGGGCAAGTCACTTAACCCCAACTGCCCTAACCTCACCTCTCCAAAAAGCAAAAAACAAAAACAAAAAAAATATGTAGCTATTTCTATGAATGGCAAATAATAGTCACTTCCACAAGAATTTATTTTTATGTATAGCATTAGTAGAAATCCACTTTCAACTATGGAACTTCTGAGTTCCTCTAGTAACTAACTTATAAACCACAGGGAGAGCTAAATTTATTTTCTGAGCTATTACGTGTAGACTATATCCTAAACAAATATGAAATCTTCTATTTGACTCTGAAAGCCCTTCACAACCTGTTTATTTCCCATATTTCTAGTCTCTTTACATTTTACCCCGCTCTGTGAACTCTATATGATGCATCAGCACTGGCTTTCTTGCTGTTCCTTATATGGGGCATTCCAATCTCTCAACTTGGCATCTTTTTCACTGGTTGTCCCCAGTGCCTGGAATGCTCTCTGCCTTTGTCTCTACCACCCCATTTCCCTGGCTTCCGTCAAGTCTCAACTCATATCCTGTCTTTAGCAACAGGCTGTTCTATGCATCTCCCAATGGTAGGCTCTTCCATATGAGATTACCTTTCATTTATGCTATATGCGTTCTGTGGGTTCGTAGGTGTTTGTATGTTGTCATCTCTTTAAGAATATGAACTCCTTGAGGGAAGGACCTCTCTTTGTCCATTTTTATATCTCCTTATCACAGTGCCTGGCACATATTAAGTACATTGTGCTCTTTGACTTTACTCACCTCTCAGACATTTCTGGTCTACACTAAAAACAATAGTTTACATGAAATGTAGAATAAAAATGCCTCCTAAGAAGCTTTAAAAAGAATTATATCTTATAAATGTTGCAGTTAATTGGTAATATTATGCTGTGACAAATTTTATCTGAGGTTATTAAGCTAAAAATGATCCTTTGTGTATTTGTAAATTCAGGTCAGGTCTGGCTTTCTCAGTAGTTATAGTACAATTTTAGGAACACAAGGAAAGGCCTGATGTTTCGTCAAATTCTCCCCCATTCATTTAATTCTACCTAGAGCTTCATTTCTTTGTATTTTTTGATATCTTAAAGAGATCAAGAATCAATCTCTTCCTAGAAGAAGAAACAGTATCAACTCATTAATAAGCCTTTATTAAATTCTTACAATGTGCCAAGTACTATAACTTATAAAAGATATCAGTCTTTTAGACCTCAGTCTAAATAAATTTATCAGACCCTCCCTTGGTTAGAGGTTTTCAAAAGGCAAAAAAAGGGGAGACCAGAGGTACACAAAGTGTTTGGGATGTGGTTACAGTGGCACCCCCCACCCCCACTAAAAGAAATAAAGAATGTGGATCAAGAAGCCTGGAGGTTCCGAAGACAAAACTACCATCGCTTTCATAATTTCGTCCAGACTGATATACATATTTTGTGTGTGTGTGTGTGTGTGTGTGTGTGTGTGTGTGTGTGTGTGTGTGAAATATTTAGTAAAGTGGGAGAAGGCTAGTCTGTGTGAAAGACTGGGGAATTCAGGGAAGGGAGATACTTTAGCCTTTCCTTCAAATACATCTCCCTCTTGAGTACATTTACTTCCATCACAATGGACTAGAAGAGATCCTTGTTTAGTGGTGCAGAACCCCTGAGACCTAATTTAGCTTTTATAGGAAATTCAAAAAGAGAGAGATGGAGCAAGAGAAAGAGAACAGAACAAAGATGTGAGTTTGTACAGGGAATATTGATACTTGTGAGCTGCTTCTATAACTTCTTTAAAAGAAATGTTCTAAGTAAATGCTGAATTGGACTTTCTGCTAGCAGAGGGCCCACGCTGCCTCAGCTGAACAATAAGCTTTCCCAGTCATCTTTACGGCTCCTGATGGTTTGTCCTCTTGGAGGCTCAGGTTTGTTGTTTTCTTTGCTGTGAAGGTCAGAGAACCATTTGAAAAAATATTATTTCCATTTAATTCTTTCAATGTGTCATCAGAAGGCTGTCCTGATGTAGGAAAGTTACACAAATGTGAATTAAAAATATTCCTGACAAGGCATTCTAGCTAATCCAGTCCAGTTCAGACTGGGGGTCATTTTTTATTCACATTGTATATAGCAGTTTTCCAAGAATGGCGTTGCATCTTCTATAGATCATATCTCAATTAAAGCATTCTTTGAGATATAGGTACAATCAGGGCCTGTTGTTGTCCTCCGTACTTTAATATAGAAAAGGCCCCCGATTTGCTAACTGCAGCACATAGTATAGAATTTTTTTTTAATACTTGCTCTTAAAGATTTCAAAGATAGGTGAACTGAGGCCCACTTTTCCACTTCTTTATAGAAGAAAAAAGCCAGTGACTTAAACAGTATAGATCAATAAAAAAGACAAGACTAGAGAACTCAGGAGTTCTTACTGTCCCTTACCTAGTTCAACCATTAAAGTTCCTGGTAGTGTCTTACACAAAGCCAGGTTGCCAGGAGAACAGATCTGAAATCATTAGGGAAGAGAACCAGAACATTCTCCATCGATGTCAGGGTGAAGTAATGGGCTGTGCTACATACATAGCATCAGCTGTTTAAAAATGTTGGAATAAAATGTCAGCTGCTTTTGACATGTCTCTTAAATTTGTAGGGCTGTCTTGTT
>CM053583.1:223678360-223702609 GCA_028627135.1 Pseudochirops cupreus
GAGGCTGCCACAGAAGTTGGATCCTCCATTGCCTCAGGCACCACGAACTAAGCTGTCAACTCACCTCAGTTTGTGCTGGAGAGGAAAGGAAAAGGCCCTTATTCAAATTCTTATGTCTGGGGTGTTTTTGGAGTGGAGGGAATGAACAAATTGACTTTCAATGCCCATTCTACATGTAAAATTCTAGGTTGGTGATATTATAGTCTTCACTGCTTTACAGTAAAATCGGAGATAGTCAGGAAGCAGAAATATTAGGGAGATTCTATTTTCCTGACAGAGGGAAGGAATTGAGTGGAAAAGATATCATTAGCTATGGATGATATTAAAATCAGGCAATTGTCAAATGGGAAAGAATGACTGGTTAGCAGCAAGAGTGGTGAACAGAAAGACTTTTTTTTAATGAAAGATGAGACTATGACAAGGTAATACCGAAAAAAAAAGGAAAACCACTAACCTTGTGAGTTTAACCACTGGTTAAAAAGAAGAAGAAAAAAAGTCACACTAATTTTTATCCCTCTAAGTATCTTTACCTGTCTTTTCTACATTCATAAGATTGATTTCTAAAGACCTCCATGTTGAAGAGATAGCCACAGTATAGAGAAGTATAAGAAGGAGATCTATAATTTTCTCTGCATCCATAAAAATTCTTATTATTAATTAAAGAGGGGAAATATGGCGGAGTAAAAAAAGAGTGCTAACTTTGGAGCTGGGAAACCCTGAGTTTTAAGTCCTACCTTTGACATCCACAGTTGTGTGATCATGGTAATGTACCTCTCAGTTCCTCAGGCAACTCTCAAGACTATACATTCCAGATAAATTGCAATGGTAAAGATCTCTCTAATTGTAAAACACATTCATCTAATTACAAATTCAGATGGTTCTGGTCAATGACAGGTTCCTGTCAAAACTTCCTATTGTTTTTAATTCAGAAAGAAGCTAATCTATAATGTATTATTAATAATTAGAAGGTTTATAAAATACCAAGACTATTTTATTATTGAGCTCAAAACTTCTCTTGCAGCTTGTGAAAACTGCTCTTGAGAAGACAGTAATATCCCAAGAGGCAACCCCTCGTACAAATTAATCTAGCACCGTGGTGGCGCTTTACTGGAAGAGAGCAGTGCTGTCTATCAGTATGAGCTCACACCTTTTTAAAGATGCAAACTGACAACCCAAACACTGGAATTTCACTGATTATTTTACCAAGGTGACAATTGACTAATCAAGTCACAGAGCTAATGCCACGCTGCCTCTTTTTAAAGTTGCTGCCACCACTTCATTGTTATCCAAGTTCATTGGATAAAGCACATCAGCTCTGACCACATACATGGTCCAATCAAATCTTATTTAAAAAAATTTTCTATTATTCATCTGTAATAAATAAAATGACTCATATTTACAAAGCACAAATTTGGCAAAGCGCTTTACATACATTTATCTAATTCAATCCTCACATTAGCTGCATAGGGGAGATAGTACAGGTATTGGTGTGCCCATTTTAAGAATAAGGAAATTGAAGATGGGGGGGTGACTTGTCTAGGGTCACACAGCAAGGAAGAGCCTGAGTTGGGATTCAAATGCAGGGTCTTCTTGACTACAGTTGCAACACTTGTCACTATGTTACACTGTTATCATTAAACCATGAAAGCAGTGCTGAAGTTATATTATCCTATTTAAATAAATTGCCCTGAAAAATTAATAATAATAATAATTTTCTTTTTTGAACAGAGATTTTCTGTTAAGGTTTCAATATTATAATTCAAACTTTTTAGGATTGTCTAATATTCAGAAATGTGTATTCTTTGTGTGAGTGAATGACAAACAGATATTGTCATTTGAGGTATCAAGGTGGCACAGAGAATAGAGGAGTTCCATTCCTCCCTTACTAGTTGCGTGACCCTGGGCAAGTCACTTACCCTCCATTTTCTTCAAACAATAAATATTTATTAAGTGCCTTCCATATGCCAGATACCATGCTAAGCATTGGGAGGTACATAAAGAGGTAGAATATATGATCCCTGTCCTCAAGGAGTTCACAATCTAATGAGGGAGACAAGAAGTAAACAAATATGTATAGACAAGCTCTATGCAGGATAAATGGAAAATAATTAAAGAAAGAAGGCGCCAGAATTAAGAGAGGTTGGGAAAGATCTCCAGTAGAAGATAGGATGTTTTAGTAGGAACTTAAAGGAAGCCAGGGAAGACAGTAGGCAGAGTTTAGAAGAGAGAATATTCCAGGAAGGAGGGGCAGCCTCAGTTTCCCCATCTGTTAAATGGGAATAATAATAGCAATGTCTCTCCCAGGATTGTTTTGAGGATCAAATGGGAATATATTTATAAAGTGTTTTACATATCTTTACATACAGACATAAAGGCTAGCTATTCATATTTCATTTCATTTTTTGGTGTATTTCATACCAATCACACTCCTGAAAGAAGAAAAACAGTCCCTAAGAAGCAGCTAAAGATAAATGTATTCATTTCCAGTCAGTAATGATCATAGAAAATTTAAAGATTTTATAGACGTTTCTATAAATGGGATTGGTCTGCACTTGCAAAAATGGAGAAGTTATGTAAAGGGGGAGAAAATCCCATTCTTCAAAGTGCTGAAAGTATTGCCACCTTAAGTTCAGCAGTTGAGAGATCTTGACCAATATTAATGCTAAGTGATGTGAAGGACTCTCTGTGTTCCTTTTCATCTAAACCAACACACTGTCACTCTGGATGAAAATAAAAGCATGGAGGGTATGGGGAGGTGGTTTCCAAGCAGGATTTTCTGTCAAGCTTACCAGTCCTTCTGCAGATATCCAAGACTTGCACAATTCTTTCTCTTCTTCCTGTCACCACACACACACACACACACACACACACACACACACACAATCACAAAGTGGATAGTGTATTTTAATTCCTCCCAATATCTTTCTGCAAATGCCTCAATGAAATATAATGATGTTTCAGCAGCAGCAGCAGCATCTTGTAATAAGTATCTGTGAGGAGAAAACAAAATATAACGTCAGAGACCTGGAAAGTATTTTAAAGGAATCCTTTGGTTATTTCAATTTACCTGAGAGGGGAGGGGAAGGGAATAGAGGGAAGGCATTTTCTCTTAGGGTTTTATACTCATACCTAGAATATCTATTTCCAAGCCCTCTTTTGGAGGGGAAGGGAAGAGGATTTGATCTATATTTATTAACAACGTAATTGTGTTCTTATGTGTCTTTGAGGGCATGAATTTTCTCATTAATAATGAAATCAGCCATATTATGCCTGTATAATTGCAGTGCCCTTGTTGCAATGTTGTTTTGTGGATGTTTTCTTCAGTTCTTTCATATGCACGTGTCCCTGTTCAGCAACTAGGTTTCAAGCACTTTGAGCAGAGGATTTCCAGTAACAGATTCGATATAAAACAGACTCTTAAGGAAAAAGAACCAAATAAAAATAAAGGCTCCTTGGGTGTTCGTTGTTGGCTACAGCACCAAGTACAGGGTTCTGCACACACTGAAAAATACATGTTGATAGATTCATAATAAACTACAGGCACTAGAATCCATATTTCAGGCTTACTTCACAATTACCAACTCCCTATTAGGGTATATGACGACACATTTGGACCCATTGGGGCAGGGTGGCCTATTCAATAAAATGCTGGACCTAGACACATGAAAACCTGGATTCGGATCTTGACTCTGAAATTTCCTGACAAATGTAGCCATTGGTAAAGCACTAAAACTCAGAATCTCAGCTTCCTTCCCTGTAAAATGAAGGCAATGATATCTGTAGACTCTCCATCCCAGAGGCCGTATCATTGTGGCGATTAAAAAGATTTGAGAGATATAGTTTCTGGGCAATTTAATCATTTTATTAATAAGACTAGAACATTTATTAATAAAAGGATGGCCATTTGGCCATCTCTCTTAGACCAAAGAGAATCATGGTAGCAGGCTCAGGGCTTATATGTTTGAGGTTTTTTTTTTTTGGAAAGTGGAGTGGCTATCAACTCTGATTCATTAATAACTTATGAGTGAAAGAATATTATAATGAGGGGCTGAGAGTGACATCACTTCAGCCTTGGATAGACTATCTCTACGCCCAGACCACCCCCAGCCTTGTGCAATCAATTCAGAGAATTTATGCTCTTCCCGAGCCTGAGCAGAACACAGTGATTATTCCAAATGAGTGGCATCCTGAACAAGAAAGTTAGTCCAGTCTCATTGTCAGCAAAGCCCTTCAAGAGATTGAACTTTTTTTAAAATCAGGACTTTAGAAAGAGGAGAAAGCTCTGGATCTCCCCAAATCATTGGTTATTCATAATCATTTCTTTCAATCATATAGTAGTATTGGTATCAGGAAGATCAATCCAGCCTTTCACATTGCTAATTGCATGATATTATATGTATATCACTTAGTCTCTGTGGGCCACACTCAGGCAACTTCATAATACAATAAGATAATAAACTATATATGTTATGTTTTTTAAAATGCTATGTGAGGGGCAACTAGGTGGTGCAGTGAATGGAGCACCAGCCCTGGAGTCAGGAGGACCTGAATTCAAATGCAGCCTCAGATATTTAACACTTACTAGCTGTGTAATCTTGGGCAAGTCACTTAACCCCAATTGCCCTGCATTCCCCCCACTCCAAAGAAAATGTTATATAAGTTGTTGGGATTTTTTAAATTAACATTGAGTAAGAGGATTATTTTTTCCTACTGTTTTCCTAACTACCCCATGAAGACCACTTGTTAAGGCATAGAGGCATGATAAGCCGAGTCAGTGAAAGAGTTGCCACACTACTGAAATTTAAAAAAAATAATAATAACCAAATCATTGAAGTATTGAAGTATTTCAATTCCACAACTTATAGAACATTTTTTGACATATTTATCTGAGTTCCCATTCAGCTCCTACAAATCCAGGAGCAAAAGCAAAATGTGTTCTTCCTAGAAGTCCTATTTAATTTCATGAGAAAACGTCTACTTGAAATAATGATTGTTTCAGTAGTTTGGAAAAGAGTCAGCGTGATAAGGCCAGCAAGTATTGAAACTTTAGCACTTCTACTTGTCAACACACGATTCCAAGAATTAATATCCTTGCTACTGTTCTTTTTTCTGGAATGAAAATTATTGTTTAAACTTTATATAACAATGATCATTTTAATTGGCAAATGGGGGAGAGAGGAGTTAGAATTTTATGTGACCCTTCCCGTCCACTTTTGACCCTGAATCCCAACCCCTTTCCCAGTGCCATGTAAAGAATTAGGTTCAAGTTTTTGCCTCAGATAGCATGATTTTATTTACTTTGGAGTTTAACGGAAAGAGAACGTAAAGAGGTGTGTGCGTATGTGTGTGCGTGTGTGTGTGAGTGTGTGTGTGTGTGTGTGTGTGTGTGTGTGTGTGTGTGTGTGTAATGGCACTAGTTTAGAAGAGCACATCAAATATATTTAAATTGGTAGCAGAAATGACCGTAAGTCAAAAGCTAAGTAATACCACTGTTTTCATGGGTTGCATTCATTTCTGAGTAAACAGCCAACATTGGCGATTCTTCCATCAAGAATATATTTTACAGGGGTTTTTTTTTAATTATTAGCATTATGTACCAAAATTTTAGAGTTTTGAATATACTAAACTTGTTCCTAAGTCTGAAGAGGAAAGTTTGGTGGAATTCTTGGAGACATAATTTGCTGGCTGACTTTCTTGAAGGGTGGGGAAGATTTTATCTAGCAATAAGAAGTTTCCTATTTGACTTAGTATGAGGGTTGTGAGGAACTGAGCAAGAACACTAAAGTTGTATGTACAAACATGAAAATAATCTGTCAATTCTGTTAGTACAGCAAAATAGAGATGTGTATATGTACAAAACATACAATATATATGTATACATACTCACATAGACATGTGTCTATACATACACATGCAGCTGGTTAACAGTATGGCCCCCAAATAACTGATTGGCCAATTCAATTACTTATTAACTGAGTGGGTTATGTTTGTTTAGGACACAGCCCAAGTCTGATTTTCCACTCTAGTTTTCTTTTGCCTTCTAGTTCACAATTAGAGGAGGCAGCATAGTGCTGCAGTATCATATTTCCCATGGAATTTTCTGCATGCATCACCATTTCCAAAAGTGGATAGAATGCTGGATTTTGAGTCGGGGAACCTGGGTTCAAATCCCACCTGTTCCACTTGCTACCTATGTGACCTTGACAAATGACTTAATTTCTTTGTGCTTCTCATTTTTCTTATCAGTCAAAAGAGAAGGTCGGACTCCATCTCTCAGGTCCCTTCCAACTCTGTATGATCTTATGAAATATTACGCTTCTCTGCCTTATCCTGAAGATGAACATACTAGACCAGACACAGAGAAAAGGGAATTTTTTTTAATGTCTTAGTATTTATTCTCACTAAGAGAGACCTAAGAAAGAAGAGGCTTCCCTCAGATAGGGAATCTTTCCATAAGAACCAAGGTATATCTTCCACAGAACAGCATCAGTTAAATATGATTGATCATGGCTTTTTTATAATTTCTTTGATCTTATTTCATTGCAGACTTTTTTTCTCTTTAATCCACATGAATAGTAATGAATACAGCTTAGTGGAGCTGTGAAGAAGTAGATAAACCATTGTGAATATTTTCCCTTCTCAAGTTGAACAGGAGCACATAGGCTCTCACATCTTTAATGAGGATGTGGGACCACACTATTGCCAAAGAACTGTATTTTAGTCTGGGTTCATTTGACTATATCTTTACTGTTATTATTGTCATTTTTGGAATGAAAGTGATTATTTACAGTTTATACAACAATGATCATTGTAACTAGCAAATGGGTGAGGAAAAATTCAGGGAATTCCCTTCCCATCCACTCCCGACCCTGAATTCCAACCCTAGTCCCCAGTGCCTTGATACATAAATAGGCTCTTCAATGCCTGGAAAAGATGCTGAGGTAGCTGTTGGGGCCCTAGAGTAGAGACAGAAGACAGAATGCTCAGAATATTTTGACATAATGACTATAATAATGTTTTTTCTCTGCAGTTACTGTACCCCAAAGTGGGGATGTCAGGACATTACTACTTCTTTTTCTGTTTTCTCAACCACAAAACTAGGCTTAGAATTGGATTTGGCAGCTGCTGAGCTGCCCTAATATAGCAGCAGACGAATCCAGGCAAAGAACAGATCTATCACTGTATCTGACTGATCTTTCTGCTTATGCACAGTGACAAATTCTCACCTCTCCATATAGATCAGCAGGCTCTGTAACCAGTCAGTCACACAGAAATTGTGACAGCACATCACAAGATTGGCAATTTGGAGCCCTAGAGAACAAGGTGAAACATGCAGTTATTTTACGTGAAAACTGCCGTCTTTCCCATAGCAATATGGAGGGTTTGTGTGAGCATCATCCTCCTCCAGAAGGGCATGTTTCCCCCTTCATTTTATTAAAATGGTGAGAGAAATCAAGAGAAAATGGAGACCAAAAAAATCCCCAAATCTTTGCTCTACAAATGAGTGATTTATACTGCCACTGTATGAAACCTGCCCAGGACTCTTCTTCCCACCTTCTAAGTCAAAATCTAGGATGACTTAATCAAGGAAGCATCTGGTTAATAAAAGTGTGCCTACTTGTCTCAAGGATGCCAATGCAACACTCAGTATGACAGTATGAGGAAATCTCAGATTGAATTTTTAAGTTCTTCCCTTCCTACTTCCAATAAAAGTGATAGACCCTGGGGATTTCTGTTTTCTAGCATAGAATAGGAATCATCTTATTTCATCACTCAAACTTTGGGTAATACTGCCATTTCAATTAATTTAGGGAAGATTTTTTTTTTTGCTATTGCAAATAAATAAATCTTACAAAAATACTACTACAAAATTTAAAGGCATAAAGGTGAAAATTGCTCTCATGTGCTCAATAGAACTAAGTGCAGTCAGAGGCCTTTTATGGCAAAAAAGTAAATCTGGAAGGAGGTGATGGTTTGCTAATGGAAAGTGTTTGGTTGAAAAGAGCATCAATGAAAGATTAAAAAAAAAAAGAAAAGAACATACAGAAGAGAACAGAAGGAAGTTCATAAGGGGACACAGACAAGCAGGGATGATTTGTTACTATTATCATCAATTTAATATAGCAGATGTCCCAAGAGTCTGAACGAAGTTCTAAGCTATTGTCTTAGGATGGTTTAAAGCTACTAGCACCTAAAATTGCACTAAGTGGGACACACTGTATACTCTAAAAAATGAACAGCAAGAAACAGTGCGCAACTTTATATACAACCTTTGTTCTTGTTTTTGTATATTGAAATGTTGATGTTTAAGTTCATAATAAAAATTTAAATTAAAAAATGTGTTTTGGGGGCGGCTAGGTGGCGCAGTGAATAGAACACCGGCCCTGGAGTCAAGAGGACCTGATTTCAAATCTGACCTCAGACATTTGACACACTTACTAGCTGTGTGACCCTGGGCACATCACTTTACCCCCAATTGCCCTCCAAAAAAATAATGTGTTTTGTTTCTAAAAGTATTGGTCATATGAGAAGTATCATGGTGTAGTAGATAAAGTGAAAGCCTTGGAGACATGAAAAACTGAGTTCCAACACTGCTTTTGACATGTTATCTGTATCACCACTAGTCAATCATTTAACCTCTTAGTGCCCCTGGGTAAGCTCTCTAAGACTAATCCTTGCAGATGACTTGCTTATGTGCGCTGGTGAAAGGGGTTTCTAGGGAGATCTCTACATCAATGAAATCATACATCAATCACTGGTATCATATAGAGTAACCAGATGGACTAATAAATGGATATCGATTGATTGATTTAGAGAGCAGGAGGAAACTAGGATAACAAATTCCCTGGTTTATATAAGCTGCTGGATTTTACCTCTGAGCTAGCCAATACTAGATTCTGTCTCTATTCAGTTTATATTTCATTATTCTTTAGATAAATAAAATGATGCTTTGTCATTTTAAACAATTTTATTGTTGCTCATTTGTTTCAGTTGTGTCTGGCTCTTCATGTCCCCCTTTGGGGTTTTCTTGGCAAAGATGCTGGAGTGGTTTGCCATTTCCTTCTCCAGCCCATTTTACAGATGAGGAAACTGAGGCAGATAGGACTAAGAGATTTGCTCAGGGTCACGTGACTAGTAAGTTTCTGAGGCCAGATCCGATCTTAGGAAGATGAGTCTTCTTCTCTAGGTCTGGCACTTTATCTACTTTACCTTCTAGCTACCCATTTTACAGATGAGGAAACTGAGTCAAAGAAGGTTAAGTGACTTGTCCGGGGTCACCCAGCTAATAAGTGTCTGAGGCCATATTTGAACTCAAAGAGGAGTCTTCTTGACTCCAGGCCTAGCACTCTATCCCCTGTGCCACCTACCTGCGCATAAATACTAGCTACTATGATAGTAAGTCTTGGAACCAGAGTGTCCTATGGAACAAGGCAGTTACACCCAAGGTTCTGGACCCTAGTTCTTCTAATTCCTTATCATTGCTGTTGTTCAGTCATTTTGAAGGTGTCCAACTTTTTATGACCCCATTTTGAAGGTTTTCTTGACAAAGATATTGAAGTGGTTTGCCATTTTCTTCTTCAGATCACTTTACAGATGAGGAAACTGAGGCAAACAGGGTTAAGTGACTTGCCCAGGGTCACACAGCTAGTAAGTATCTGAGGCCAGATCTGAACTCAGAGGGAGGTCTTCCTGACTCCAGTCTTAGCACTCCATCCACTGCACCACCTAGCTGCCCTCTCTTTTAAACAACAGAGGGAAGCCAACTGCAGTGCTTCACTCCTAGGACAGCATCACGCATCTGTTAGGCACACTGCACATGTCTGTTGATTTCAGCGATTTGGGAGAATGCATTAACTCCATCAGATAAGGCAGCATTTGCTGTTTCAGGCCACAGCTATGCTAGTAAGCTAGACCAAAGTTAGTCTGAGTTATTTTGAAATTATTTTAACTGTAAGTTTTCTTGTTCCTTTGAGATCTCAGTCTGACATTCAAAAAAAATTACGAGGCAAATACGAGTGTCAAGAATTTGATCTTCCCATTTTCCTACTCTCGGCTGCTCCTTCAGCCTTATTACACATACCTTAAAGTTTAGCCAGAGAAGCTCAGTGGCTTTTCTATGGTCACACAGGGAGTGGGAAGCAGCATTTGAACCTGGGTCCTCTGACTACATCAGCAGTCTTTCTACTTCATCACATTGCCTCTTTCATCAATGTGGGAATTCATTTCAGATTGCAAAAGTCTTAACGAGTTGTTTTGTCCAAAAAGGATAAACCTTGGTGACTAACCCACTAGTGATAAGCATCTCCACATGGACTACTTTTTGTTATTGTTCAATAGTTTTTCAGCCATAACTGACTCTTTGTGATCCCATTTGGAGTTTTCCTGGCAAAGATACTAGAGTGGTTTCCATTTTCTTCTCCAACTCATTTTGCAGATGAGGAAACTGAGGCAAACAAAGCTAAGTGACTTGCCCAGGATCACACAGCTAGTAAGTTTTGAGGTCGAATTTGAACTCAGTTCTTCCTGACTCTAAGTCTGACCCTCTATCTGCTCTACCATCTAGCTGCCCCTACACATGAACTAGGTTGGTCATCAAATGAAAAGTTATGGGACTATAAGCCTCATACAGGTAGAAAAAAATCATCTTATGCAGATGTGGAACTCAATCCTTTTCAAGATGATTTCTTAAGTCTTCGTATATATACTCTGATACTTCATCATAGTATGGAAGTAACGTGTTCTGACAGGCTATGCTACAGCAGGTCTTAACCAAAATGGAAAGAAGTTCAAATATGGAACTCAGTGACTGATTAGACATTCACTACATGAGGACCAGCCTAGCCAAGTTTATCATAATTCATCATCAAATAGACAACAGAATGTGAATTTTTCAGATGTAGCAACTCTCAAAGCCCAACTAAGAAATCATAGATGGCTCTGAATTCATTGGTGAAAGGAAAACCCACACTGGCAAAAGCACAGATTCCTGAAGATTAAATTAATTAATTTAAAAACTTTTATGAGGTCCCTACTGTGAATCAAACACTGTATTAATTGCTAAAGATACGAATGCAAAAGCAAAAACAGTCTCTCACATTCTAATGAGGACGACCATGTACCAAGGGGAGTGGTGGCCAGGAAAGGGTATTGTATTCTGGAAGTTACTGGGATAGTGAGGGAGACCACACAGTAATATTTTGGTATATTCCACCTAGGAATAATGGCAGAGTCCATTTGATCATGGTTCCAGATGGCTTTGAAGGGCAGGGAAAATGTGTAAGAGGATAGCAAGGAGGTTGCTATTGGTAAGGAATAGAGCAAAAGAGAAAAGCGAAAGATGGCCAAAGATTTCCGTGAAATAGTGATCTGGAATAAGTAATCACCAATAAAAAAGGCAGGGCTCCAGGGGAAAAATTTCTTCATGGAGACAAAGAACTTGGCAAGGAAGAACTATCAGGAAAATTGGGAGGGGGCAATCAGGAACCTTCAGGAGGGGGGTTTTCTATGTGAAATCTTTTTAGGAAATTTTTTTTTGAAGATTCAGGAAATTCTCAAATATGTTTGTTTTCCTTTTTCAATGGCATTCAATTGCAAATTAGAGGTAGAAAAAAATTATATAATTTATCTCATTTGATCCTCACAATAACCCTGTGGGATAGGCAGGACAGTTACTCACATAGCACAATGGAGACAGAGAGCTTATATGACTTTCCTAACTACTCTCTTACCACCGTCAGGGGAAAAAAAAGAATTCAGCTTGTTCACTTAAAGAATGGATTTGTTTATTCAGTAAAATAAAGCATGTCAGACAAGAGTGTGTTAAACAAAAGGTCATTCTGAAAGCAAAAAAGGGCAAATCTTCTGCAGTTATTACTATGCTACTTAAGGACTTTTCTAGCACTCATTCTTATCCCCTCTACTTTCAGTTCATTAAGAAGTGCTCTGGATGCTTCTGAAATTGAAAAACATTTATTTTCTCCCCATGTTCATAAGTGGAGTTTGTCTGGGAAGATGAAAACATGAGTTAGTTATGAAAAAAAGATACCTAAGCTATTCATGTTATTCTGGCTTTATCTTAAAACACACTATTTTGTATCCATTTAAAAGTAGCAAGTACTTCTATTAGGTTTTATGAATGTTTGGGGGATTTAAGGGAACTCCCCATGTGGAAACCTCCTTAAATCAACTCCTCTAAAAATCAGTATTTTAGCACATTTCATGAGACGCTGAGGGGGTAAGTACTTTGTTCATGGTCACCCAGCAAATACATGTCAAAAGTAGCATTTGAACCTGTCTTCCTGCCTCCAAGGCTGGCACCCTCTCCATTATACCACATTGCAATTTCATATTTATCAGAACAAAATGCAAGCGCATAGAATTAAAATCCATTTGCAATGAATTTATAAAGACCAGGTTGAGAATGTGTTCTGCCAGTGAGAATTCTTATAGTAGTATTTCTTACCAATGCCAACCTCCTTGCTCTCCTCATACACATTTTTCTCCCCACCCTTAACATCAAGTGGTGAGCAAAAGCAAGGAACCAAAAGAGAATGGCCAATGACCAATCATTTGTAGGGATGGATGGATTTTCCTCCTGGTGTTTGGAAGCTTTGATTTTGTTTATTTTTGCAATGCGCTTTGGAATTGGTAGTGGTTCTATAATATGTTAAAGTATGGTTTGCTTTGGATATGGCAGCCCCGTGTAGCAGATAGAGAGATAGCCTTTGAATCAGGAAGAACTGAGTTCAATTTACACCACTGATATATTTTCTCTATTTGACCTCAGTTAACTCACTTAACCTCTCAGGGCTCTAGGCAAGTCTTTAGATTATGAATTCCCAAGAAGATAAAGATTTACATTGATAGAGAAAGTTTTCTTATCTAGGAGTTTTCTAAACCAATTCCCTAAACCTAACCTTACTTTTCAAAGTGAGTTCATAACATTTCCAATCTGGCTTCTTGGTAGAAGGGACAAGAAAGGTAAAGTGCAATCACTCTCTTAATGCTTGGGAGAGACTAATCTGGAATGTTTCCGCAGGCAGCTAGGTGGTACAATGGATAACACTGAACTAGGAATCAGAAAAAACCTGAGTTCAAATCCTGCCTCAGAGGCTAACTAAGCTGTGTAACCCTGGGCAAGTCACTTAAATTTTCAGAGGCTCAATTTCCCTATCTGTAAAATGGGAATGATAGCACCTACCTCACAGAGTTGTTGTAAGAATCAAAAAGATAGAATAAGTAAAGGACTTTGCAAATCTTAAACTGCTATTTAAATAGCAGTTATTATTGTGATTTCTTGTTATTTCCAGAATGGAAATTATTTTTAAGCACAATTTCAGAAAAAGCTTTCTGGTTGATGTTGCAATTCCCTACCCCCTCCCAATTTAAAACATTAAAGGGACAATCAGTCTTCCCCTCACACATTCAAATTATTCCTATTTTCAATGGCAGCAATCACTTCTGGACTTGGAAAGGGAGGGGAAACTCCATTTTGTTCAAGGGGAAAGTTTGTCAGCTACATGTCAGAGATGTGAATATAAGATGAACAAAAATAGGAAGTATCCCTTTCCTGGTTCATCTTTTGTTCTGTCTGTGTAGGAAGGTCTCTTTATTCTTGGCTGTTTCCCAAAGAGTAATAGACTGTATACGTTTATCTTTAAGTGTTGGTTACCTAAAGATGGAGGGAGGGTAGGGGGGTAAGGTGCCACCCATTTTGATTAACAAAAGCTGAATTCCCCATTCCTGTATCTGAGCACCAAAACAACAGCCCACAGGAATTAGTCTCCTCTCAATCCTGGAAACCCTGCCTTAGGTTTGTTTGTTTGGGGGGTTTTCTGTTTTGTTTTGGCACCACCAACCACCTAATGTTTTACCATTATCATGTCAACGTTTTCAACAGTAATGGATTTCCATATTCCCAGCAAGAGAGCAATTGCGTGCCACTTCATAGGTCAGAGATTCTTTCCTCTTTTCCTTTTGCCAGCATTACCTGCCCCCTGGCTCTCATCTCTGGTGGTGGCTGTAGGGGGCAGGCGGCTGCAGCAGCTCTGAGGCTTGAAGAGTGTGGCTGTGACCTCAGAGGAGTTCAGCTTGCTAGAGCCACCGTCTCTGTCCCAGCTTGGTATTTCAGTTTGTCTTTTCAAGGTTTCTGGAGAATCATCAAATACCCACTTGCTCTTCTAATTTCAAAGAATCTTTTTCAAAAGATCATTGTAAACCCTCCTCTGGGGAGATTCAGAGAGTTATAAAGAAAGATGTGGAGTTAGACATGAGGAGAAGAAAAAAGAAAAAGGACCTATACATGAAGTGGTGCACATGTACACTAATGAAGGCAAATGGAGTCAGTAAATAAGATCTCCCTAATCACTTTTACCAAAAGCTAATAAAATACTGTACCAATGATCTTTAAAAGAGGATTGGGAGATGTTTTCCTTTGTAGTAATGCAGAGGAAATTAATAGCATTTCATCAAAGCAAGATAGGAAATTACCAGGAAACACAATCTCAGCTAAATGAATATTATATGAAACCTAGTTTCAACTATACATATAGAATAAGGTGCGATGTGGGCTTGCAATTAAATAGAACACCTTGAAGCTGGAGGGATCTTGTTTCCAATCCCCCGAACCAGGGTTTAAATTGGATAGAATCTCACAGGATATAGCACGAGTGACTCTTTGTGGTGGTGTGGGGGCTGTGAAATGTGCTGTCAGCTGGCACGATGCCTTTTCAGTTTCTTATTTTGACTTCATTACTGTACCTGAAACACCCGCCCCACACACATTCCAACCCCCCACTTACCCATAAAGCCTTGAGCATGTCTTGTGCCTCTCTGGCTCTGGCTCTTCAGGTGTATGTCATTCTTCTTATTTAAGGACAAGGCTATTGATGTTGATTGCTATCTGTGAATGGGTGAATGTGCCAGAAAAGACTAATACATGCCCAGTGCACTTTTCTATACTTCATGTATGTAATAACTATTCTTTGGTTTCTACGTACTGTTGGACAGCTATACTCACCTCACTCTTGCACATCATTTTTTTTTAAAGGAAACCTCTAGGTTTTATTTTTTTCATATTTGTACCATTGTAGAAACAAAAAAAAATGTTAATAATTTGAAGACTAAACTGAGAAGAGTCAAACACATAGACCTGACTCCAGGCAATGCTTTGCTTGTCTATAATGTCCTGCCTTCTCTCTGGCATGCTTTCCTAGTTTTAGGGACCCCTGATTACTCTGTACATGAATGAATTAATTGATTGGCCAAACAATTCATCAGTCTAAGAAAAACATTTGTTAAATGCTTAATATGTGCCCAGTACTGTGTTAAGTGCTAGAGTACTATGGCCTCATGCTGTCTTTCACTACCTCCTCCCCACCAGCCAGTCATGGCTCTCAAATATGTGACTTCTTTCCACAGTCTAAATGGGCTTTTCCTTATATAACTCTTTTTTCAAATTAAATCCGATCTTTCTAGTGCCCTTCCCTTCATTCCTTGGCCTGTTTTATGGGTAAAAGCTAGCTATTCTGATGAACTTTAATACAAAATAATGCATGAATTGGTAATAATGACTGGATGTGGTGCCCTTCCCAGGTAACATATCTTACTTGAAACAATCTTCTGGATATACAATTGCTTAATATTAAAAGGACTGACTTTAATGGTGAGAATTTTAACCACTAGACTTTTCCCGTTTATTGATAAAAGCTCTTGGGGGAATAAATGCCTTTCTGCATCTCTCAGTTTACCCCTACAAATAGCTATATGTAGGGCCAGGTCAGTGGACAATCAAATCCAATCCAACAAGAGTGTGTTAAGCTACTATGTAGTAGAATACCAGATACAAAAAACTTTAAGGAGTTTACGTTCTACTGGGGAGATATACCATGTATGAACAAATTCATAAATGAATGAGCATTTATTAAATGTTAAGCACTGTGACAAACTGGAAGCATAAATAGAAAAATGAGACTATCTATGACAGGATCAATATCTACTAAGATGCCCTGCTCCTTTCCCCATCTTCCTACACCATGAATTAAAAAGGCAACAAAGCTGGGACTAGATTGACTTGGGGTGGGGAGCAGAAGCTCAAACTCCACCTCCCAGGAGTCAACTTCCTTAATATCCTCTGGTTGGCTTAATGTAGCTTCCAATTTACCCAAGGACATAAAAAGTCTACCTGCTGGCCAGGAGCCTACCAACCACCAACTAAGTAGATGTCCCATGCACATCTCCATTCTGCTTTACTAACCAGATATTTCCATATGAATATGGGAGAAAATGGCATCTGGTCTGCTGGAGCTCACTTTAACCATATCCTTGTAGAATTATCCTTTCAATTTTAGGAGTAAGTAAGCCTCCTTTTATTAACTGTTCAATGACCTTTGAGAACCTCATTTCCTCCCAGTACAGAACTTGATCTAACAGCCCCACCCAATCATACTCTGGACTCTCAGGAAGCTCACATCCTAATAGGGAGAGATGATACACACACAGAAAGGCCAGCTTCAGGGCCAACTGAAAGAACCCAAAGTTCTTACAGAGCAGAGGCAACACAGATTATGATATATCTTCTTTAGTTTCAGTCCCATTAATGAAAACATATCCATATTTGCCCTTGAACCACCAGACAATGCAAGGATTTCAGTGACAAGAACTTCTTAGTCTTCCCCAGAGAGTTTCTAAAGAAGCAGGGTAATATCTGCAGAGGCAACTGGCTGGTTTGGGGGACTGAGTCCCATAAACAGTGACTTCATGGAGTTGGTTTGGAGGCTTGAATATGGAGTCCTGAACTGCTTACTGATGACATCAAGAGAGATAGTAGTAGTTGAGGTAGTCAAAGTGGTTTGACCCCCTAGCTCATGAATCTTGTGTCTGGAGAGAAGATAAATAATAAATAATTATAATTAAATAAATTACAATGATCAGGGTTGGGAGACAGGGCTAACAAGTAAATGGATGAAGAAATAACTGCCTTTAAGTTCTCCTGATCTTAGCTGCCATTGACCTTCTATGCTCTCAGATACTACATCACACCATGTTTGCTATGTTATCACTATCTCTGTATCCACCTGAAAAACTACATCCCACAAGGAAATGAGTCCTTTGATACTTACTGCCTGTTGCAGAACCCTCCCCCCTTTCCTGGATATCTCATCTGTATCACAAATGTAATATGTCCAAAAGAGTACTCATTTTATCCCTTTCTCCCCCAAACCCATTGCTCTTCTAACTTCCCTATTTCTGACAAAACTGGATCATTTTTTTTAAACCTGATACTGTGATTTGTTAGATTTATCAATTTCCAGATAAAATTTATAAGATAATAAATGTTATTTTATTTAGGATAAAATAGTTCAGTTTCAAGTTATTGGGTATAAAAGGTAGATTCACATTTTCTACTCCATTGAAAGAACAGTTTGTTGGGTATGATAAAAATTCAATTCCAAGGAACCTAGTGCATAAACCCAATGCTAGATATGAGCCTTCTACTTTGTAAAAGATTTCTTTTATCTTTCAGGATTCATTATATCTCTTTCAGTCTAATTCTTGCTAATGTGGCCATTTCATGCTTTGCTTTTCTAGAATAAGGGAAACCATCAGGTAATCATTTCTCCAAGAGATTTCATTTCTCACTCTTTGGGGCCTGCCTCATTTTAGCAAGTAGTAATATAAACACCGATTATTCCAAACATAACAAATTTGATATGCAAGCATTTTCATGTATTTCATGGTTACTTCACTTAATTATTGTTTCTTATTTTTAAAAGTAGAATCTATTTTAATCTGTTTGTAAGCAAAGAATAAAATAATTAAGTGATTTTTTTCAAGATAATTAAGAGTTATACACAAGCAAATGACTGCCTGTAACTCAGAGAGAAACATCACACTATTTTAGAACATGGAGAGTTTTCCATACCCAATCCATTATTGGACGCCAATGAAAAAGAACCTATTTTGTTTCCAGTAACTGTACATCTGCTCAACAGGATGCCAGGCAACTTCCTCTTAATTAGGTAACACCCGTCTTCAATCCTCTCAATCTTTCAGTTGGCCAGCTACAGCCCTTATGAGTCAAGTGACAGTTCAGTTGTAAGCCTAGGATTGGATATCACCTCAAATTATTTTATCTTTCTTCATAAGAGAAGTAAATCCTGAATTCTTGACATTAGTAAGCATCAAAATCCAGCAAGTGATCCAAAGAGAACACTGAACATCAACTGTTTGTCACGTGCTACATGTTGTGTAGAGATGAAGTATGCCTGTTCAAGTGAATTCAAGTCCATCAGGGTCATTGATTGGAGGGTTGGAGACATAGAATGATAAATTTTAATCAGTGATTCAAACTGGATCTAATCTCAATTCAGGTCAGCTTTGATTGAGAAAGTATATCTTCAAATTTATTAGAAATCGAGAAAAATTTTGTCATAGATTATGGCTGGTTTGAACCATCTCCTTTATGAAAATGTTATTGGGTGAATTTTCAGTCAGTGTTAAAAAGGAAATAAGAATTAACATCAATATATGAGAGATGTGACCCTGGGCACACTTGATCTCTCTGATGCCTAAGTGCCAATCTGAATGAGTGGAGAAAGTTTCCTCACTGGGAGTTGCCTAGAGGCAGTGAAATTAAAGGTCTACTCTTTCATAGACTATATAAATATATATATATACACATACATATATATATACATATATTATATATAATTATATCTAATATACTAATTATTATTCATGTTTTTTATTAATTCATCTTTAGAGAGAGAGAACATTAGGTGACATAATACTGGACCAGCAGGCGGAAGACCTAAGTTTGAATCCTTACTACCCTTAGTACGACCCTTTGTCTCCACTTTACTGCTGTCTGCCTCAGTTTCCCCATCCATAATAATACTAATAGCACCTACCTTCCAGGGTGGTTGTGAGTTCAAATGTGGTGATATACATAAAATGCTTCACAACCTTTAAAATGCTATGTAAATGTTAACTCATCATTGTTGTATCTATGGCAGTACGGCAAAATGAATCAAGTTCTGGGCTTGTAGGAAGGAAAACCTGAGTTCAAATCCCACCTCTGTTTCCCAACTATAGGCAATCATTCTGAACCTCAGACAACTCTCCAAAACTGAAGTTACAAATGGGTTATAATCTGCTTTAGTGTGGGGAGGCTCCAAAATTGTTAAAGTCATAGTTTGTTGACATATAAAAGTGGAAATAGCTAATGACAATCTTGCCAAAGAAAATTACACTGAATCAGTTCAATAATTCTAGCCCATATTTTAATAGGGTTTTTTTTTCAGGGGCACAGGGAAGCAATCGGTGTTAAGTGACTTGCTCAAGGTCCAACAACTATAGTGTCCAAGATTGGGTATGAACTCAGGTCTTCTCGACTCTAGGGCCAGAGCTGCCCCTGCTGTATTTTTTAAGTAATATCTTTAGGTAGAAATGTCTCTATGTACCAATACCACAGCTGGCCTACCTATTTCCAGCCCCAGGGGCTTTTTAAATATGTGGGACAGCCTCCCTCAAGATAGAGAAGAAAAAAATTTTAGAGGCATACTGAGGCATGGATTTTTTTTTTAAACTTGAGCTATTTGAGAAACTCTAGCAGCAGACATGTAACAAAAAATGGACAGGGTAGTTTTAGGGGCTCAAGACTTTGGACTGCCTACAGGTCTGAGAAGCAGTGTCACAAAGGGTGATAAGCTCTGAAAAAAGCAGCTGCTGCCCATGTACATTATGCACAGGACAGGTGAGAACCTATCACTTTATCAGCTTCAGAGGGGCCTTCCTGATCCCTAAGAAATAAATTGCTACCAAGGAGAATCTAGACCAGCAAGGATCACTGAGGCCTATAGTGTTACTCTGAACACAACTCTGAAAGAAAATCTTTGTCTCCTCAAAGCACACGTCTCCACCAATTTCAGTGGTATTCACTTGATCTTCACTGTCGTCTTTTCAAGAAAAGCAATGTCATGCTGGCGTAAAAAGAATGACTGGTCAGTATAACACCACAGAGAAAGGACAGTAGAGAGAACATCGAGTTCAATCTGCTCGATTTTCAGATGTAGACAAGACAGCATGTTTTCTTGCTCTCCAAAATACAGTGCCAAGGGAAAAATCGTTGGTTAGTTTTGTTTTTTATGCTAACAGATGTAAATAATAAGGATGGGCATGGGGGGGGGGTGGAGCAGGAAGTGGAAGACGACAATTTTGCTTCCCTTGCTAGTTTTTGTTCTGATTTAAATTCTTCTGCATGCCAAGACAAAGGATCTAGGGGTCAGGAGGATAGGGGGATGAAAGAATCATACCCAAACAGCTTTGGGGGGCTTCTTTAGTAGAGTCCCCTTACATGGGCTTGGGGAACACAAAAACCCAATAAGGGATTAAACAGGACTTACAAGGACATTATAACCTTAAATCAGATAAACAAAGTAGTCAAATCTACCATCTTACTCAGCTTGGGGGCCCAGTGTCTAGCTTTTGTCCAGCAGTGGCCTATTAGCTAGGCATTGCTAACTCGTAGAGTCATCTATGACTAAAGAACTATCTGCTGCCCAGATCAAAAAAAGGTTTTCTCCACTCTGCACCCTAGCTGATGAAAACCGACATGGTCAGCCATCCAGTGACCCTGAAGAGATAAAGTCCTGGAGTGAAACTACCCAGCAACAAACGAAAGTGCAGCACCCAGCATAGGCAACATGCATGTCTAGCAACAACCATAAAACCAACAGAACAATGCTTAGTAGATGACACAGTCGTCTGAGAACAGTATAATTCTGTCAGTGGAGGGCATCCACAGCTCTGTGTCAGAGGAAGAGTATATTTGTTTGGCAACCTGAGGTTTTGGCATGTGTTCTTCATTTGTGGCATTTGGTCACAAACATGCCTTATGTATGTTCCCTATATGTGCACCCTCCCTTTCTAGTAATGGGGAAACTATGGAAGATTATCCTATACCTGAACATGGAAAGAATCTTATCTTGTCACTATTTGCTATGCTACTTGGTTATATCTTTTGTTTCAACTGTATGGCTAACTGGTAGAAGAAAACATATTAGTGGGGCCATACGAGCTATTGTTTTGAGTGAGTGCTGACCTAAACAATGTTGAATATAGCTTTTCCAAGACTCACGTGCAAGAGATGGTGTCCCAGGGACTTTAGAGATGAAGAATCTTGGACTTACTGAGGTTAAACAGCTTGCTTACTAATGTCCTGAAGCTAGGTAATCGTAGAACCTGATCAAAAGAACACAAGTATCATCATTTTGTATACTTTCCACAATGCCATGCTTCTTCCATCAATGGAAGAATAACAATATAAAAAGTATGTCAGAATAAAGAAGTTGAGGTCTATGATAGACTTTATAATATGTCCAGTCTACTCTGATAACATAGGGTATAATATTGTATTAATTATCTCCTGATTTCATCCATAAGGGCAATTCAGGATATTAGAAAACTCTCTAATCCAGCTATGACTTAGTAGGCAAGACCTGGACACTAAGACCTACAGGTCATAAAGGTTAAGTAATTTATCCCAAAAGGGCCACACAGCAAGAACATATCAGAGGGGGAATTTAAACTCAAGTCTTCCTGATTCCAAATTCAGCACCTTTTCCACACT
This sequence comes from Pseudochirops cupreus, assembly GCA_028627135.1. Classification (NCBI taxonomy): domain Eukaryota; kingdom Metazoa; phylum Chordata; class Mammalia; order Diprotodontia; family Pseudocheiridae; genus Pseudochirops; species Pseudochirops cupreus. Next base: position 223,699,992 of record CM053583.1, read on the forward strand.
CCCTCTTTTCATATTAGGATACCTCAGAGTAATCACTGATGAAGTTGTGATTACATTACCACAGAAGAATCTTGACATTGTGGACATCCATGTCTTCATGAAAATGATAATATAGAAGCATATATTTTCAAAAAAAGTAAGTGTAGCATTTCTACAAACTAGGAATAATTAGACAGGATACAGAAAGAAAGAGTGAGGAAAAGGGGGGGGGAATCAAAATATTATATGTTACTTTCCAATAAAATTCCTTCTCCTTCCCTCACCAGAAAAAAAAAATAGTTCTACATGTATTACATAGAGCTTGATATTGCTAAAGGCAGAAGCAGAGTAAGTCATGTGTTTTGGTGCCTTTCTTTGTGAATTGGGGAGTCCATATTAAGGTGATCTATGAAGCTTGTCTCTCTACTGTTCCTATTTTGGTTCTATTTCACATTCTGTACTTGATCTATGCCAATCCAATAGGAAACTTTCTGATGAATAGATTATCATGCAGGCAGGAGGATGTGTTACCACAAACTAAGGTGATTCCTGAAAGAAGAGTTGACATTCTGGCACAAGAGGTGATTTACCAAATTCCAGTTTTAAACAAATTTCAATAAACTAGATAATAGATTCATAGAAGTGGCAAAATTCAAGTTCCCTACCGTTCTATTAACATAAACTGTGATTCCTGGAAATTCCAAGGAAATCTTTTGCCTTCATCTTGATTAAATGTCTTTTTATCCTGTATCTGTTACATTAGTAATATATTTTTGAAGAAGGGGGCTACAAAATACTAGATAATGTGAGCCATGAACAACAACAAAAACAATGAAATTGACTATGTCATATAAGACAGGAAATGATCGATTACCAAATCAAAAATCATTCCAGAATCAGTTATCTATGTCAGTGTATATCATTGGTTGCTTAGAGCAAAGTTGAAAATCAAAATTAAAGTAGAAGAATAAAATGAGAATAAAACATTGTATTGAATTGTAATCACTTGAAGAGGAACTATATGAACAAGCTATTGACTCAGGAAAAAGGCAAATGGATAAAAAGGAGACATTGTCTCTGATTACAACTATTTCCTTGAGAGGTTTAAATAATGGGGAATAGTCACCAAAAGCAGGAGATCATATTAGTCCAGGAACTACCACTTGATATCCTTGCTAAGAATAACACAGGAACTTAAAACATCACTTCCTTGGAGAATGAGATCATTTTTATTCTAAACAGTATCAATTCACTTGACAGTAAATAGTGAAGAAGTCTGCAGAAAGCTTGGCATGAGTACCATCTGAGCCAGATCATGCTTAGAGTATATAAATGAAAGCAGAAGACAACTAAATTCAAATGTAAGAAATTTGCCAGCATTTCCATAGTGCTAGATTCTTGTCATCGATGTTAGCAGACCCACTACATTTGGACTCTGCTATTTCAGTACATAAAGTACTAAACAAGGAAGTGGAAAGGACCTTCATGAAAATAAGATCATGAAAAGTGTCTGGATTTGACCAAGCACAGACTGAAGAAATCTGCGCTGGAGACAGCATAGTTTTTAAAACCAACCAAGAGTGAATTTTCAAGATATGTAATCAAAAAAACAAATGAGAGAACATTAGTAACTCCTGACCCAGTGCCCATTCTCTCATCCCAATAAAAGCTTTCTGAAAATGGTCCATGCAATTATCCAAGTTAGCCTTGATAAAAATATGAGAATATAATAGGCAGGATTTCATAAACCGTTCTCCCTGCCACATTTTCATAGTGGACAATTTCTTGGAAGCTCTAGAAAATATGATAGTGATGGATTTATCACTTATTGTTTTAAACAGCCTAATATTGACTTGAAAGAGCAAAAATCAACTCTAAAACTCTCCTCCAACAATGCCTCCCATGCTTTTGTTAAGATTGTACAAGCTTCCTCTATAGAAGAAAGCATAGAGATAGCTTTAGTCAATTGCTCTCTTATTAGGAAAGTCAAGTGAGATTTTTAAAAATAATATCCTGAAAACTTATATGTTCACCAAAGGTGTTCAGCAATGTCACAGACTTATGCACTGACATCTGTGAATATTTTAAAAGAACAAAGGGGGTTTTGAACATGTTGGGGGGATACTCTATGAAAGATATATAGGCAAGTACATAGGCAAGAAGCACCTGGGAGAAAAAGCAATGGATCAGTTACAAGATGTACTAGTTTATCCATACCAATGAGATCACAGAATCACAAGTATTTTATATTCATTGATTATAAAATATATTTTCACTTCATCTAACTTTGGATTTATAAGCACTTTGGATTTTTTTTAAATAAGCAAAGTCTATACCCTTGATGTTCACATCTTGAAATTTTCACAACTCGCTTCAATGCAACCATCAACCATCCACAAAGGAATTAATGACCCCAGAAACATAAAGAAGAGAATTTGAATCCTGTGATTTCTTTTCTAATGGAATTTTATTGCTATCACTTGCATTTAAATAATCTAGCTTTCTCCCTGTATCCTTCTACCTCCCTCCTTTCAGAAAACCACCACTTATGACTTAATTTTTTTTAGAAAAGAAAGAAGAAAAGAAATATGACATCACATTCAATGTAGATGTCCCCCCTCTGCAAAGGAGTGGGGAAG
>CM053583.1:223702709-223721724 GCA_028627135.1 Pseudochirops cupreus
CTACTGTTTCACAGGCACTGTGCTATTCACTGAGGACACAAAGAAGGGTAAAAGACAGTCCTTATTCTCAAGGAGCTCACAGTGCAATGGGGAGAAAAGATGCAAACACACATAAACAAAATGTATACAGGATAAATTAGAAATAATCAGCACAGGGAAAGTACTAGAATTGGGAGATAAGGAAAGGCTTCTTATACCACAATTCAAATGGACATGGACTTGACTTCAAGTTGCTTCCACAGAAAGTGGTAGCAAACTTAAATATTTTGATGTATTTGGAATCTTTCTTTTTGTCAGTGACTTCCTTAGGGTATATGTAATACAAAACCCTTATGAGACATATTTAACACAAACTTTGGGGTTTTTTTAACCAGTCAATGACTTCCCTTTTATCATAAAGCTATTAATTTTGTCTTGCAAAAGCTTTACAATTTCACATAATCAGAATTATCCATTTTACCTCTTGTAATTATATCCATCCTTTGGTTAAGAATGTATCTCCTACCCATGACTTTAAAAGGAATATCATCTGCTTCTCTTTATGATATGATCTTTGATATTCAGGTCGCATATCTATTTTAAATTTGTTATGGAACATGGTGTTGGTCTGAGTCTAATTTTTGCCACTCTACTTTCCAGTTTTCATAGTAATTCTTATTAAGTATGGAGTACTTTCCTAAGTAATTTATGTTTTCCAGATTATTGAACACAAGTTCCATTATTTCTGATTCCTTTTTGTCTCATATCTTCAGTTGATATAATTTTCTATTTTATACCATATTTTTAATTATTGTTGCTTTAGAATAATATAGTTTGGAGTATTTCCCCTAGACTCCTATATTTTTTCATAATTTCCCTTGATATTTTAGATCTCTTGTGCCTTCATATTAATTTTGTTACTTTATGCAGTTCTACAAAGTATCCCTTTGAGAATTTGATTGGTATAGCATAAAATCTGTGAATAAACTCTGGCAGTTTTGTCATTTTTATTATATTAGCATGACCTAGCCATGAGCACTGAATATTAATCCAGCAATTTAAATGTGGTCTTTGTTTCCTTGAGGAACACTTCGTAATTAATCTACAGATGCTTTGCTTAAGATCACATAGCCAGTTAGTTGTAAATCCTGGATTAGAACCCAGGTGTCCTGGCTCCCCATCCAGTAAATGAACATAATGAATACTGCTTCCTTCCTCCTACTGTTGGAACTGCAACCTGAGAAAGATCATTTGCGTCCCATCGTCATTGCTTTTTGTCTATGCCTCGCTATCCTACATCAAGAAAATGTCCTCTTCGCCAAGGCACTTTGGTGCTTTCTTTTCTTTTGGAATAATTGCAGCCACTTGTTGTTTGGAAGCTGCATAAATAATGAGCAGGCACAGCCAGCCCTGTTTTGCTACAGCTAAACCTTAGAAGAGAGCCCAACACTACCTGAGGTCCAGCTTCTTCCAAATGCAATTTGAATAACTTTAAAAAAAAAAGAATAGAGGTCTATTATCTCTTTTCACAAGCTCTTATCTGATCATAGCTTCAATACAAGCTTTTTTGTGGAAGAAGGAGTTAATACAAAGGTCCCAGTAGAAGTGGAAAGATAGTTGAAATACTAGCCTGAAAATTCAGATGACCAGTGAATATTTGGTAGCACCCAGAGCTTAGCTGGGGTCCCCCTTGCTTTCCCTGATGGTAAGATGGTATTACAAATTCAGTCCATGCTCAAAAGGGATCTTGTCATCCTAGAACTGTACCTGGCATCTCCTTTCTGCAGTTGTTAATATATCCAAATACTATACAGTTACCTTGATAGTTGTGTGTGTGTGTGTGTGTGTGTGTGTGTGATTGTGATTGTGAATGTGTGCTTGTGAGATGGGGAGGGGGAAATAAAAGACCATCAGGAAACAAGTTATTTAGAAAAATCACCATTAGGAATATGTTATGGGAATAAACCGATAATCAAAACAATGCCAATTCTATTTCCACTGCCTGGCCGAAGTCATCCCACCTCAGCAGGCCCCTCCCAGTCAGGTTTATTCCCCTAAGCACTGAGGATATAGCACGGCTGGCCTCTTATGTAAGCCCGAAATCAGATCTGGCATGTGGCTTGTTTGAGCCTGTCACAGATGCAGTGTGCTGGATCCCCCTCGACAAGGCTGTTCAGCATAGCATATGACTGTAAATCTTCTTGTTTCATGCACTACAGTGGAGACCTTTGTCCTGGGGCAGTTTAGCAGCTTTCCCTAGACCCAGAAGGGGCCAGTGATCAGGAGATATTTTAAGTGGGAGTTTACTCATTTGGATGGACAAAAACCAAAGGCTTTTGATTTGGTAGAAGGACAATAAAACCCAGTAAACACAAGCACGTTACTACTTCAACTTCATTATGCCTTTATTACTACCCCCCCCCCAAAAAATCATAAATAATTGAGTAAAAATAACTAAACTTCACAAGTGGTGAACAAAGTACATTTTAAAATAGGATTGTGTTTGAGAATCTATTTGTCACGTACTATTATATTTTCCTTTTTAAATACATTTTAATTTTTTTCAATTATCAAACATGTTTTCTCTCTCCCACCAGCCCCTACCCACTAAGAAAAGAAGAAAAAGGTAGAAAAGAAGGAAAAATGTGAAAAGAATATAAGGGCAGAAGGGAAGAAGCAAGAAAAAAGGAAGAATGAAGAAAGAAAGGGGGAGGAGAGGAAGAAAGGGAGGAAGAAAGGAAGGAAGGAAGGGAGGAAGGAAGGAAGGAAGGAAGGAAGGAAGGAAGGAAGGAAGGAAGGAAAGGAAGGAAAGGAAGGAAGGAAGGAAGGAAGGAAGGAAGGAAGGAAGGAAGGAAAGAAGGAAGGAAGGAAGGAAAGAAGGAAGGAAGGGAGGGAGGGAGGGAAGGAGGGAGGGAGGAAAGAAAATCCTTGTATCATATAAGCATTGCCAAGCCAAAAAAAAAATTTCCACATTGGCTACAGCCAAAATTGTATTTCTCATTGCGTGTATTAGTCCATCCTTTCTCTCTTGTGATGTAGGCAGCATTTTCCATCATCGGTCTTCTGGAATCATGGATATCATTGCACTGATGAGAGTTTTTAGTTCCAGGTTACTATTTCAGAAAACAGTTGATTTAAGGGACCTCCCCACCTATGTTGTCAAAATCCTGCAGTGTCTGTTGCACAGGTTTCAAATACATGGTAATTCAAATTAGAGCTCAGAGCCATTGTTGAGCAGTAGCTGAAAATAAGAACTAATAACATTTCTTCCTCCAGTTTATAAATGTATTCTTGACATGGGAGTTTGCATATAGTGTCAGCATGGAAGGAAAAAGGCATTAGTTACTGGAAAGCCTAGCAAGTTTCCGAGGGAAGACACATTTCAAACTCTCATAGCCGAAAACACAATTTAAGGAGTGTTGGGATTTTTTGTTTATTTTTGTGGGGTTTTAAAAAATCATTTAAGCCTAAAATCTTGCTATATATTTATTTATGCTTGCACACTCGGCTCTATCTCACTGTCATTTACAGCAGTCCTGAATTACCACTTAGCAGGTTTGTTACTATCTGACATTACCATTTCCATCCAAATGCACATGAAATATTTTTAGAGATTTAAGCATGATGGCCATTGCATAACTCTTGGGCATCGCAGTAAAATAATTTTAGGAGTATTTGGATTTGCTTAGAGAGGAAAGGGAAGTATCTATATGAATTCAAAATAGGATTATTATTAAACGTTTCACAGATAAATGCAATTACAGAAACTCCATGATCATTGCTGTAGGTTCTTTCTCATGGTGAACAAGTGTTATATGTCACTCAAGGGGTAAAATGAACGCTTGCAGAATTAGCTCTCTGCTTTTAAAAATTGCCATTGACAATGTTATCTAAAGCCAAGAAGGGAGCTTGAACCTGATTCAGGGAAGCTAGGGTTATCTAGCCAAAATGAAGCATAGGGTGGCTCATTTATCTGATGAATCTAGGACCATCCACATGCAGGTAATTCAGGACACAAAGCCCAGCATTCCCTGAATTCTCTGGTTTCATGGATGAGTCTTGGATTTCCCTGATAACCACACAAGACACTATCTTGCCTTTTTTTTACCGCAGCTATTTACTGGTCTACTCTGAGGTAGGTGGCATAATTATAGACCACCAATGAAAGCAGGGAGCCAGAGAAGGTCTTGGAGTAGGGTAGTAACATGGCCAGACCTGGATATTGGGAACTACTAAATACAGCAAAAGTTTACTCACTTCCTACTATGCATCCAACACTATGCTAAATGTGGTAGGAGAGAGAAAAGTCTAGCATACAAATTCCACTCCATGTTGGATTTTAGTCTCAAGGTCAAAAAATACAATTGTTGTACTGCAGGTAGAACTTTTGACAAGTTTGCTGATATGCATCTCAGGCATACTTCAATTCCTTGCACATTGTGAGTGCTTAATAAACATGTATTAATTATCTGATTGATTGGATGAATGAAAGAATAAATAAGCAATTTTTTTTAGGCAGGCAATATGCTAAGCTCTGGGGATGTTAACAGAAAAGCAGGATAGTATCTGCTTTTAAGGATTTCATGTTCTAAGAAAGGGAGACAACACATAGAACAGATTAGCTGTGATTCAAATGCGAAGACCCTGTGGTCCAAAGAGTACAGTGGCAAAGAGGATGTTTCTTTACTGTCTTTTCCCTTGATAAAATCATGTCTGTTTCTTAACATTGAGTCATCCAACCGTCCAAGGTAGCAGGAACATCTTTTCAGGGTCTTCAGGAGCTGTGGTTGCAAAGTAGGTCACATGGTCAGGGTGGGGGTGAGGAGGTTGTAGAGAGGGAAAGGAAGCTGCAGAGAATCTCATTCATGTGATTATTCCCTCCTTTGATACTGATCACCATCCATGCTTTCTTTCTCATCCTAGATTGTTCTTGTCCATGTCTCACTACGGAACTGCTACAACCAAGTTTGGGGAACCCGCTATGTATCTTTACAGTAGGAGGGTATCAGGAGCAGTTGAACCTTTGCTACTCCAGAGTCAGAAGTGAGATTCAAATTCAAGTCTTCCTGACTCTAAGCCTGTTATTCCATCTACTATGCCCCCTGGCTGCTTCAAATATATGTAAATATACTAATTTAGTGGACTAGGATCTATGTATGTATGTATAATCTATATATGCATATATAGCTCTATGCCTTCATGTATATATGTATGTGCGTGTGGAGAGAGAAAAAGAAAGAGAGAGAAAGAAAGAGAAGGAGAGGGAGAGAGACAGAGAGAGAAAGAGAGAGAGAGGTAGGGGGAGAGAGAAAGAGAGAGAGAGAGAAAGAGAGAGAGAGAGAGAGACCAGATACAAGGCAATCTTGGAGGCAAAGGCACTAGCATCTGAAGGTACCATGAAAGGCCTGATGTAAAAGTGTCCGTCAGTCAGTCAGTCAAACAAAAAGTACACCAATATATGGTATTTCATCAACTTAAAAAATGATAGAAAAAATCCTTACAACTACCATAATGGCCTTTCTAATATTTATGTCTAACCATGCCGCTGCCCTACTCAGAAGCCTTCTCTGACTCTGCTGTCTATAGAATAAAATAACTGTCATCTAATGCCCTCCCTCCACAACCAGGCAGACTCTGATGGCCTCAATGGCCATGGACTCAATGGGACTCAATGGCCTCAACTATAAATCATAGGATAGCTCTAGATGTCCTCTCAGATGCCTTCCAATTCGGACTGCTATCTTTTTCCATATTTCACATTATTCCCATTCATAAACTCTTTCTTCAGGCAAACCAGAACGACTTTCTTTTCTTTTTTTTAAGTTTTTAATTTTTTAAAATTTATTTCCTATTAGTTTACAAAATTCAGTTGCACAAGTTTTTGAGTTCCAAATTTTCTCCCTTGCCCCCCACCAAGGTGGCATGCAATCCAATATAGGTTCTACATATACCTTCACATTAAACATTAGTCAAGTTATAAAGAAGAATAACCAATAGGCTGAATAATGAGGGAGAAGAAAAAAATGAAAAAGAGAGAGAGAGTAATTTGCTTCAATCTGCATTCAGAATGTAATTCTTTCTCTGGATGTGGATAGCCTCTTCCACCATAAGTTCTTCAGAGTTGTCTTATAACCTTGCATTGCCGAGGGGAGCCCAGTCTATTCAAAGTCAGTCATCACAGATAATGTTGTGCCTTATAATTGTGTACAATGCTCTCTTGGTTCTTCCACTTAGCATCAGTTCATAAAAGTCTTTACAAGTTTTTCTGCAGTCTGCCTCCTCATCATTTCTTATAGCACAATAGTATTTCATTAAATTCATATACCACAACTTGTTCAGCCATTTCCCAATTGATGGGCATCCCCTTGATTTCCAATTCTTTGCCACCACAAAAAAGAGCTGCTATAAATATTCTACATACTGATACTCCTCCCACTTGTATGATCTCTTTGGGATACAGCCCTAGTAGTGGTATTGCTGGGTCAAAGGGTATGCAAATTTTTATACCCCTTTGGGCATAGTTCCAAATTGCTCTCCAGAATTGTTGGATCAGTTCATAATTCTACCAGCAATGCATTAGTGTTCTGATTTTCCCACATCTTCTCCAGCATTTATCATTTTCCTGTTTTATCATGTTAGCCAATCAGACCAGTAAGATGTGGTACCTAAGAGTTGTTTTGATTTGTATTTCTCTAATCAACAGTGATTTAGAACATTTTTTCATATGGTTATAGATATCTTTAACTTCCTCCTCTGGAAACTGCCTGTTCATATCCTTTGACAATTTATCAATTGGAGAAAGACTTGTATTCTTGCAAATTTGACTCAGTTCTCAGCCTTTATCAGAGACACTGGCTGTAAAAATTCTTTCCCAATTTTCTGCTTCCCTCTTAATCTTGGTTACATTGGCTTTGTTTCCACAAAAACTTTTCAATTTAATGTAATCTAAACTATCCATTTTGCATTTTGTAATGCTCTCTATCTCATTTGGTCATAAATTCTTCCCTTCTCCATAAATCTGACAGTTAAACTATTCCTTGTTCTCCCAGATTGCTTCCAGTATTGGCCTTTGTATCTAAATCATGAACCCATTTAGACTTTATTTTGATATATGGTATAAGATATTGGTCTATGCCTGATTTCTGCCATACTGTTTTCTAGTTTTCCCAGCAGTTTTTTGTCAGATAGTGAGTTCTTATCCCCAGAACTACCTTTTTAATCTCAATCTGCCCTTTCCCATTTCTGCATCCCAAATGCCTGGAATGTACATCCTCTATATCTTCCTCTTCAATACAGCGTAGACTCAGCCCTTAGCACAGTATCTGAGAATATAACAGGTGTTGTATTGAATCAACAAATCAATTTATCAATCAAAGATTTATTAAATGCATATTACGTGCCAGATGCTGTATAGACAAAAACAAAACAGTTCATATTCTAGAAAAGTATATAGAGTTGTACATATAACTAGGTGTATATTCTATATAGCTATATATGTATATATGGCTGTATGTGTATGTGTATATATGTATATGTGTGCGTCCATCTGTGTGGAGAGAGACAGAGAGAGAGAGACAGAGAGACAGAGAGAGGGAAATCAGATTCAGATACAAGGCAACCTTAGAGGCAAAGGCACTAGCATCTGTAGGTACCAGGAAGGCATCCATCAGTCACTCAAAAAGTATTTAAGTTCTTAACTATGTGGCAAGCACTTAAGTGCTAAAGACACAAATAAAAGTGGAAATAAGTGCTGCTCTCAAGGATCTCCCGTTCTAAAGGGAGGTAAATCTTGATGGAAAACAGGGATTTTGAGAAATGGAAAACTATAGAACATCAACTAGACGAGACTTTAGTAATCACCTATTCCAACCTCCTCATTTTGAACATAAAGAAAATGGAACCCAGAGAAGCAATAAGGCCCCTCTCCCTGGAAATATTTCAAGTAGAGTCTGGGGTCAGCGAGTTGCAGATATCGTAAAGAGAGGGAGAAGGGTAGCGTAGATGCTCTTTAGAGTTTTGTAATCTAATGATTCAAGTTAAGGAGCTAAGACAAAATCAGTCAGTTCCTCAAAGTCCAGGCTAACATATAGTGGAAATTAATTGTAAAAGGAATCCCTGGAGCTACTCTGTTCCCTTTGCAATTCACCCTCGATTGCAATTAACAACTTTCCTTTCATTTTTTTTAAAGAAGAAGTCACACCACAGTTCAACATGGTACAGTGGCAAGGATGCTGACTTTGGAGTCAGGTTCAAATCCCAGACTTCCCACTTGCGTCTATGACCTTAGGCTAGCAGTCTTATGTCTCTGGACTCGGTTTCTTCATCTGCAAAATGAGTGAAGTGGACTAGATGGTTTCTGATTTGAGATTCCTTCTAATTCTAAACCTATGATCTTGTTTTCAGGGTGCTTATGGTTATGCATGTGGAATAGGTTATTATCTGTGAGCCTGAAAAAAAAAATGAAAAAACAGGCAGCTAAGTCCTTACTTAATCTATTTATTCTCCTGAAAAAAAATAAACCACAAATTATTTGGCATATTCTTTCAAGAATACTTAGTATAGAAATGTACCTCTACCGGAAAGCATAACGTCCCCAGAGCTAACCTTCTCCTGGGGAGGCTGTTCTCAAACAAAAAGTGACAGAGTGAGCTGAGAAAATGTAATCCTCCAGCAGCTTTGTCCCAAACTAGCTATACTCCAAACCAGTCATGCCCCAGTATATTAAAAGGAGGTTCAGATGAGCCTGATCAGGAGCTGACCCAATGACAGAACTATGAAGGTGGGTGAATCTACATTTTGGAATCTACTGCCCTTGATGTAGCCAGCATTTGAATGCATTCCTGTTATCTTTTATAAATCTTCTTCCTTCTGCTTTCATTGGTCGTCTCTTTCTCTATTCCCCACTTCCCACCCCCATCTATCTCTAAGCAGGCACATCTGTATCTGTTGTTTTCAGCACCTTAACAAGCTCCAGAATTCTTGTCAGCAGTTTCAATTCTGGCCCCATGTTTCAACCCCTTAGATTTCCCAAGTCCAATTTCTCCCACTGAGGTTTGAATGCACATGTCAGTGGTACTATTGTGCATAAGCAGAAGAACCAGCTAATTGCCAGTGAGCCCAGGACTTCATAGACTTTAGCTGGAACAAGTTGCTGAGCACTTGTCCACTGTAGTACAAGCCCCACAGGAGAGGGTTCATTAAAAGAGGAGGCATGTAACTAATACCTGTTAGCAGAGTTTATAAAAAGAAAAGCCTAGGGGAAGAGTATGATTGACCCAATTAATTAAGACTCCAATCCCTGGGATTATGGGACAGTTGTCACCTAGCTTCTAAGTGCTTTGCTAGCCTTTTGTTTCTCTTCAATGAAAGAATTTACTTATTCTCCAAACCAGATCCTCCAAATAATAGTTTGTATAATCCTGAGGGTTTCCTAGACATGGCTAGAATAGCTTTTCTCCCTGTCTACAGTCATCACCATTTCAGATTTGGTCATAAGATCATAAATTAAGAATGAAAAGGGACTAAGGATAATAAGAACAGGAACACAGGATTAGAGAAGTGGTGTCAAACTCAAATAGAAAAGGAAGCCACCAGACCATGCCTAAGGATCCCTGTAGGTGCATACTGACTTAGAAAATCACATACTAACATTATCTGTGTTCTACTGTATTTTTATTTATTTTGTTAAATATTTCCCAATTACCATTTATTCTAGTCCAGGGGGCACTCAGGACTTCTGTGGGCTGTATGTTTGACACCTCTTGTCTGGAGTCAGAAGGAAACTCAAAGGTCATTCAGTACAACCTTCTTATTTTATAGAATCTCCTGTAAGTCTCATGAGTTACAAGGTCTCCTGAGAAATAAATTGAACATCATCAAAGTCACATAGGTACTAAGTAGCAGAGCCAACATTTGAACCCAGATCCTGTCACTCTAAATCAGTGGTTCTCAACCTTCCTAAGGCCACAACTCCTTTAATACTCGTATGTGGGCATATCAGCATGTGGGTGGACCCACCTGGAGACGGATAGAGGAGCAGTGTCTCAGTTCCTAAGACCATGGGAAATATTTGTTTTCCGATGGTCTTAGGCAACCCCTGTGACTCCTGTGAAAGGGTCGTTTGACCCCCAAAGGGATCACGACCCACAGGTTGAGAAATGCTACTCTAAAGCCTCTGCTCTGTCTCTTGCTCCCCATTGTCTCAATAGCCTTTGGGTCACAGGTTCCAGGTTGGGCTAAGTGGGAGTAGATAGAGTGTCAGGCCTGGAGTCAGGAAGACTCATCTTCCTGAGTTCAAATCTGGCTTCAGACATTGTGAGACTCTGGACAAGTCACTTAACCCTGTTTGCTTCAGTTTCTGCATCTGCATTCTGCAGCTAGAAAAGGAAACAGCAAACCATTCCAGTATCTTTACCAAGAAAACCCCAAATTGGGTCACAGAGAGTCAGTTACAACTGAAATGACTACAAAAGTCAGCAGAGGCAGCACTACTAGTTCATTAGAGAATGAAAATATGGTTGGATTCTGGTGAGTTGGGTTCCAACTCCCAACAACATTGACTTGACTATTTCTTGGCCTGGGTTTATGTTTTGTTGTTGGCGTGGTTTATTGTTATTCTTTCTTTTCCCCCTTTTAATATAGTTATGTCCTCATCTTTGGTTTTGTGCATCATTGAAAGGGATTAGAAAATAGATCCAAGCAAAGTTAGAACCTAAAAAAATTAGTGTTAGTATTAGAATTAGGGTTAGTACAGTAAGGTCTGTGCATCAAAATAAGATAGGACTTGGGCTCTGATATTCACTCGCTCTTGGCAAAATAGCAAAAGTCATATGTAGTTTTCTTCTGAAGACGTGAAAGGCTCTTTGCTATCTTCCTCATCAGTGCAATGAAGAGAATAAAATAGATGACTCCTAAAATCCCTTCACATTCTAAATTATAATTCTGTGTCTTCATGGATTAATAATAATAATCAACAGCAATAATTTATGTAGCATTTTAAGGTTTGAAAAACACTTCACAAATATTATCATATTTAATCCTCACAACAACCTTGGGAAGTAAATGCTATTATTAATTCAGGAAGACAGAGTTTAATTGCTTTGCCAATGGCCATACAAGTTGTAAGTGTCTGAGGTCATATTTGAACTCAGGTCTTCCTGACTACAGGGGCAGGTAGGTAGTCCAGTGGTTAGAGTGCTGTACTTGCCTCAGTTTACTCATCTGTAAAAATGAGCTGGAGAAGGAAATGGTAAACCACTCCAATATCTTTGCCAAGAAAACCCCAAATGAGATTGTGAAGAATTGGGCATGACTGACCAACTTCCTGACTGTAAGTCCAGCACTCTTCAGAATTTTGTCCAGAATTGTGATTTGATGGATGTGGGCAACTTCATCCACAGATGCAAACTGCAAACTCATCAGCAATTTGCTATCTCACAGAGATGCCTGGAGCAATGAGAGATTAATTGAGTTGTCCTTATACATGCAACTAATATATATATGCAAGGTAAGGTAAGGTAAGACTTGAACCCAGATCTTCCTGATTGAGAACTTGGCCCTCAATCTGCATAGCTCACTACAAAAATTTGTGTGTGAATTTACCAGCTACTTAGTAAGTAATAGCTTTAAGCTCAAGACAATATGATCCTGCTTTTATGGCTATTATAAAATAAAAGCATGGGCTTTAATGTTCCATATCCATCAACAAGAATGACATTCTATCGCCTTTATGGAATCAAGAATCACACAGTATCATTTTTATAGCATGATGTAGGACAACCATCTTTAGACTTTCTGAAACCCTAGTGGCCTTGAATCTCCTTTCCTTGGAGCACTAGAAGCCTCCAGCCTGGCCCCATATTCAAGTGTGGTGATACCCAGTTATGCCCTAGGTATGATTTAAGATCCTGGTCCATTAGAATGGGAAAATCAATTTGGAGACCTCAAAGCTTGAATGAGTCAAGCTAGTTAAAAGTTTTTGTTATATAATATGTATGGTAGAGTCCTTGACACCTACATAGGCACCAATATGCCACTGAAAATTGAATGCCTGGCATAGTTATGCATTTGGTCTAAGAATAAAGAGCTTTGCGAACATTCGTATTTTGGATTAGACCTTTCTGAGAGCAGAGTCAAGGCTCTGGTTATGCTGAGTGTGCCTTTGATCTTATTTTGTGTGTTCTCTTCTGAGTCATTTGGCCCCATAATAAGCATTAGTACCTTGGATAGCAATCATAAATCTGAGTGTCACTACTTCATTACTATCCTCATCATAGTGCTACTGGGAAACAAGTTCATATGTAGTTTCCCCCATTACAGAGCTGCATCACCTGGGACATTGTCAGCTTTAAATGACTGGATAAACATTCCATGGCATTATAATAATTAAAATGAAACTCATTTCAATTGGTTTTTAATGTATTAAGTGTATGATACAGTGGAAAGAATCAGAGGACGTTGGTTCAAGCTTTACCATTTACAATCTGTGAGAGCATGGGTGAGTCACTTAGTCACTCTGAGTCACAGTTCCCAGCCTGGAAAACAAGAAGGTTGCGCTTCATGGCTCTTCAGGTGCCATTTCTAATTATATCATCCTATGGTCTTACATGTAAGACAGTGTTATCAGTTCTTATGAAATATGTTAAAATTAGTCTTGTCCTCCAGAAGCTTGAATTCTACTGGCCGAGCTCGAGTTTGAAAGATAGTGCTTCTTATTCCCAAGGCTTCTAATTAACTGTTGCTGCCATACTGCAAACTGATAACTGGCATTCTCATGTATCCCAGGGAAAGAGAAATGTTGACATGTGCAATTATGGGATGATGTTAGCCACAATGAGTAGGTCTGTATTTATGCAAAAGCAAATGAAACAAGAAAATTTGCATAAATGCATTAAGTTAAAAAAAGAATATTTGTGCCTATAGTAATAGAGGTGTTTTCTGGGAAACAGTTTCCTTTCTTAACACTGTCTCTTCCACTACAGAAAACGTCGTTTTCTGTATATATCTTCTACAATATAACTGCTTCCATGCGAGTCACATACATTGGAAAGAGTGATAACTTGCACACTAGCCAATTTCCCCCACTTAAGGTGTTCACGAATCAATGATCCTTGTGTAGAACATCCATCTCTTGTTCTCTTCTTCTCTTCCCCCTGTGTGCATGCTGTCCTTTTCCTCCTCCCTTTGTATGGGAGGTGGTATTTCTTTGAATAGTTGGTAAACATCTGGCTTGTCAAAAGGTACACAGGATGAATGTTAGCTGAATTTTTATGTAATTATTATCAAAATAGCTTCCATTAGGATGTAAAAGGGGGACTTAGAGGTGCAAAGAAGACAGCAAATGTGGTGGTACAGAGCACAAATAGGATGGTGTTTCACAGGATCTCAGTTCTGGTGCCTTTTTTAGAGGGTGTGAAAGTGAACTTGAGGTACCTGGGTAAGCCCGGTAAAGAAGGGAATGATAAAAAATATGGCTGCTGGAGCAGGGACAAGCCTGCATTCAACAACCCTATCTCTACTTTTATCTTTTGGGATTTTTAGTGCAGAGATGGCATAGTTAGGTGCTTAATAAATGTTTGTTGTCTGGCTCACTGATTGATCCAGGTCTCTGGCCATGTAATTACATGATCTCTTAGCAGGAATTATTTTATTTATAGAATTGTGTGGAGAAACTCCACATCTCCAACATAAAAAAATAATAATAAATTGGATTTGATCATAAAGTGAAAACTGGTTAAAGAAATCTAAAGTTACAGGATCAGTAATTTGATCAGCATAGATTTAGAGCTGAAAAGGATATTGACTAGCAAGGAACTCAACCATCCTGAATTTACATATGGGAAAATTAAGGACCAAAGATAAAGTGACTTGCCCAAGGTCACCCTGGAAGCAATGATAGAGATTTTCTGACCCCAAATCCAGCATCCTTCCCTCTACAAAGAAGCAAAGATTCACAAATGCTCAAAGCATTCCCAGTTTGAGGACTTCTTCCACTAACGATCAAAGGCATGACTTACTGTATAATTCCCAGGGAGTTTAAGGAATAAAAGAGTCAAATGATTTGCCCAGAAGCACAAAGTTAATAAGTGTAAGTGATATTTGAACCCAAGTCATCCTGACTGTAAGCCCAGGATTTTCTCCATTGTATCTAGCTTCCTGTGATTTCACCAATAAAAAAGAAAAAAACTTCTAGTTCTACCCTTTTCCTCAACGTCTTTTTTCTCTCCTACCTGATCACAGAATCATAGATTTAGAGAGATAAGAGAACTTAGAGGCCTTCTTAGTCCAATTTCCTCATTTTATAGATGAGAAAACTCAGGCCTACAGAAATTAAGTGACTTATAATAATAGATTAATAAATAATAGATTTTCTAGCTTAAAGCTAGAAAAAAATCTTAGAAGTGATCTAGTTCAATTCTTTCGTTTTACAAATGAAAATACTGAGGCTTGGAGAGAAAAAGTAACTTGCCCAAGGTGACACAGGAAGTGAGTGGCACAGCCAGGATTTCAGCTGAGGACACCTAAGCTTATGTCAGTACACTTTATATTATACTGTACCACTATGGACCATGCTTAACTTCCAGCCTCTAGTCCCTCCCCCTCTCTTCCATGCTTCATGAATCTTGCAGATTACTCTTCCTAAACAAAATCCTTATCTTGTCACTCCTTGGGTCAAAAATCTTCAGTATATCTTCATTTCCTACCAAATTAAATTTGATCTTCCTCATATGACATGGTAGCCCTCTCTGATTCATCCCCAGTTTACCATTCTAACCTTATTCCTCCACTACTTCTCCCATTCCCAACTCCAGCCAACCTGGGTTGCTTATTATTCATGCTTTTTATCCTGTTCCTTGGCTTCTTTCTACACCAGTGTACCCAAACAACACTATGTACTAGGGTAGGTAAATTATCCAAATTCCTTATGGTGAAATACTACAATCTCAACAGCCTTGGCACAATAGCTCCCATCAGATTGGAGGGATGAAGGGCAGGGATGAAGAACTAAGAAGAAAGCAATAACCTGGGGTTTGAAAGATAAGACACAGAATTATGAGTGGGGGATTTTTGTGTTAAGTGTTTTGTTTTTGTTTGAACAAAAGTCTTTGTCAATGCAAGCTATATAGATGGAACAGCAAAAAATTGCCATGGACCTGTGACTACGAAACTCTTGGGAAGCCTTCCTACCAACATCACTATCTCCTATTTGTGTCAACTCTTATTGTTCAACTCACACCCATTCCAACAGAATATGAGCTCCTTGATGAAAGGGACAGTCTTTGCCTTTCTTTCTGTCCCCAGCATTTAACACAGAGCCTGGCACATGGTTGGCATTTAATAAATGCTTGTGGACATCAAGGCTCAGTTTAGTTTACTTATTATCTTATTCATGAAGCCTTTGTCAATCACCTCAACCAGAAGCAACCTCACCCTTCCTTGAACCAACATGGTAGAAGGAGTGAGCAGGGCAGGAATGGAATCATCAACAACAACATTGATGTTGCACTTTCAAGTGTGCAAATTTCTTCAAACAAATTATCTCATTTGATCTGTACAACAACCCTGCTAGGTAGGTAAGTGCTTCTTTCTCCCCATTTTATGGATGAGGAAACTGAGAGGTTGTTGCCACTCATGTTCACCCGGCTAATAAGTGTTCTGAGATGGAATTGAATGCAAAGATGACCTGATTCCAAGTCTTGTGCTTTTTCCAGTGGGCCACGCTACCCACCTCTCATGTATTCCCATTTTACCATTCAATTTAGAGCAATCAGCATAGCACTATACATAAGCAACTGAACTCCTAGAGTTCCCATTCACTGAAATTATGAAAGCCAGGGTCTATAATCAGGCACAGGCCAAGAATGGAATTTGTAACCTTCTTGTGCAATGGTAGGAGTGACCAAACCAATGTGGACATCTCTAGCAAGTGAGGCTCAGATTTTTAACATGACTATCAGACTACACTCAATCCTAATTCTCAGTTGCATGAACATTGTTCTGTCCTGATAAAGGTTCTCCACAGAAACTGATCTTGTATCAACGAATATTTACCGAGAAGAAAAAGAGGAAAGCTTAAGACAATGCTAATGTGCCTTCATTCAAGGGTCTACTGGTTTCCAGTGTAGGATTTCTATTAAGTCACAAATTCTCAGTTCATTACAGAAACTCCTAGGGGTAGCTAGGTGGTACAGCAAATAAAGCACCAGCCCTGAGTCAGGAGGACCTGAGTTCAAATCCAGACTCAGACACTTAACACTAGCCATGTGACCCAATTACCCTGCTCTCCCCCCTCCAAAAAGAAAAAAAAAAGAACTTCATTACAGAAACTCCTGGGACAGAACTTCAAGTGCTATATTGCATGACAATAGGGTTATAAATATGATCTTACCCATGGATATGAAGGAGTGACTCTAAAAAGTGATATACTAATTTCAGAAGTTAAGCATTCAAAGTAAAAAGAGAAAAATTCACCTAGCAACACATTCTTTAATGTATTTATTGCCCAGTTGGAAAGAAAACAGACAGAGGTTGGGCAGATCCATAATTACATGTTCTTGGTGTTTTGTTTTGTTTTGTTTTGTTTTAGAGAAGACTTAAGGGATACAGCACAGTGCGATGACTAGAATACTGGATTTAGAGGCTGAGGACTTAGGCTTTCATCCCTGCTTTACTATTTACTACCTAAATGACCTTTATTTCCTACCAAATCAAGTCTGATCTTCCTAGCCTGGCATGATAGCCCTCCCTGATTCATCTTCAATTTACTATCTAAATAACCTCTTTGGGGCTTCATTTCCTCATCTGCAAAATGAAGGAGCTGAAATAGATTCCTTCCAGTTCTAAATTGATGACCCCTACAATCCTAGACATTCACGAAAAACTTTCCAGTCCTATATTCTCAAATTTTCTACATTCACCTCACTAAAACTGGCCATGTTATACCTCAAACTTATTCTCAAACCCTGTAAAAAAAAAAAGGCATCAGAACTGAGGTAGAATGCTCTCCTTGAGGATAAGGACTATTCCATAGCACAGTGCCTAGAACATATTAGGTGTTTAAAATGTGTTTCTTGGTTGCTTGACTCCCAGACCAATTGCTAATCCTTCTGGAATACTTTTGAGAAATACAGCTATTCACTTTCCCATATACCCTGCATACAATCACTTACCAATCTTTTCAATTCTACTGACATAGCACCTCTCACATCCTTCCCTTCATACATGCTATCCCCCCTGGTTTAGGACATGAGAACCTCTGACTCGGGCTACTGTAACACATAACTAGTCTCCTTGTCATTAACCTCTCCCCTATTCAATCCATTCTTCACAACCTATCAAAATAATATTCCAGCTACATAAGTCCCATCATGCCATCTTCTTGCTTAACAACCTTCAATAGCTCCCTATTTCCTTAAAGATAAAATAAGAAATCCTTTGATCTGGTATGGGTGACATCCAAAATCTGACTCAGCCCTACCTTTCCAATCCATTGCACATTATTTTCCTTTACACAGTTATGATCCAGCAAACCACCTGCTAGCTGTATAACCAAACCTGAAGTACCATCTCAGGCCTCCAAGTGGTTGCACAAGCCATCACCATCTTTCCTCGTACCCAACTTGCAGATCTCCTGTCTTCCTATGAGATTCAGTTCTGATTCTTCATTCTCCATGAAACCTTTCTTCATCTCCACCAGGTGTCTTGGTTCACTCCCTTATCAAATATTTCTCAACCACTTCATCTGTTCTCTGGTCTGTGTGAACCCTCCTCACCTTGTAGTTAATTGATCAATGTACCTCTTGTATCCCCGCCCTTCCCCAATAGGATTAAACTATTGTAGGACTGAAACTCTGTTGTTGATTTTTTGTTTCCCCAGTGCTAATAATACTTACTATCTACTTAATAAATACCTATTTGATTGAATTGAAATTCTTTTAATAGAGCTCTATTTTCTCAAAAATATTAAATAGGGAATGACAGTCATGTCTTTCTAAGGTTCAGGAGAAAATGCCGCTGCTTTGAATGTTATTTTAAAGAGCAAGCATTACTTCTACAAAAAAGGGTAGGTCACATGAAATGATTCTGCTAATCAGAAGCCAATAATGCCATGGAAAATGGAAAAGATTCCCATAACTTTGCAATAGAGAAGCAGGGTGGTGAAGCGGAAAGAGCTCCAAATTGGTACCCAGAAGACCTATGTCAAATGACTGCTTTTTAAAGATTGCTCTTGGTATATGCAGAATAGGTCCTTTTCTCTGATCAGAATAGAGGGTAATTTTACTTATTCCATATGGCCCAGTAACAAATGACAGCTGTCAGTCAAGCAATTTTACTACAAACTGATTTACCAGGCATAAAGTGTACATATGCAAAAGTCATAAAATCTCAGCTAAGAGAACATTGTGATCACCATTTTAACCACTACTGAACTCTCATCTGGAATTGTCTGAAAAACAGACTAATTGAAACAGTGTGTTTAAATGAAATGCCTTCTTGGATTAGAATGATTTTTCTGTTAAGACATTTCGAGGGGAGTGGGGTAGGGAGGAGAGCATGCAAGGCCTCATACAGATGTCAAGTTTTTCCAGCTAATCAACTACATAATCCCCACTTAAGGGATTCTAGTATTCTTTCAAAATAGAGGAGGAACGATTTTCTTTGGAAGGGACCTGTCCCACCCTCCAGCAAGCTAAGAATTAGATGTTGTGTATCTCCAGTTGCCCTTGAAAATTAGTGAAACAAATCAAGATGGAGGGAGCATATGTGTTTAGCCCAATATTCCTCTGAGTCAAAAAAGAATCCAGTCACTCTTGTGCGGCCTCTGCTTGACATAGTAGGAGTTTAATAAATGTTTGATTGACTATTTCTCATTGTTTATACTAAGCTATACAAATGTTTTACAATTGTCTCTGGCATTTGGCAATTCTTGCCTTGAATGAATGGATGATTGAATGGATAGATGCACGAATGAATGATCAGCACTGTGCTAAGGGCTGGGGAACACAAATACAAAAGCAAACACAGTCCTTGAATTCAA
>CM053583.1:223722224-223737237 GCA_028627135.1 Pseudochirops cupreus
TATGACCTTTTGCTGCTTCAACACCACCCTGATTTGAAGCTACCTGACCCCCCTCCAAAAGTTGAACTGCCTCCCCACTTGCCTGTTAATTTTCTGTTACTCCAGCTTGCCACAGAAATTTTGCTTTGGTGGAAGTTGTGATTCAGTGTATCCATATTCTATTTCTTCTGCCTCTCCTGCATACCAGACCTGCTTAAATCACTATTCAAGCTTCTGAGCTTGGAAAGGGACAAAAAAAAAAAAGAGGAAACCCAATGATACTCTGCTTACACACTAGAAAACCCACCATTTGTGATTCATATACCATCTTGCCGCTGCAAGAAAATAGACTGTACTATGTCATGGTCTCTTGGCAGTCTGATGAAATCTATGGACCCCTTCTCAGAATATTTTAAGTATTTTTTAAAAATACATAGGATTACAAAAAAAGCAATTGCATTGAAATTCAGTTGTCAAAATATTTTTAAAGCAAATTCACAGACTCCAGGTTAAGATGCTCTGCTAATGGTTTTTTTTTTCTTTTCCATATTTCCTAGGTGCTCAAGTAGACCATTAACATCCCATTTGGTTTTGTCACTACCATCTGGGAAGCTTGATTCAGTTTATAAAGAATAATTCAGAATGTTTTTCATTTGTCTAGGACATCCATTAAGTCACCATGGTTAATAAAGAAGCAGGCTTATGTATCCATGAACCCTGGACTCCCTGATTATTCATAGATACCAGATGATGCTAAAGCAACAGAGTATGATCAGGATCAGTGAATTTTCACTGCTTCAGTCCCCCTCTCCATTGACAGTCTGAAAATTCTTACGTTTTACTTTCTTTAATTTTATTTTAAGTTGAAGGCAATATTTTAGTGTTTTAAAAATAAGTATGTCCAAAAATATGTATCCCACCACCACTAAGACAAAGAAAAAATTTGGAGATTTGATGGGGGCAGGACAGTGATTTCTCAGCTTTATGAAAAAGTAGAATGATAGAGTGAATAGAGAACCAGTCTTGAAGCCAGGAAAACCTGTCTTCAGGTTCTGACTTTGATACATTCAGGCCGTGTGTCCCTAGGCAAGTCATTAACTTCAGTACTGGAGGCAGCTAAGACTGAAAATTTCGGAGATGAGACTTGCTGTCTTTTCTCATGAAGGAGCTCCCTGTACCTAGGAAACCACTGGTGCAGTCCAAAGCACCTGTTAAAAGATGCAATATTATGAAACAAGAATGAAAGGGGAAAAAATAATCCTTTCAACATTTATCGATGTTTTTGTTGTTGTTGTTTTGAAAGAGCCCAGATTTAAATCCTAATTTGGACCAGCCAGATTTGCTTCTCTTTTCTCCATAGGCATTAACAACATTCCTTCTGGGAAACCCTGTTTTATGCCAAGAATACTGGGGGGACATTTCGAAGCAAGACTTAAAAGACTATTTTTAGTTTGCAACAAGAGAAATATCAGAGATAGGGCTCAATAAGCCTGACTGAGGGCAGAAGTATAGGCTGTAGACACTGAAATGACTTTTAAAATTTAGAGCCACTCCCAAAAGCACTCGGCAAAAGTTTACAGGGAAATAGGGAAATGTTTGTGGTTATATTTACATTAGGAAATCTGGCAATCCTTACAGTAGACATGCATGTTTACCTTTCACCATC
This sequence comes from Pseudochirops cupreus, assembly GCA_028627135.1. Lineage (NCBI taxonomy): Eukaryota > Metazoa > Chordata > Mammalia > Diprotodontia > Pseudocheiridae > Pseudochirops > Pseudochirops cupreus. The sequence goes on from CM053583.1 coordinate 223,723,870, forward strand.
TAAACAACTAGTGGTGGGCACTTGACATTAGGGAGATCTGAGTTTTAATCTTGAGGTCCATAGAAGTGAAGTAATTTATATAAGTTTACAACTAAATGGTAACAGACCTGAGACAATTATGGATGAAAAGTTTCAGGGAGTCAGGTGTCTACCCAACTGAAAAAAATTTCTGAATAATTAGTGTTGTACAAAAGTTGAATGGCAATAAGTAGTGAGTCCCCCAACAAGAGAGGTCTTCAAATAGTATTACCTCTGGTCAAACTGCTTATAGGAAGATTTCCTTTCAGGCATAGGATGGACTGGGTGACCTCTGAGAACCTGTCTGATAAGAATCTGTGATTCCAAGGCTCTGGGAAGTCTTTAGATTCCCAGTTCAAAGTTCTTTCTACTATGACATCTTGCCACAAAGTGCTGTCTAGAATATAGATCCAAATCTTTGGAATATCTTTTCCTGAGGAAGCCTGTATTAAAGATATAATCTAGGAGAAGCAATGTAATATAATGGAATGAGCATTTATTTCAACCCTCACTTCTAATTATATGATCTTACTCATGTTAGTGAATTTTCACTATCTCAGTCCTCCTCTCTATACAGTGGACTAAGGCAAAACTGCTGTGTTGGGTTATCAGAAAAGCAGATGAGCAGTTGTGTCCTAAAGAGTGAATGTGCTTTAAAAAAAAAAACCTAATCCAAAAATATTGACCATAATCCTCCACTCTAAGACTAGTCAAGCAATTGACTAGACAAGCAATTGAATTGTCCTCCTAGAAGAAGGGAGATCTCTCCAGACCTTTCTCATATTTCCCCTAGCTTGACTTCAGAGAATGGGAATTGATCCATGGCCCCAATCTGACTGCACATCCATGGAGAAGAGAAACACGTCCACCAAATAACAATCCTCAGAAGAAGGAAAGGGGTACCAGCTGGTTGATTTCTCTTCTTCTCTCTTTCCCAAGGTCCCAGCCCCTCGGACAATTGCCCGGGATGCACGTGGGCATAGACTCATTAGATTTAAGTTTGAGTTCCTGCATAAGAAATGAACAGTGACTCTCCTTTCCTTCCCAGCATACAAGCCAAGGTCACAAAGAACATTGTCCTGACCCTTCACTAAGAACTAAGGACCCCATAGAATCGGGTCTGATATGGGAGAGCTCTTCAGAAGAAAGGCCCCCTATGATCTCAGGCATTATTAACATTACCACTATAAAAAAAATATTGACAGAAAAGAGGTTTCTTTGTGATGAAAAATGATACCAGAGGCCTACTTTTTTCTTAAGCAGCAAGCAAACATTTTGGAGGTACTTTCCTGTTGTATTGGATGATTAATAGAGTTAAGACTAGATTCAAGGGGGTTAGGGGTGAGAGATAGGCAGGAGATCATTTACTAAGGAAACAAGATTTGTCTTGATTTCCGTCTCTTAGCCCAGGCACTTGAGTAGGAAGGAGGGCTTCTATTATCAGGCTGGATTTTGCAGAAATAAATTAATTGCTAACAAAAATCCCAATAAGTGCCCCTATATGTTAATAAAGAAAAGATCGTTGGCCTTAAACCTAGTTGCGAAAAGGTGCAGAGCAAACGAACCTTAAAAATAAAGCCCAAATTCTCCTCTCCAAACGTTCAGTTCCCAAGAAGTTGAAGTGCTTTACAGTTAGGTTGGTAAAATGTACTCCATATAAATTTGAAAATGCTTTGTTTCTTTCTAGATTTCTTTTAGTCTTAGATTCATAACAATATCAATTAGCATTAAAATGAAAGCTTTCTCTTTTGTGCTATTTTCATCAATTCATTCTACAATCATCAAACATTAATTAAACATATACAATATACAGAACATTATCCTAGGTGTGCTGAGGAATTTATCAAGCTTTGATAAAATGGTTCAGATATTTTTTTATTTTTTAATTCCAATATTTTATGCCATTTTTTCATAAAAGAAACCAGAATTCTCTAATAATTATAGATCTATAGCAGCTACAGGGTTATAGCAGAGGAAATCAGAGGGTTTGGGGTAAAATCTAAGCTATGTCACTTATTCTCTGTGACTTTGGGAAGGTCACTTAACCTATCTAAACCCAAGTTTCCTGATGTGTTAAAATCAGCTAGGTAACACAGTGGACAGAGGACTGGGCCTGGAGTCAGGAAAATCTGAATTCAAATTCAGCTGGGGGGGCAAGTCACTCAGCCTCTGAAAACATCATTTTCCTCATGGGGAGGAGATGTAAAATGGGGACAATGAGAGTACCTGCTTCCCACAATGCTTTGCAAACCCTTCAAAGTAATATAAAAATGCTACTGTTGTTACTGTTATTCTAGAAAGGGGGGGGGGGGCTTTGACTAGATGACTTCTCTGGTTGTAGGTCCTTTTCAGCTCTAAATCTGAGGTCCTAGTTACATAAGTTATCACATCTGATCCTCACAGCAGACTAGCTCTAGAATTTACTACCTGTTGGACTTTGAGTACATCTCTTATTTTCCCCAAAACTCAGTTTACTCTATAAAAGGAAGGAGCTGGACCACATCGCCCTCTCCTACTCCACTTCTATGATCCATGTGATCCCTGGAAATAGAGACTGCTAACATTTTTTTCTCCATTTTATAGATGAAGAGACTGAGATTTAAAGGTTAAATGGCTCAAATGTGTTTCCTATACACATCACATTTCACAAATACTGGATTTCTATTTTGATCCTTGAAGTCAAAGTTCAGATGAATTAAAGAACAAACCATTAACCAGCAATTGATTCAAAGCAGTTTCATGATTCTTGGGTTTTTTTAGTTTCAGTATAATTTATTATTAAGTCAAAAAAGAAGCTGTCTCTGAGCACTTCTTGAGAGTATGGATTCAACATTTAATTGGGGGAAAAAATACATTGCTCAAAATGTGTTTGTAGCTTAACTACAACTGAGGAAATATGGGGGTTAATAGGCTCATTTGGTTAGATAATGAGGCTAACAAAGATGAGATCAATTTTTGGATCACTTCGTGGTCTAGATGACTATATCATTTTTTGACCAAGAGCTGTCCTCAACCAGGCCAGAGGCAAATGTGTACCATTAGGCAGCTAGGTAGTGCAGAGGTTAGAGCTCTGGGCCTGCAGTCAGAAAGACCCGAGTTTAAATGAAAAATACAAAATTCTTCACCATTCCCTTTCGGGAAAATGTAAAAATCTACCAGAAAATCAAAACATATTGATGGCATGATGATACATGAATGAATGGTACCAGTATCTCTATAGATGAAAGATAGTATGTTATTAAACTGTATAAAACACTACCTGCTATTGAGGGGCAGTGTGGTAAAGTGAGTAGAGTGCTCAACTCACCATCGGGAAAACCTGGGTTTGAATCCTACCTCTCGCCTCCTGACACATGGCTATGGGCAAGTCACTAAAACCTTCCTGAATCACCATTTCCCACCTATAAAATGTAGAAGACAACAACTAAAGCAATAATCTTTCAGGGTCTTGATAGATCAATTGAAATAATGAAGATAAAACACTCTGTAAATGTGTAAGGACAGGGAGTAGACCTGCTATTCATTGGTATAGGGAACTTCCAGTTAAGGAAATTCCTTCCACCAATGCAGTTCATCCATCACATCCATCACAATTCAGACTTAGAGTTGCCCAGGACATTGAGAGGTTAAGGACTTACCTATGGTCACCAAGTCAGATGGGATCAAAGGCAGAATTTGAATATAGAACTTCCTAGATAATGATATGGTTCCTTGGCTAGAATGCTGGATGAGGAATCAGGAAGACCTGAGTTTGAATCTGACCTCAGACACTTAGCTGTATGTTTCTGGGCAGATCACTTAACCCCATCTGCCTCAGTTTCCTTATCTGCAAAATGGAGATAATAATAGCACCTGCATGAAGATGAAATGAGATAATATTTCTAAAGCACTGTGAAAATTTTAAAGGGCTACATCTCAAGTCATTTTTCAGTCACATCCGACTCTCCATGACCCCATGGGAGGTTTTCTTGGAAAGGATACTGGAGTGGTTTGCCAGTTACTTCTCCAGCTCATTTTACAGATGAGGAAACTGAGGCAAAGAGGGTTAAGTGACTTGCCCAGGGTCACAAGCTAGTAAGTGTCTGAGGCTGGATTAGAACTCAGGTCCTCCTGACTTCAGTGCCAGTGCTGTATCCATTGTCCCACCTAGCTACCCTAAAGTGCGTCTACCTGCTGTTTATTATTGTTGTTGTTATTAATGAAGTCAGGTCAAGGTCAGCTATCTGCTATCCATGTTACCTTTCAGCAAATTAATATCACTATGTAAATGTCTATTATTATTATTTGCTAAGCAAAAAGTTTGAATATGGAATCTACGCAGTCTCTTATGGTTAATATAATGGCACATAATCTAAGGAAGATTAGCTATTGTGCAGCTGGAAATCTGTGCTTTAAAAACAAACCCAATGGCGGCAGCTAGGTGGTGCAGTGAATAGAGCACTGGCCATGGAGTCAGGAGGATCTGAGTTCAAATCCAGCCTCAGACACAACGCAAAAACTAGCTGTGTGTCCTTGGGCAGACACTTAACACGAAAGCTAGCTGTGTGACCTTGGGCAAGTCACTTAACCCCAATTGCCCTCCAAAAAGAAAAAAAAAAAACAAAGTCACCAGAGTTGGGGCTCAATGTCAGCAGCTGCATGCTCAGGAGGATAGTTTTGTATATACAGTGGTTCCCATCTTCTCTTCATGCCCCAAGAAAGGGGTCCCCCTTCACCCAAGCACTGCATTCAAGTTTAATGTCATCACATAATGCACAGACATTGTGTTGTGTGGAACATTCTACTTCCCCCCCTCAAATAGCCTTGAAAAGTATTTCCCTACTTGGACTGAAGAGCGTCCACTTTCTGACTTAAGGAACAGATACCAGGCTTTGTGTTTCAGGCTCATTTCTTTCTTGACAAATTCCTTGTTGCTTTCATGTTTGGTTTATAAAGCAAATCATGGTGGGGAAGAAGCCAGTTGTAAACTCATCCAGGCAAGTCCCAGGGTTATTCACCACCCCACCCCCCCCCCCAGGTATTATCCATTGGCAGAGAAACCCTCCCTCAGGACTTGTCCCATCATCCTATTCACAAAGGTACACGGGTTCAGTATAAGAAAGGCTATAGAGGTGTGAGAAGGGTTACAGAGGCCCCCAATTTCCCCTTCCCCCAATCATTTTTTAGAGCCTCATGTTTCGGGAGTATTACTTTTGACTTTCCAAGGTCACCAATCCTAAGGGTACGTATTTGCCAGCAGAATATTTGCTTTGCCTGGGGATCAGGTCAATTGTACTGTGTTCATATGTCACTCCTGAAGAGAGGATGTGTGTTATGGAGGGTATGCCACACAGAAGTGGGGGGAAGGGGAAACCTGCCTTCATCTTCGCACAGAACTCAGATTAAACTGTTGTAGACTAAGGGCATGAGGGTACAACTGGGGATAGAGTTTGAAGTGTTCTCAGGGCTAAACCTCTTTACTTGGTGATGTTCCCTTATAACTGAATCAGAGCCCTCCAAATCTTAGTTCTGCTTGGCAGTCTGAAAGTTCTAAATAGACTAGCTCATCCATCTCTAATGCTAGCTTCAGTCCTTTGTGCCCAATTTTGCCAGCTTACGAGAGAGAACAAATTCTGCTTGAGGAGCAGATTCACAACTTTGATGGGGCTGCTCCACTTTATGGAAATGTGGCTACGGCATGGGCTTTGTATAGAGAAAAAGATGTCCTCTGGGAGGTACCTTCAGATAATCAGTTGACATGTCTCGGAGCTTAACTCATGCTTTCTCCCTGTTAGGCCACTTCTGACTGTCTTTGAAAGTCTCTTATAATGCCTTTTTTGGCTGTGTGGGCTAAGAAATTTTAAAAGCCACATTACTGGATGAATACAAGTCTGCTAAGAGGAGTAAAGCAAGTCTTCCAGTCTCGGGGCAGTGCTACTCAATAGTCCCAGCTTATTCAGGGGGTTTTATACTGCCATGTTTCACTCCAGGGAGTACAGTGCATTTGGCTTTAAATAGCAGTCTGGGGCATTCACAATGCGGCCAATTACATAGCTGAGGTTATCTATTGATTTACAGTGTCAATAGCCAAATGATCCCCATGTCAGCCCAGCGCAAGATACGCCATGAAGTCATTAAGTACACATCCAGTTACTCAAATGTTAGTTCTATTTAAAGGCAGGACACATTGCTAATGAAGACAGATGGTCTGCCGGGCTCGCATCAGAGCCCACCGCACTAAATCCTTATGGTATAGGTGAAGGATTGCAGGAGGCAAGGAGAGAACAAGAAGGCACGGGCCTTAGCCTAGGGTCCAAAGCCTCAGTGGGGCCATCCTGCATGACTGGGCTTCTGAAACTGGGTCTGAGTACTTGTGGATTTTTTTTAACATTTTGCTAACTGTATTTCAACATAATTGGTTTCCTTTGAGATCCTGTTTGTTCTATTTTATGCATATAAAAACATTATTGTGAGGAGTCCATAGTTTTCACCAGAATGCCAGAGGAGCCCTTAATGAAGAAAAAAAAATTAAAAAGATTGTTTCCCCATTCTATGCTGCTTAGTGGGACTTGAAATGGGAGCCCAGCTCTCTGCCACAGATATTACATTAAATTCAGAAATCAGCAGTTCCATAGGCAGCTGTGGGGCATAAGGGCATCCAGTGGTATATGCCTCTGACCTGGTAGAAACTGGCACGTGATGATCTTGTTGAAAATCCTAGGGTATTTCCTCTTAGGCTCCAGAGATGAAATACTTTGGGACTGAGGAAGAACAAACCTATTCAGATTTCATCCATGTGGGAAACTCCCAGTGAAGAAATTCCTTCCACCAATGCAGGTCAGAACAGCTACTCCTCCGCAACCTATAATTTTAGAGCCAGTTGTCCAGGGACATCGAGAAATTAAGTGAATTGCTTAAATTTCATAGCAATTGTGCATTAGGCAGGATTTGAACTCGGGTCATCCTAATTTCAAGGTTGGCCTTTAACAACTATGGCACACTACATTTCTGTGAGACTGATTCAAAAGATAAAAGATATTTTTAAAACATGTGAATAGAATACGGTAAGGACAGAGAAACACAAATTCCATACAATCTGTGCTTTCATTTTGTTATTTGTTTGCTTTGGCCTAGACTTGTGATTTTTATCTATGGGGATAACTCTTAGAATGGAAACTCTGATCAATCAATCAATGAGCATCCATTGAAAACTTACTATGTGTGAGGCCTGGTGCTAAGCACTGGAAATACAGAGAAAAAGTGAAAACAGACCCTGCCTTCAGGAAGCCTATATTCTAATTAGGAATGAAACATGTGCACAAATTTGATATGTATACACAAAATATGTGCAGAATGAATGGGAGGTAACCACCGAGGGGAAGGCACTAACAACTGGGGAGAGGGAAAGAAGAGTAAAAGACCAAGAAAGGCTTCCCTGGCTCTTTCTTCTCTAGCTCAGTCTTATATTTTTTTTTCCAATTAGGAAGTATTCACTCTCATTCCTTCCCACCACCACCCCTTAAAAAATGGGGGAAAAAAGAAAAAGAAAAACAAACATTTGTAACAAATAAACATAATAAAGCAAAACCAATTCCTGCTTTGGTCAAGCACAAAATCTATGCCTCGTTCTGAATTTTCAGTCCAAGAAAGCAGCTAAGTCTTGAAGGAAACTAGTGTTCTGAAACGGCAGAGGTAATGGGGGAGAGAATCCAAAGTATGAGGGCAGCCAATACAGAGGCACCAAAATGAAAGATGTATTCATAGTGGGGATCAACACCTTCAGTACAATTTATTACAGAGTTGTCTGGGAGCACTCAGAGGTTAAGAGCCTTTCCCTTGGTCATATAGGGATAATATAGGCAAGTGACAAGACTTGATGAAGGTCTTTCTGCCCTGTATACTACACTATACCATAATACTTCATTTTAAAACAATCAAAAATAGTTGCCTTACTATTAAAATTGCTTCTGGTTGTTGTAGTTGCCTTTATCAAGAGCTAAACTAAGCCTGTTTTGTTGACCTATCACCTGCCTTTTGTCTGTGTGAGGTGGTTGAACTTTCAGAGTTCTGAGTGTCAGAGAGAATGACCTGGTCTAAAAGGGAGAAGGCAGCGATTGCTATTTCTTCTGAACCACTGCCCTCAATGTCATCTTTCCACAAGCTGCTCATCTCTACTTCTGTATAGACAATGCTTGCATTACATATTAGTCTGTTTTAAGATATTGGAACTCAACTCTTATCTCTTCAAACTCAGCAAAAAAGTTCTGGGCAAAAATTTGACCCTCTCTCACTTTCCAGAATAGCTACACAAAAGGCAGCTTGGTAGTGAGTGGATAGAATGCTGGACTTTAAGTCAGGAAGACCTGAGTTTGAATCTTACCTCATGGGTAAAATGGCTCAACAAAACAAGGTATTTAATGTCTTATACCAGATTTCACGGCACAGAAAATATCAGCAATATTAGAAGTGTTAAGACTATCATCACTTAAACTAGATACAGAGTAATGGTACCCGGACTGTCTTTAATTGGTGTTTTGGAGGTACTGGAGTTGTGTGTTTATATAAATGTAGGTGTATACTCAGATATTTTACCCTCAATATCCCCTTTTCTGCCTCTGTTCCTACTAATGTGTACCAAGTTGGATTTTCTTAGCTATTTCTAGAAGGTGTTTTCTGGTTCAACAAATTAAATTCATCAAATATTTAATGTGTCTACTATTTGTGATGACTATGATGAGAAAATCCAACATTGTAGGATTCTTAATTTTTTATTAATATATTTTTTTCACATCACCTTCATTTCTGAATACATATATTCCCTTTTTCCTGCCCATCAAGCCAACCCTTGTAACAATTTAAAAAAAGAGAGGGAGAAAAAGTTCAGTAAAACCACACAACATATCAACCAATTCTTACAGTATATGCAATGCTCTATTCTTGTAATACTCTGCTTCTTCAAAAAGGGAAGGGAGGAGGAGCATGTTCTCATCTCTTCTTTAGAGATAAGTTTAGTCCTTATAATTAGATGTTGCTCACTTTCTTTTTATGTGGTCCTCTCCACTTACATTATTGTTATTATGCATGTAATTTATCTGGTCTTACTTGTATCATTTTGGATCAGTTCATATAAATCTTCATTCTTATCCCTCATTTTTAATAGTACAATAATATTCTATTACATTCATGTCCCACAATTGTTTAACAATTCCCTAAATAGTGGGCATCTATTTTGTTTCCAGTTCTTTGCTACTGCAAAAAGTACTCCTGCTAGACGTCTATGACATCTTTCTTTCTGTCTTTGACCCCGTGGGACACATGCCTACAAGTAACACAATGCCAAACTCCAGTATTGTGTTTTGATATCATTCAAGAATTGGTTCAGTCTGGTTGGACTTTTCCATAACACTTTCATTGCAAAATGAAAAGTCCTAACTTTTCCTAATGCTTACATGAAATAGAGATGCTTTTTTTCAGTCTTTTAGTCTCATATTTCAATATTTGTAGATCTATGATTTGTTATTTTCTCTTCTCTCTTCACTAATATAATCTTCAACTACTTACACACACACACACACACACACACACACACACACACACACACACACACACACACTGCCTTAATAGGTGAGTTACACAGAGAGTTGCTCTGACTAAACAATCATCACCTTGGAGTCAATCTGATGATAAGCCTTGCTCTCCTGCCTGAAATAAAAAAACACAAGGCATACTAGTCTCTAGGTCTACATCCTATTTCTTAGTGGTGATAGTCATCAACCTTGCCTTCCAGAGTAGATCCTCTGGGCCTCAATCTTCCCCACCATAAAATGGGAGATAATAATCTCCACAAACCCAAAATAGTATGAGAAATCATAATTAATATGTGTAAATTAATTGTTAAAACATTGCTTTGCCATAGTAAAAATAACCCAAAATACCCAAAGCTGAACCACAACCAAACTGAATTGCTAATTCAAAGTCTTGGGCTGGATTAAGTGTTAACAATGCTAGGGAAACATATTGTAGAAATGATGCAAAGTTCTAGGTCACCACATCATTCTTCTCACACCATTCTTCTGATAGAAATATAGGAGCCGCAGATATAGCTGTGATCCCTTTTGTACATCTTCCAGTAAGAAAATTGGGGTATTTTTTTTATTAGAAGCTTAGACAAATACCAAGGGGAATTTCCCGACTGATATGGCTGAAACTGGAACCACTCACATCCATATTCAGTCTTGACAACTACACTATCCCATGCTGTATCAATTAGCTGTGTAGGAGTCTCCAAAAGGCAGTTGGAGGGTGCTGCTCACTGGTAGTTCCCTACATTGATGAAATCATAGGTCCAACTCTCCCCCTTCAAAAATCAATAATATTGGTCATATTTATAGCATTCTTTCTTCACAAGAAACAATATAAATATGTTTTCCCTCATTTTATAGATTAGATGAAGACATTTCCCCAAGATTACACATGTGGCAAACATATGGGCTGGAATGGCACTCCAGGTCTTCTATCTTTAAATCCAGAATTTGGGTCTTTTTCCCCTGCTGTGCCACTCTTTCTCATTACAGTCAGTTTTTTCAAGGTCTCTTATCAAGAAAAAAATGTCTCAACCAATGAACATGAGTCAGATCTAGGTGAATAACAAAAAAGAAATAAGAAACTTTAATAGTGTAAGCAGAACAATGAGATATACAACTGTTTGGTTCCCTCAGAGGATTACAAGAAATCTTGCTTTGAGTCACTCTGTACCAACACACAACAAGGAATAATACATGTACTTCAGCTGACGAAACAAGATTCCTTTGATAGCTTAAAAGCCCTGGTCCTTATGTAATGAATATACCATTTCATGTACTAATGGCCAGGAAAGAATGAGAAATGTTTTTTTATCTTTCTAGCAGAATAAAAGTTAACTGAATCATCAGTAACAGTGTCATACTCCCATACAATATCAAAAAGCAACTGACAGTAATGAATGATTCCTAATAATATTATGCTGTCTATAATGGAGCTCACCAGGACATGAAGTAGACGCCTTCCCACCACTGATTTTAGTTTTAAAGGCATCATTTTATGTGTAGATAATAAATGGCTATTGATTTTGGTTGAAGTGAACATCAAAATTTATTGACCTGAAGTTGCCAAGGTCAATATTTCCCACAGAGGGCATTATATGTAGACGTGCCCTGCACCACAACGTCAATTTATGTATTATTGTTACCTGTATTTGAAACATCTTCATCAGAGATCTTGAACATTGCCTCCTACTACCAGAAAAGCCTTGGTTTTATTACTGTCTTCAAATGACCTTTCAAAAGAATTTTTTTTAAGGCTGAGAAATTCTAAAGAGAAAAAAATGGACAAATCAGAAAGCAGAGGTTAGATCATGCTATGTCTGGCTGCAAAATCTAGAATGCCTCTATCACAAAGAAGAGGTGAGAATTATGCAAAACTTGGAATCAGAAGTTGTCACAATAACTGAGACAGATGCCTCCCTAAAACTCAAGAATTACCTCATTGGGTCAGACCTGCAGTGCATTTAGCTCAACATATCACTTCTGATCCTGGTGTCTAGTAATAGTTTGGGGAAAGACATTGCTCTCCAGGACCTGCTAATATTTTTGACTTTGACAGCTTCCTGATTGGGGTAATTTGTCTAACTGCAATTGACTACAAGATTTTGAGAAAGAGTGGAGGTCTAATTACATTGAAAGATTGCTTTTGAAAATCATAGATCATCAGGCTTGGTCAGAGCATTCAAGATTATCTCAACCAAGCCTTTCCATCAGATGGTGAAACCGAGGCTCAGAGGGGTAAAATTAAAATGTCTTTCTCAAGGTCATGTAGGTAGTAAATGACCAAACCATAACTCAAAGTTAGGCTTTCTGACAGCTAAGTGGCATAGTGAGTAGAGTTCTGAGAGTCAGAAAGAACTGAGTTCAAATCCCGCCTCAGATACTGACCAATTCTATATGACCCTGATCAACTCCCCTCAGTCTCAGTTTGCTTCTCTGAAAGTGAGAGCATTACATTTAGTGGCCTCTAAGGCCCCTTCCAGTTCTAAATCTGTGATTCTATAATTCCCATTCCAAGTCCAGTGTACTAGCTAGCATTCTTGCTACTAGACCTTCCTTCTCTCCCCACAAAGATTTGAGAAGAGAACAATTCTCAGGTGAAACTGATCCACATAAAATGAATAAACTTCTAAAGCCCACCTCAGGTATACCTTGGGTTACCCTTAGAGAACTAGCTACTCAATTGCATAGAACCCAATTAGTATAGAGTGAGTAGATAACTTCATTTTGGGGAGACACATCAATGTAAATGAACCCCTAAGTAAACAAAATATCCAAACAGATGATTGAGTGTCAAGATAGCTTCCTTATGTAGGATGACAGAGTAACATCATAGGTGCATCCTGGATTTTCAGATAGTCTTCGAGGAAAGGCTCAAAATATTGGACTCCTCTTTTTGCAGGAAAAAAAAATCTCTGCAGATTTGAGGCAAATAGTTTTTAAGTAAAACAAAGCTATAAATGCCTAGCCAAAGTCAGCATGGTAACTAACATTAGACAAGCATAGTTCATAAATTTCCATTAATGGGTCTAATTATTCATTTTAGTGTCCCATTGGGGCATGATGGTGATAATAAAATTGATGCTGTTTCATAGCATTTCGAGTTGTTTTTTACCTACAGCATGCTCATTGCAAAGCTGGATTTAACTAAATTCAGTGACAGCTGGAATCCAAGTGTATTCTGATCAAATTGTTTACATCACAAGGACTCAGGTAGATTAAGTCCATTTAGTAATGAACAGTAAATAGGAGAGTTCATGCCACTCTCTTTTTATTGAATAAGGCTTTCATAATATTTGACCCCTGGGATCTTACAGAGGTAACTCTATTGGCAAACTAGATAGGAAGAATAATATGATGGATGGGATGCTGGACTTGGAGTCAGAAACACCTGAGTTCAAATCCTACCTCAGATTCTTACCAGCTCTAAGACCCTGACAAAATCACTTAACCTCTCAACCTCAGCCTCAGTTTCCTCTTCTGTCAAATAAGAATAAGAATAATACTTTTCTTTCAGCTCAAAAGCATTGTGATGAAGACCAAATAAGAGAATACGTACGTTAAAGCATCAACTGTTGCTGTTATTAAAAAGTGGATGAGGATTCATTTTATGGTCATTTTGGGTGTAACCACAGCTGTAATCAGCAGCCAATAAGAATAATTCACTGTTCCATGTGGTGCTTTAAGGTTTGCAAAGCCCATCCATTAGAACAGGTCTGTGAGGAAGGGAAGGCAACATTGCTATATACATTTCATTGATGAAGAAACTGGAGACACTTGGGGGGGGGGG